>JAVKLA010000090.1:7829847-7867380 GCA_034782735.1 Sagittarius serpentarius | reverse complement strand
TCCACTAGATCAGGTTGCTCAGAGCCCTGTCCAGCCTGGCCTTGACTGTTTCCAGGGATGGGGCTTCTACCACCTCTCTGGGCAACCTGTGCCAGTGTTTCACCACCCTTCATTGCTTACCTAGCGATGAAAGATAAAAATACACATATGATGTTAACTAACAGTTTTTCATGGAGTTACTGCTTAGCCCGGAAAATATCTGATGACAGAGCAGCAACTTGGGATGTATTACGTGGTTAACGTAAGAGAATGTGAGACAACTTATCACCATCATCCAAGTGCTGCTAAACAGCATTCCAGAAACAAGAAACAGAGAATTTTGAGACACAAGGCAAGTAACACATATTGCCATTGTGCAGTGTATCCATGCTGGTTGTTACTCACTGCATAAGCAAGTTTAAGATATCAAGAAAATAAAATCTGCAACTAGCAGGGCAAAAGATGACAGGGCAAAAACATGTTTTTAAGTATGCTAAGAACAAAAGGAACTTTACAATGATGTTGGCCCACTACCACCAGTGGAAAAATATGATGAAAAGAAGACTACTTCTGTTCCCTTTGGAAAGAACTAAAGAAATCAGGTATAATGCTGTATTCATATTCAATGACAGCATCATGGATAACCCACTTTAAAGATTCAAGTTCCTGAGGCAACAGCATTTAGCAGCCCATTCTAGGACTGGTTCCATGATATTCTTGATAACAAGAATATAAATATGCAAATGTATTCAACATGAGATCTGCCTACTAGTAAATACGCACAGTAGGACATCCACTGTGTGCTGGGGAAAATTCTGTTTAAAAGTTACACTATGACTGCAATGGAAAGTTACAGGAACATGATGTATGTGACTATAAGGACATCCTTTCAAACCAGTTATGCTATAAATAGGGACCCTGAGGGATGCCTATCAGAGCCACTGCGGAAGGTATCAGAGAGAGCACTCAGAGCATGATCTCAACACAGATTTTCATCTTTTGTGTCTCCTTGCTGACAGAAGGGTGTTACGCTACCTAACCTTTACCACTTACTGTGTAAACTCTGAAGCCTGTAACCATAGTCTAATTTTCATCATATATGTACTTTTTCACTTAACTGGTGTGGTTAAGTGTTTTCACATAAATACAGTTATTTTGTGTTTTTTAAAAAAAATCTTAATTACATTGATTACTGTTATAGGGAAAGGCACCATTGACACACATATTTGCAGATCCATTAGTATAACATCTAGCCTGGACAAAATAATGAAAATACCGACTTGCATGTCACTTCAGAAGAAACTAAAAGATAGTAAAATCATTACCAAAAATCAATGACTTAATAGCAATCAAGCACTCAGCAAAATAAAGCCAACTTCATTTTTCTGCTGAGAGCAAAAGTTTGACTGATACAGATAAGTAAAAAAAATATGATATATTCATCTTCTTTAAACTGCCCAGATGAAAACCACAAATATTTGGATTCAAAAAAAAGTAGCACTATAGCACTGTGAGGTAGAAGTAAGACAAAACATTCTGCAGAATGAATTTTGGCAGAAAAAAAATGCCAAAGTAGATTTCCAAAGTACTTTTTTTGAAGTAAAAAAATCTTCAGGCTGGATATTTCACTGAACCTTTACTGACATCAGTACTAAGCCTTACAGTGTTTGATATCTTCCATATAATATAAAAATACATATAAAATAAATGCTGATCACATTTGTGTACAGCACTAAGAATCATACAGAAACAAATTTTATTAGTCATATAGAATAATTTAATCGTTTGTCAAGTTGATCTCACTTATGTATTTTAGTCTCAAAAATGTCTTTTAACACACCCAAACACAAAGTTATCATCTGTACGGAGAAGGAATGCAACCCACACCCACCCTATGTGGGACTGCATGCTGGAAAGCAGTAACTGTGAAGTAACTGGATTAAGAACATTGCCCCTTCATCAGAAGAGGGCTGCAAATCTGTCATACTTGAGCCTAAATTCTTAAACTGAGTAGTTACACAGGTATGGGAAGCTCACTGAGCAAGTTAGTTCACTCTGTGGTATGTCTATAACCCTGTTTTGTCCAGTACAGGTATTAAAGAATGCTTGCTTTTCACTCTGCCACTTCAATACCCCAAAACTGTCTATATTAAAGTAACAACATAATGAGTAGACACAGGGTGAAAAAAAAAGACATTTAGAAGTAGTTGTTATTAGTATTACAATGCCTGCTTGTAGAAAAGGCTGCAACAAAGCTGCTTCTCCTCAAAAAAACTCTTTCAAACTGCTTCTGTTATGATGAGATCGCCAGGAAAGGAGGATGATGAAGGGTATCACTGGGAAACATGTTTTAGATACCATACTCAGCCAGCCAGCCAGCCTCCCTAGGCTCCCCCTGTGGCTGGCAGAGACAAAGGTACTCCTCCAAGGAACAATTCAGCACAGAAGCCTAGATCAGACGTTATGAATCACCTTTTCAAGCACCTACTCTTTCCCCAAACAGAGCCTGAGGAGATGCCAGCAAACCTAATCAGCTAAGTGAGGTGTCATACCCTCACGTAATCCTCACTGGGGATCAAACAGGATCTCGGAACCAAATCACAAGCAGCTACTACTTGAGCCTAAGGAGAAACTCAGTAAACAAATTACACTCACTGGTACCAGTCACTAAGTGAGCATATTATATTTAATTGTTAGGACACACCTTCTAACCATAAATAACCCATAAATATCTCCCACACCTATGCCACAGGTGGTATGAGCAATCCCAGAACACCAGGAATGAGCTTCCAAACAAAGTCTATTACAGGACATATTGCTACAATACAAAACAGATGTCAAGGCAATAGGTGCTCGTAATTTCTCCAAAATACTTAAATGACGTTAACACATTCAGGTTTTGTTTTCACACAAAATGTAAGTTACTCTGAAGGGCATAAGATATAATGCAGAGCAGGGAGCAATGATACTTCTTAGAGACAAATGTGATCCAATACGGTAACTCTCACCTTTCTGTGCAAGTTGTTCAAAACATCCCACGATCTCTTAATTCCCAAGACTGTCACTACATTATATTACATCGGTATCTCATCGATTTCATCCTTGTCCCAAGACATTCAATGCTCTGTTATTCAGGACTCCCCACGTGAGCAGTGGGGATTCCTACAGTGAATGCAGGACAAACAAGGACAATGCTCAAAACCATTATCAGACAACATTGAGACTGGTTCACATATTTATTTCAGCTGTCACTGCCTAAAATCCACCCACTTTCCTGAAGTGAGAGCTCTTGAAAGATATTTTTAAATCATCCTCTTTTAATTAGGGATCTTGACATTGAAAGCAAAGCAAGGTCATCGTTCATGTCCCATGACCTGATCACATTACTGCAGGTTTAGCAAGGAGGATGGATACTACTAACAGCTTTTACGAAGAACTGATTAAACTGGTAGACAGGGCATTTGAATGTATCACATGAAACAATTTTAGATTTAACCTTCAATTAAAATTTACAGAAGAGACCAAAATGCGATTCAAAAAGATGCTTAGTGGGAAACGGGAATTCAATTTATTACAAATTCACACATCAAAAACATTCTTCAGCTCAGCTGCTTTAGGAAAAATGTCCTCCCACATCAAAAAGTGTAATTTGAAAGAAATTGGTTCTACCTGAAAGTTTTCCTGCTTTCCCTGGAAATCATGCTGTCATCTGACACCCTGAAAATTGCACTTAACACATGGTGGGCTCATGTCAAACTTTTCTACAGTTTAGCAGCACAGTATTTGTAATTGTCTCTAAAATAAGAACAAGAGTAAATATTAGCCTGAGACCTGGCAGAGGAGTCAGTAAGAAGGGTTCAATGCTTATATGGCAGATAGTGCAAGGACTCTTCTGATTTCACATCAGAAGTTAGTTATCATTAAACACAAAAAGTCCAGATGGGACACATACTCCACGTACTGCCCAGTGAGTGAGGAAGGCATGCCTCCCCAGCACAGAATACTTGACAGTGTGTAATACATACCTCTGCCCACAAAAAATTTCTGGCGCGGTTGGGCAAAACCACATTGAACCTCAATGCCCAAATGCAGGGCCTATGCCATGAAACACAAATAAGTCCATATTTTGACTAATGATACAGGGGAAAGGAGCTTGAACAGTGAGAAGGGCACAACTGGCACATCTTGGACTTCAAGGGAACAAACATGGCCTCAAGCTACTTTTATACTCTCTTGATCTTATCCTACCTACTATTTTGAGACTCCAGACTGCTGTTAAGTTGATCATGTTGCCCATAGTGCCCACAAATGGCTTAGGAAGTAATGGAGCTTTGGGCATGTCCTCATTTACTATCAGACTTGACATGTCTGAGAGACAAGAAGAGTCCCTACGGGCAAATCTGCTGGCTTCAAGGCAGATAAGTATTCTGGAAGGTAACACAATGCAATTTTATATCCCGTTTTAATAAACACATGACCCACACCAAAGCAAGCTGTCCTCCAGTGCACTGTAGCTCTCTCAGGTAAACTGGAAACAGCTCAAGGCACTAACCATGGCTCTTTTGTCTTTTGCACAATCTGATGCTCACCATGAGCATTTAATGGAAAAGACTGCAAGATCAAATACAGATGTATTCAAAACTCCTTTCTTCTGGGATGCCACACACGACACACAAACTTTCCCTCTCCTCCTCTGTCACTGTTTCTTTCACCTTCTAGACTCTTGTCTGTACTGCAGGGGACAGCTTCCTCTCACAGTTTTTGGAAAACCACCACTGGAAAGGATTGCAAATCCAATTGCAATTTTGCTTTTGGCTTTAGGCATCTGACTCACAAATGTTAAATGCAGAAACACTTTTTTAGGATGTTAAAATAAATGACCATCAATGAACTTTGATCAACATGTTTAAAATACTCCTTTTTCACGGTGTGCAGATAGCAGGTTTTTGCTTATATTTATGGTAATCTAGGTCATGCTTCAGTGAGTTATTAAAAAAAACTGGAACAGGAGCTGACTCATCAACACAAGTATCAGCCCACTCGCGGCCATACAAGAAATCCCAGGGCCAAAAGAAAACAACAGAAATTCAATCAGAGGGACAACTTTCGTCTGTGGTAATAAGACGAGTGTTCAGCAAAATATTCTCAGAACTCTGCTGGTATGTGAATTGCCCTTACATTTCTAGGAGAATATTTTGCTTTAGATGCTCTTTGTTTTCATAACTGACAGGTAGAACTATTTGATTTTTGCCTCTACTGCTTGTGAAAAAAGCTCCTGGTCAGCTCCTGGAAATTTCCAAGTTCTAACCCACGCTCTGCCAAAAGGTCCTTGCTTTTAAACTAGACATCTAAGATCCTTCCTGCAAACTAATAAAATGGTCATGACACTCATCCACCTGTCACCTAATGTTGCAGCCCTGATTAAGGAATCATTTTTCTGAAACTTGTTTTGTAAATAGAAAGCATTACAAAAGAGTTAAGATGTAACTTGTTCATACAGCTTTTGTTGTGACTGCAGGACATCAAACATTTACATTACCCAGCATTTATGAAATAAACGTGACTAATGGTTTAGGTTAAACAGACGATGTTTTCTTAAATCCAGGAACCCAACTTTGAGTGAATCTCATGTTCTGCTGGCAGAACGAGAGACAAGGGCAGGTACAAGGTATCAAGGCCGAGACATTCCCATCAATTTAGTATCCTATTTTGAAACAGCAAATCTACAAAAAACTAAAGCAGCCCTTTCCGTGCATCTGCCCTGCAGAATAACTCAGGTTCATGCGAGTTTACTGGTGCTTCATTACTAACTTCTGTCCTTAAACTGCAAGCACAAACAATGTAGGTCAGATTGGTTACTCTCTAGGCAAAAAAGCACTTACTTCTTTAGGCAAAGAGAATTTAGGTGCCACACTCAAGTTATCAATTGCTATTAAAGACATGGAGAAAAAAAAATCAGAAATGAAATTGGATCTTTTTTTTCCCAACTGGATGTCACGCAAGAACCTGTCAGGGACATTCAGATACCATAACGACGGTAACTATCAAGCAAGCTAATACATTAAAGGCTAACAACACACTTTCGTCTATGGATTTCTAAGCACAAGCATACATCAGAAGACCAGTAAGTAAAAAACTAAATACGTCAACGTCATTGTGTTAGCCGTTGTCTTTATCGTGTTTCACAACTGTATCATCATTGAACAATGGTAACACAATCTTTGAAGGGTAATAGCTCAGACAAAAATGTAAAGGAAAACTGAGCTGCATGAAACCATCAGTGCCAACAGTGCACATGTGTGATACCAGTCAGTGTTTCATAGGGTTACAACTAACGTGAGGAAGAAGGAGAAAATCCTGCCTCCATTTTTTAATTTAAGAGTGAGGGGAATGTACCAATAATATTTAGTGCACATTTACCTTGTTTCCAGAAAATCCAACAAACTCCAGTAATCTCAGAATCCGTGCAGGAAACATGGACAATGTCTACAGAAAGAAATGCAACAGTAATAGACTTTCTGCCTCTCAGCTCCCAGCTGCCTCCTAAACTTTTCCAAACACAAGAAATAATCACTAGAATTACTAAAAACATCCTTACATGTCTGACAATTTTCTGGGTAAATGTATACACCTGCTATATTTTACACACAATTTAAACAGAAATATCTGTCTAATATAGGGAACCCGTTTCTCCAGGATTCCCTGCATAGAAATATGTTTACACAGCACATGCTTAGGAACTTTAGTACTTCTTGGATATTTCAGAAATACTGGGTGCATACCAGACAGTACATATTTGTCCTTTGTGCAGTAAATCTAACATCTGGGCACGTGCTAGACTCACGCAAAGTAATGCAAGCAAGGGGAAGCACCCAGCACTTTCTGCAGCCCATCACCTGTCACCCCTCGCCATCTCTGGGTCAGCACCTCTCTGACACACCAAGAACCGTCCCATACCATTTGACCACCCATGTTCTGACCAGAACACAAGCAACAACAGCCAACAGTGGCCTGGGCAGCACCCCAGGCCCCATTCATGTACCATGCCCCACCAAATGCCCTGCTAATGGCCAAGTCCCGGGTTGCTTCCCAAGTGCCAGCTAAACAGTAAATAGAAGTCAACAAGCACAGGCAACTGCTGCTTCTGTGCAAGGCTTCTCCCGGCTTCTCCCGGCTCCCATCCCAGTGGGTCCCTTCTCGTGAGACTGTAAAACCTTTCCCTCCATGTACCTCCCAAGCATTGATCACGTGGCTAATGAACACCCTTACTGGAAGCTGGGCACAGGCACTCAACAGTATTCTCAAAGAACACGTCCTTAGCCCATGTCAGACGAGATAATTTTTCAGCTGGTAATCTCCCCATGAGGATGTGCAAGTGGGTCTGCACACACAAAGCAGTGTTGCCCACGTTGCAGGTAGTAGTCTCTTTATGTCTAAAGTGTATTACTATCTGACATTCTTAGACCGGAGACTGGGATCCTGCAAGTGTCAGCACACATACCTAATTTTAACCATATGATTAATAATGCTGATGTCAGTGAACTTCTCAGGTGTTTAAGTTAAGATCACTTTCAGGAGGTTGCATGACTTCAGCTCAAGAGAAGAACTGTTGGTACATACCAGATTAAACGCTCCAACTCCAAGTTTTACACCTCCCTCAAAATGAAGATGGTTCTCTCCTTTGACATAATGTGGAGACTGTATGAGACTGTCTAGCTCCCTGAAAACGCACAAGATTCTATTACATTGTCAGTCATTAAAATGATTAATTACAATTCAGTAAGAAAGTAACTCAATTACCTTGAACTACATAGTAGTTCAAAAAAGGTCAATTTGTCACCTCACCCAGGTGAACAACACCTACGATGTTTTGTTGGATTTATCAACAGATCATTTTTGTCACGTTACTATCAACTGAAAAATACAGAGTCCTGGAGATTAATTCCTGCTAAATACATAGTCAGTTTGCAATCACATTTCTGCCTGAAAGTGTTTCAACAATGGCTGCTGGGAGTAAGATCAACCTTCACTACTGTGAAAACAGATGACGGGGCAGTGCAGGAGAGTTAAATTTAAATTAGCAAATTTTATTTGAGTTTCACTGATTCCTGGATTAGGCATTCCCTTTTTGTGCATGTTCATTCAAAAGAACATTTTGTTATATATAGGAAAAGACAATTGTAAGAAATATTTTAAAATGGGCAAGTATACCAGAAATTACTTTCCACTTATTTTTCTAACTTTCATAGACCTCAACTTTGTAGTGTCCCTTTATTTCCCTGTGCAATCCAGCTGGATTTGAACTTTGCCTCCAAGCTTTCTATAGCTATGTGTTTTTCACACTATTGTTTTAGTTTATTTTGTTAATTAATAGAAGAAAAACACTGTTTTAATGACAGCCACACACTTGTGTTCAGGCTGCTGTGTTTTTATCTGCTGGTTGTTGCCAACAGACACAGGACTGTAATTGCAGTCTTTAAAATGGACCTGCATTTAGAGTTGCCTTCAACCCACACAAATATGGACACTGTCATCTCTCTCCCTTTCAGTATACTTCTGGAGAACCTGGACTGGATGCTGTTTTGTGCCTGCTAGACACATGACTTTTTGTGGCTGTTCTGAGCCCAAATTTGAAGTCCTAAAAAAAAAAAAAAATATTATGCATATTTAGCTTTCACTTTTTAAAATTATTCATATGAGCCTGTACTACTGTGAAAGTTTTCTGATACTTTTTATTCACTGACAATATGCATATGTTTCATTCTGAATTATTGTTTTCATTCATTCCATCTTTTTTTACAGTGTATGGTAGCTTTTCCTCCCTGAAAGAGAGCTTTAAAAATTGTATCTTTGCAACGTTTACTCCTCCTGTCTTTTCAGGGTTGCTGTTGTTGCAGATTATCAAGCAGTACTGCTGACAGCAGGGAAAGGAAAGATGGCTTTTTATATCAGAAACTATTATTGATCAACCAGAGCAAATAAAGTCTGATTTCCATATTTCATTGTTTTCTCTGTAACCTGTTGCACCATGCTCCCACCAAAACTGCAAACAATTATTTCCTCCCACATCAAAGGTACAATACAAAAATCATAACTGCCAATCTCACATACAAACCTTCTCTTTGTTAAAATACATGTTTTAGTAATATGGAAGCTGTTATTGCCACCAAAAAAATTTGTTTTTACATATACTAGAGCTGATCTTAATTTACTGAGGCACAACTGAGTATGCTTCCCATGATGTACATTTTAATGTATTTTTTAGAATTCACTACTGCACTTCAAAACCTTTTGGACATGTTGAAAGTAGCTCTCCATAACTTCCTGGATGAAAAGAAATCTACTTAAGCAGATGTTTTTGACTTATAGACACTACGTAATGGGCATATTGCGAGTTCAGATAAGCAGCCCTGCTTATCATTTTCAGTAGCATGCACCTTTAGAGTAGAACAACTGCCATACTTAACCAGATTAAAAGTCCAGCTAACCAAATATTTCACTCAGACAGTGGCATATGCTTGGAAAAGCATCCTCTAGGAATTGACTGTTCAGGGACTTCATGATGCGGAGAGACTGCATCTGTTCTAGTATGATAACTAGCACCTATAAACCTATTTCCTGTAAGATTGTTTAATCTTTGTTTGAAGCCATTTATACTTTCCACTGCAAGCTCTTCAGTTTATTGTTTCTGAATTTTGTCTTAGCTTCATGCATTTAATATGGAATTACTTGTGCTTCAGCTACTGGTTTTGAATGTTCCAAAAGGCTGCGGCTAGAACTATAAAGAAATGCCATTTCATACACCTAATGACTTCGACACCTCCAAATTGTTCTATGCAGACACAATGAGCACTACATCATTTAGAACAGTTAATTTTTGACATAATTTCAAGGATACAGTATTTGAAGTAGGCAAACCTTGGGAGTCAACAGGGTTAGGGTCTACTATCTTTACAATCCAAGTCAACCATAGTATCAATGTCCTTTGTTATGCAAAGAAGGAATTTGTGTGGGCTAAGAAAGACTATAAACATGAAGACCGTAATAAAGTCTGCAATAAATAAAACTGTAATTAATTTGTTAATTGGACAATTCAACCAGCAGCACTTTTTACTAAAAGAGTATGCTTAATCACATCATCACTCTGACTTACCTGTATGTTTGGTAACTGTTTCGGACTTTAATGCCTCCTTTTATGAAGCTAACCATATTCTCATCCTGTTGAAAAGGAAACACATTAGCAATATGAATTTATAAGCATTATAAAGAGCTTTTGTCTTCTTGAGATGAACACATGCCTTGAACATAACCATCATGACACAGATAACGCAAGCCTCTGAGAAACAATACATGGATTTAGGATTTCCTTTCTGTATTAAAATATTTTTATTCTGTTCAGACATATACACTCTATTTTGATGCCTTCTGTGATTAGTTTAGCCCTTGTGACCTTTGCACCATCTGAATTTGCATTAAAGAACACAGGGACTAAGCTAACGAATGGCACCTAAGGTACATGCATTTGTGGCTGTTTCAAAAAATAGCTTTCTCTCATTTGTCCTTCAGCACAGTTAAGATCTGAACATTTCCTGGCTCAGCACCAGATACAAACAGCTGCCTGTCCTCAGGTGTCTACAGAATACAGTTTCACATCCTAAAAAGGAAGCAGGATACGTAAAGTTATGCAGTATATGCTATTTCTGGTCTGAATAGTCAAGTATCTATGAGATCCATACTAGTATGGTACCATGTTACATTACAAGCTATAATGAACTGAGAAGATACAGCATAGTTTATCTGGGGGACCATTACTTTACAGCTATATTCCAAAGAGAGAACTCTTTAGTCTCACAACTTTCTGGTGTCAGTTTCTTGCCTCACTCATCATATATAACCTGTCATTCTGGTTTGTTTTGGTATCTGTTATTACTTTGGGATAGGAAGACTACATGTGTTTTAGCACATAATTCTTCTGTAATGGTATTTTAAGAGGCTATATAAAGCATTGTGGAGAAAATAGCATAGATTAGATAAACATTTGGTTGTTTTACTGTTATTTTTAAGGAAACAGGGCCCAATTGTGCTCATCAATATGTAAACAAAGAGACAGAACCTGCCCCAAAGAGCTTTCCATCCTCCTGTAAGTCAGGAAGATAACTCAATCCAATCGAAGTTACAGTTAAACTTCTTCCAGATTTTGCTTTCTATGAACCAGTATAGGAAGCCTAATGGCCTGAACTGAAGGGCAGTGGCTTACTCCTGCAGCCTGCAACACCACCACTAGCCTGTGCCCTTTACAGTCATCCTGAAGCAACATTATCAAGAATAATAATTGCGGACAGAAACTATGCACCATGAACGAACATGTAATTCCTGATGATACATCCCCAGAGACTTGAATCCCAATCACACGCAAACAAAATAACCACAGAAAAATGCGATCCTGTTTTACTTTGTCTTGTACAAAAAAAGTCAGTTTTTAATTAGCAACTGGGGGGGCAGGTACAGCATACCTAACCACATGTAAAGGTTCAGTTATATTTTCCTTTGAATGGAAAATGGAAAGAGGAAAGAAAACAGTTTTAAAATGTTTAAATTCACAATACTCATGATACCAACAACAGAGATAACCAATGTGAGAATAGTCCAGCCCTTGAAAATCCCGAGACTAATTTTTATGTGTTTTCAACTGGATTTGGTCATTTACATTAAGCATCAAAAGTAACCCACTTCAACAGCTGTTGGAACTAAGTGTCTTTGCTTAATTTTTAAAACCAGTTCATGTGTTCATGAAAAATTAAACACAGAATAGAAGAGCAAGCAAATAGACAGACATTCTTTATGCAGAAGAGGACAAGAAATTATTTTCTTACTCTTAAATCTCCCATGTAAATATCTTTAAAAACAAGTAACTGTGAAAACAGTGCTTAAAACCAAGGAACACTGCATGAAAACATTCCTTTCTTAAAGGCACAATGAAGAAGCCTAAGAAAAGGTTTAACCTGACACAAAGGCCTGAAAAGGTTTGCTTCCATAGCTTCAAGGTATCACGCAACCTGTCCCCAGTGCTAGAGGCTACCACAGGGATCCCAAAGGATTCCAAAGGAATATGGAAATAGGTAGCTACACCTTGGCCATTTCAAAGTCCATCATCTTACCATAAAGTCACCATCATCAGCACTCTAAAAACCTTCAGAAGAAGCTACTCTGACTACTGGATTTGCTGTGAAGCAATAGTTTCTAGCAGAGGGCATGGCAGATTGCTGAAAAAGGTTACATGGTTCATAAACTATCATAAGCAACATAAATCAGAGCCCGTCTGGCTATAAAAATCACCACCTGCATTTCATTCTTTACCAGCATCTTTGAGCCAAGAAACAGAAGCCCTTTGTGAATCTGACTTTTATTATCCCCTCCGCATAGATGAAGAGGCCCACTGTCATATAGCAAGTACAGCCAAATCAAGAAGAAAAATCAGTTATTTCAACTATGATTAACAATTTAAATTGCAAGCTGGAGCCCAAGTAAGTATTGCTAATGTTGACCCATCAATCAAAGCAAGCTTCATTAGTACAGAGAGATAAAATTCAAAGAAGAGGGAGAGCTCCCCTTCTTTTAAAGACAAGCAACACTGTTTAGCAAAAAGCATGTGTGGAGCCTAATAGCTATGCAGACCATAATAGCTTTTCAAGAACAAACAAGTGAGAAAGTCTTGGGAAAGCAACACCAGTCTGACCAAAACAAAAATCTTGCTTGCATGCCAGCATAGTACAGCTTCAGTGACCATCTCTTTTTTTTAATCTGATATCCCAACACACAGTATTTGAAACTCGGTGCTTACTGCGGTTACATTTCACACATCCAAAAGGGACTGGGGAAGGGCGTCATAGCAGACGTGTATCGAGATAAGCGCTTTTAGCTAATCATGAGGGATAACAAAACATTCTACTATCTCATCAGCAGAGAGTCCAGATAAAATCCAGATTTGGTCCAGATCAGAGTGTCTTACACCATTAGGTCAAACTAGGGTCTTCTAACATTTCATTAATTTTAAGAAGAGAAACCTGTGTGGTGTGTACTTTTTTTCCCCAAAGAGCCACACAGGAATCCATACCTGGAGGAATGTGAGTGCTGCTCTCTGAAGTAAACATTCAGCATAGCAAATTTCTGCATGGATTTCCTCTAGTGTCACATGAAGGAGGGAAGAAAACAAATCAATTGGACAAAAAGTAATTAAAAAACACTTAGCCCATTAATATAGGAATAAGATCACAAAGCTCAAACTGAGAAAAATCTTTTCCAAATTTGCTGTAGTGTTTCAGTTCCACACTACTGAAGTAACTCCAAACAGAAATGACACAGAGTTACAGGAATTTTGCAGGAATTTCTCTGGTGCCATCCAGGAGTTCCTGGATCTAGAACCTTTCTAGGCATTTCAATACTTCTTTCCAGGTATTTCTTTACCCAGCAATTTTTTGAAATGCTGAGCCAGCAATCAACAGAAACAGTGATTTTGGATGTGGTGACACAGCAATTGCCAAAACACTGATCCAGCAAATGCCAAATCAGTGATTTTGTCAGTGATCTGCACAATCTGCAAAAACACACTTGGTGAAAAATTCTACACAATTCAAATTGCAGCAAAAAAAAAACCCCAAAAGATTATACATGTTAGAGATAATGTTACCTTCAGTAAAATGTTCAAGGCTTTGTCTATGCACAAGATTGTTGATAGAATCAGCTACTGTAGATTTCTTCCTAAATCTGCAGAAAAGTCAGTTTGGTCATTCTGAACATGAAGCATCAACAACACAGAACGGTATCTTTCAGCTGGCCACCCATACAGTCACTAACATACCTCTAGTGCTCACCAACCCTCTGTCATCTCACCACATATACAAACTTCAGCGTACTCCATACTGAACTTAGTCAACACGGTTCTCCTGGGATCCGTCTTTTACTCTTCATGTGTGGAAATCTGTCTTGATGAAGGAAGGGGATAAGGGGGCTTTTTGATTTATTCTTTGTGTGTGTGTGTATGTGTGCATGTGTGTACAGAAGTGGGAGCACAGTTGACTCAAAGACAGCTACAGTACAACCTCCACCAAATGGGAAGATTCTGCAGTGGCTGTGAATGGTAAATAACTTCCAGACATTGCAGAACCGGGGCTACAGATACAACAAAAATCTAACTGACAAGAAAAATCAGGCATTGCAGTAAACTGAATTTTTCAAGATCAGACTGCTGAAAACCCTAATTTATGTGGTGTGACCTCATAACTGACCCTCCTTTGAGCACGAGGCTGGACTAGATGACCTCCTGATGTCCCTTCCAACCTCAGCTTTCCTATGATTTCTATGAAATTACATGTCCTTTTTTAACCTGTACGTCTTTCAAAACTTTCCCATGAAGCGACTATTTATTGACTAAATTGCTCCACACTTACTTTTGACAGGTGGCTTGAGCTTCCTTCATTGTGTTTCCTGCATTCAGTATGTCCTGAGGATCAAATGTCATCATAGCTTGCATTTCCAATATGGTGGCATACGTCAGTGCATGATACATACTATCTTTAGTTCTGGAAGAAAACACAAGATGCAAAGCACAGCTGATTTGATTACATTATTACCTCTAAAAAACAAATACAAATCCAATTCCAGAAATGTATCAGCCTGATGGGAACAAGGTCTAAACGAACTAGAAATCAAACATACAGGACATGCAAAATAATCAAGAAACACTAATAGAATGAGTTTTGTACAGGAAACCATGTCTACAGCTCCAGTTTCAGTAACTGTGCTAAAATGTTCCAATTCTGAGCTGAGAATAAGTATTTAACATACATAAAGCACAGGAATTAACCATGTGGCTAACCATTCAGGGACGATAGAATCATTGGGGGGGGTTTCAATGGAGTATCTAATGAATACTACAACACGTGACACAAATCCAGATATACTTCTTCTAATTTGGGACAGTTACTCAGGACAGACTCAAGGAGGTAAGTAACACAATACTATAACCACAGCCAAAGTAGAATCTTCTTCAAACAGTTCTTCCCACCAGAAGCACCCCAGTCTATGTCAAACATTACAGCTTTTTCCTCCTCTCCCCTTCTGCCAACCTTCCACCCCAATCTGTTCAATTTAAATATTATTCTCTGGGATTTCAGATCATGCCTCTTTTGCAGAAAGCCAAAAACTTTGGCATTAGTGCAAGGAAAACAATGAACTCCTACATGGAGCCATTGCCAGCATCCTTCCTCTGTCAAGAACAAGGGTTTATATATTGCACACATTTAAAGCATTCAGCCAGTACCTATGTATTGCATAATCCTCTGCAAATGAATCAAAATATCTTCAGGCATAGAGGTCCAATAAAGACAACTTGGGAAAGATGTTGAAGGGCAAGCTCAGATGAATTCCTGCCACACAAACTCTCTGTAGACCTTGCTAATCCACCCCTGACAAATAGCATGACTTAGACAAATACTGCTAAAGAAGCAACAATTGCTATTTCAATTGTTTACACTTTCAGAATGGATCAGATAGTTCTATATGGCAGGGAATATTCAAAAATACTTGCAGTCAAACAAGGATATCCTTTCAACAAAATCTCCACCTTCAGTACACCTATTTCAATAGGTGTACTTAGGGTGTTTGTTTCTCAGAAGAAGCCACTTCATTTTCTTTTTTTTTTTTCCAAGGAGAAAGTGGTGTGCCAGCAATGTGCCCTTGCAGCAAATAGGGCTAATGGGCTGCATTAAGAGGAGCGTTGCTGCCAGCAGGTCGAGGGACGAGATCCTTCCCCTCTGCTCAGCACTGGTGGGTCCACACCTGGAGTACTGTGTCCAGTTCTGGCCTCCTCAGCCCATGGACATATTTCAGAAAGCCCAATGAAGGACGATGAGGATGATTAAGGGACTGGAACACGTCTCCTACAAGGAAAGGCTGAGAGAGCTGGGACTGTTCTGCCTGGAGAAGAGAATGCTCAGGGGTTCCTATAACATATAGAACTCCCTGAAAGGAAGATGCGAAGAGGACAGAGCCAGGCTCTTTTCATCAGTGCGCAGTGACAGAACCAGAGGCAATGGGCACAAACCGAATCACAGGAGGCTCTGTCTGAACATCAAGAAACACTTTTTTACTATCAGGGTGACCGAGCACTGGCACACTTTGTCCAGAGAGCTTGTAGGGTCTGTATCCTTGGAGATACTCAAATCCCGTTTGGACACGGTCCTGGGCAACCCTGTCTAGGCCCTGCTTGAGCACAAGACCTCCAGAGGTCCCTTCCAAGCTCAACCACTCTGATTCAGTGGTTCTGTTTTTAGGGGAAAAGCCAAACTTTAAACATCTCAATCCATTTAATTTCGCCCTTGGAAATACACTTGCCTCCCCAGGTTTTGATACCTACATTGAACTGAAATATCATCTTAAGAATAACTTAGGACAATCCTACATTAATCAATGATCTAATAACCCACTGTGGTGACTTGGATCCCTTTAAGTTTTCTAACAATTCATACATTATTATGCATTAATTCTTTTGCTCGATGGAGTAAACACCCTTAAGAATCCTCAGGAGTCCCTGATGTTTGGCTAGTGTTTTCCAGAGCCAAAAAATAACCTTGTCTACATCTACAGTAACCCCCTCTCAATGACATTACTCAATAAAACCACCAAAGAAAAATTCCAGTGATGATATGATCTTGACCTTCTTTGTATCTATATTTTTTTTGAGATCTAGGGATTAAAATAATACCTAGTGTTGGTGCAGATAGCGTTACACAGATAATCTGGTGCTTCCCTTGCCAATCTTCATAATGACAACAAAGGGCTACTTTTTCCAATACATATGGCACAGGGCAGGCTGGCTGTACTGAAGAAAATTCCAGTGTACATCTTTAAACTCCACTGCAGTCTGTGTTTTGTGGCTGTCCTTAATTCCTAGTTGCGCTCACCATGTCCACAGGTTACCTAACAAGCTGTTCTAACCAACACCTAAACCAATCTACCAGAAAAGCCATTTTGGGAAATCACCTACTGCTGTTAAGTGCTATGAGCCCCAGACTATGCGAACATCCATCTCATCTCCAATGTGAGTAAGAAGAACAGACAGATGATAGAGAAATTAGTTTAAAATCCAGTGCAGTCAGGACAGCTCTGTCTTGGCCTCCTACATCACGATTCTTTCCGTAGACTGATAATGTAAAGCAGAAAAAAAATGAACATACTATAAAATGCCAGCCTGATCAAGTGTTCCTGTTCATTTGATTACTCATCAGCATCAGTGGGTGCAGAGAAACACACTTCATCTTGTATTTATTAAAATAAAACCCTTCCAAAGGCTCAATTTCAAAGCACAGGGAAGACACTAAAATAATCCCCTTCCAAAACTTTAGAAATTTGCTTTCAAAATCAAAGCAGATAAATATTAAATTCACTGCACTAAAAGGAAAATTTATACTTTCCACATATACATGGTGAAGAGGGATTTCCCTCTCCAGTAATTTGCTTCTGATACCAAATCACCCCTTCCCCAATCAATATTTTCATCTATTTTACTTCTAATATTTAAAGGAGATAATAGTTAATGTTTATCATTAGTCAACTGGTATTTATCAACACTCAAATTTACTGCTTTTCAGGGGCTGAGAGGAGGGCAGAAATGCAACCAAATGTAACAGTTATCCATGCTATTTATACTAACCATACAATTAAAGTTGCCAGTTACATCCTGGCATACCGCCAGAAGTTTTAAAGCCTGCATTTTATATGGCTGGATATGGAATGAAACTTGATAGCTTTTTCTTTCTTCTTTTGATTCCTCAGCAGCACTTTCCGCAGGACACTGTTGGAGTTAACAAGCCTTTATGATATAAATACAACTAATATTCTGATTAATGACAGCCCAGCAGTTGGTATCACATGGCTGAATAAGAGGATTACAAGTAGTATCTTTAGGCACTTACAGAGTTATGCCACATGCCTGTTCTCCAACTATGATGCAATCATTACCATCTTGTAGCACTGCCCTTTCTTAAGAGCTGTTGGAGAACACCTTTACTCTTGCTTGAAAACAAGTACCTAGGTGAGGACAGTGACAGTTCTCCCCTTCCAGCTGAAGTATGAAAATCAAAAAGCTTGGTTTGGTTTGACCTCAGAATTAACCCAAGGGCTAGTATCTTTTTGTGAAAAACACAGTGCCCAAAATCTTTTTGTGGATCCTTTTACAGTAATCTAGCAGGCAGGACATGCATCACCAGGTTACAGAAACCCCAGGTTCAAGTCCATGCCCTGATTTAGTATCAAGACGATTCTAACAAGTAGAACAAACCCAACAGCACAGAGAAAGAAACCCCCCCACAGACCAGCCAAGTCCGTTCATCCAGGTGTACCCAAGAGTGAGAGATCAAGGCCCAAATGGAAACTGCATCAGAAGAATGTGGTCACGCAAGGCTTGAAAGCTTTCCTCATCTTTGATCAGAAGATCCACCCAATGTCCAAACAACTTGTTAAACCTACTGCATGGCCTTCCATAGGAACTCTCTCTTTTTAGGAACTGACATTTTCCAATAAAACCTGTTTCCTATGAAAACTCCCCACTAGCATTAAGTTTACAACTAGAAAACACCGACCTCATCAGCCACCCGCCTGGTTCCCTAGTTACCACCAGCTGCCAGAATGGTCTAAGTCTGGTCTAAGCCAAAAAGCTGCGGTTCAACAAGAGAACCCCTGAGCCTTTTTGATCTAAGCCACTCTCCAAAATTCAGAATCTAGTAAGTTCTCCCAGCTAGGAGGCGAAACCAACAATTAAGTCAGGCTTTGGCATCAATGTATTTATTTACAAAGACTATAAAAGTTGTGTTCTTCCAGACTCCAGGCATAAAAAGAGAAACAAACTTAAAAATCATGACCTTCTTCATGTTCTTGACATTCTTTACAATAAATAGCTAACTTGAACTTTCTGCAGAGCTGTGCACCATCTTTATCCAAACACTGTCTACAGCTTCACTCTACCTCCATGTGCTTCCCCTTACTCTTTCACCGCTCTCAGTTTGACAATTATACACTATGTTTGTTAGATCAGTTCCCAGAGAAAGCTCCTCCACCCCACTGAAGAACCTCATGTTTGCTTTTTTTCTACGAGGGCAAGAACATTTCACCACACCATGAAGACAGCCATTACAAAAGGCTTCCATTCCTTACTAACCTCTAAACTTTTTAAAGATCAAAATATACAAGATAACATTTAATACTGTGAATTGGGCTTATATTAAAAATTCCAGTGATACTAAATAAGTACCACAGAACTACACTACTCCAATAAGAGTTTCACAACTAGCAGTAACACAATCTCTTCACACCTACCTGAGATACTCCTACACTAGAAGACTGAAATTACCCTTCAAACACAGTCATTCTAGAATTAACATTCCACCAAACAACATCAAACGGTTTTTGGAGACTATTTTCAGAATAAAGTTAACTGCCCAGAATGAATCTTTCTCATATTGTTCTTGCAGTACTGCAAGCAGCAACACCTATATGCTGCAGCTCATCCAGTGATCCAGATTACTCTGTGTCATGAATTTATCTTTATTATTTACCATTCTCCCAAGTGATTTGACATCAGCAAACTATCAGGTGATCATGTCATGCTTTCCTTCTGGATAATTATTAAAATATTAAACATTTGTCTTGGGGAAGGGAAGGGGACATCTTGCCAGAATCAACTCTTTAATTCATGATTATCTGTTTGCAATTACATGACGACTAAAATCTAGTCAGTTTTTAATCGATTTACATATGTATCTTGGGGTTGAGTAGGAAGATGAGATTTTTTTTTTCCCCACTCCAGTGACTAGAAAGTTTCAGTGTTATTCATTGTCACAGTTAACAGGTTACATATCGAAAATCACTGCTGGTTTTGGTGACTAAATTTAAGGAATTTCTTAAGAGTTCTTAGACTTAGTGTGAATACTCCAAATAAAAGATTAATTTAATTAAACTTAGCGCAGAAACCACAAGATAATTGGAGACCACTATTGTACAATGATTATTAATGATAATAAAGAAAACTGACTTTAAAACCTAAAAGGTAGCTGAGGAAACAAAAAAAGGTATGTAACGAAGCAAAAGCGCAAGATGGAATTCTTTATGAAACGAGATCTCTTCTTTATGATGGATTTGCTTTTCTAACAGGAAAAAAAGAGCTTACCTCAACACAAGTCTAGACATCATCCTCGGATATTTATTTTTAAGCTGCTAAGAAAGATCTTCTGATTTTAACTCTCATACATTGCCAAATCTACTCTCAGTTACACATGGTACAAATCAGTTGAAAATACACTTACTGTGGAAGCCAAATGTGAGTAATTTAGTGAATCTGCAATAATGTAATACAGAGCAGAGTATGTCCTACAACATTAAGTGGTAAAGCTGCAAAAATCTATGATATGAAATTCTTCATAAGCATGTAAAAACTAAGAAGTATTTCTTTAAACAAAAATAGTATGTTTATGGACTGTGAAAACCAATTTCAAATCCCAGCATGCTAAAAGGCAACAGTGAGGAACTGATGACTCCTAAAGAAAATACTCAGTATTACCATATGTGCCCACTCTACAGCTCTTGTCATTCCCTAAAGAGGTGGTGTGTGTTCATAATGGATATCATCTGTGGGGAAATTTAGCATCCTGTTTCTGCATTACACTCGCAAAGATCATAAGTCTGTATTTCCCTCACTGCCAAAGGCAAGAGAAATAAGGCCTCCTCATAACAGGCTAACATGAAAAATCAGTTTCAAAATGGTTTTGCAGTGGGGAATATAGTCAGGTACAAAAACAGAGTATCAGCTCATGAAATATGTTCTGCAGGGCCCAACAAAAGCTGAATGAAAACAATATGCAATAGAAGAAAAATGGATTTACAGGAAAAAAAACTCCCATAGCCTCACCAGCTTTTGCAGTGTTTTGGAAACCCCTCTTCAATAAAATATCTCCCTATTTTATGCTAAGCACTGAGTAAGCATTTCCAGGGGGACACAAGGGCTTTTACTGTCAGAATTTAATGAAAACACAGTTATTCTTCTTACCATTTTTATCATATCTTCTGATGATATATAAACACAAAACAACACTGCTGTGAATAAAACCAGTATTCGTAATACATCTGAGCCTACAATTTATCACGAATGTCTTTCACAGAGTGTACTTACATGGTTAAGCTACAGATTCTGCCGTCAAAGACTGAGGGTGGTACCTCAGCAAAGCAGATACATAGCGTTCACTACAGTTAGCCTTGATGCAGATCAAACACACACTACTGCATTACCTATGAATTTTATTTGTTTCATATTCCAGTGGCCTGAAAGAAGGCATGATGTAATTTGCTGATGGCTCAAAAACAAATGGAGCAAACTGGGCAGAAAAAAATGCGAATTAACCACAGACTTCAACAAGGCAAGAGCACAGGTAACTTCAGGACAGGATAGGAAAAAAATCACAGACCTTGTAAAGACACAACAACTATCAGAACCTATTTTATGACCTCACCGCTTGCAGCTGGGCCACTCGTCACATGCTGGGCTGCAACGTAATTAGGAAACAGAGTGCATGACCACAACGCTAAATGGCAAAATAAGCTGTGAGAAAGTTTCTGCAAGTGGTGATTAAAAAACAACAAAAAGAGAATTCATAGCTAAAGTAATGTGTCTCAAACCTGGCAATTCATGGTCAGTTGCTCATTTAGACACAAACCCATAAATTCTCAAATTCTCAAAGCATGCAGAAAAATATAGAAAAGGAGGGGAAAAAAAAGTGTCAGAAGATGTTTTTTATTCTTCCAGGAGCAAGAATCTCACATACTGTACTACAGCTGGGGAGTTACTTCTTCAGATGACAATTCTGTACTTTTTGTAGCTACCTCAATCTTGTTATTTACTCACCCAAGTGTAAAGCACTTATCCTGTCTTCCCCAAAACTTAACACATTAACTTACCACCCCCTTTTGAACCAAAACCATGCAGTCTTATCAACTATTATCAGAGAACTAGCTGTCTAGTCAATTCTCCTGAGAGATGGTGAAGTAAAGAAAAATAAACAGAGGAAAACTAGCAAAAGTAATCAACTTACTTTGCTTTTAAAGAAGCCAAAGCATCCGAGAACTTGTTGTTAAGGAATAAATCCAGAGCTGCCATACACTCATGCAATGCCATGTTGAGGTCTGATGTGGGTGACCTGCCAGAAGAAGAAATAATAAACTCAGCCCATCTGTTCTCCTTCTACCGGTGCATTACCGCTACATTTGAACCCCCCTTCTTCAGTTCCAGCCTTATTCCCATGTATAATCTGCTATTCCACTTCTAGTGATTGCAAAAAATGAAAGCGACTTCCATCATGTTTGTGGTTTGGTTTTTTAACTATGCTCTTACCCTGTGACATGTGGAAAGCAATTTAAGTTTTGTACTTTCTGAAAATAAGATAAACTGCATGCACTGTAAATAAGAACCTGGACATGCAGAAGTTACCACGTGGGAGTATGAGCTCAGTTATCAGGAACACAGAAGCACTGGGTGACAGCACACACCTGACTGTGTAAGGCTGACAAAGACTATAGGCTAGTGACATTATGATCATGTTGTCACTTCAAGGATGAGACATTGCCAAACTGCATCAGATTATTATATCAACAGCTGCTGGAACACCTGCTTTAGTTCCGCTCATATTCTGTATGGTTGCTGACCAGTAGACCACTACAGACTTGCAGGTGGGTTAAAATTTCACATCACGCATGCTCCTGGGAACATCACCATCCCTAAGAAGTGCTACTGCACTCAAACAAAAAAACTGCTGCTGCATCTCAAAGTCAGAAGATTCTCATTGGCTTACTCTGGCTGTACTTTTCTCCTTTACAGCATTCAGATGTCAGCTTGACCCATCACAAGGGTTCTCAGCTGGTCTTTGGGTTACTGGCAACAGCATAATACAGACCAGCTGAGTAAGTTTGGCCCAGCTTCATCACCACCAGAACTGCTGGACAAAAAAATCCACATAAGAAACAATAAGGCCTTGCACTAATAAAGTTGAGGTCACCTGGCCAATGTTAGGACAGTTGAAATGTCTGCATCTAATGATCAAAGAGCTATACTGCACTATTATGTTGTATACAAGTCTGTACAAAAAAGCTCCCCTAACATAATACAAACAAATCCTCATCATGTTGCTGACTCCGAACAGCTCTAACTGATGTGATCTGTCTTGTGACTTAGAAACTGTTACTTCCTTAAAACATGGTATAACATATAGCCTGCTGAAAGAAAAAACAGAAAGCAAAGTCCTGGTATCATCTTAAGGAAAAGACAGGGGAGCACAGAACAAACAGACAGCATTAGTAATAGCCACTGACTGCAGCAGTGGTTTGTTTTTAAGAATAATGACTACAAAGAAAAAAACAGCATGCTTATATATATATATGAAAAACAGGATTATAAATTTGAGAGAAACATTACATGACACTGTTCATAGTGGCTGTTGTCATCACACTTCATATACACTGCAAATCCTTCTGCACCCAAGAGACTCTCCCAAGTGCTTTGCAAACATTGATTAACCAAGTCTTGGCATCCATCTCATACAATATGCAATTATCATATCTGCCTAACTATTCTGAGACTTACTGTAATAATTAAAACTTTGCCAATTATTGTTTACACATATTACAATTCTTACATGCCATTTTTAGTCTGTGTCCCTGAACCAAACAGCATATTTAACACTATATAAAACACATTCTCATCTGTTTTAAAATATTTAGACCAGTAACACTTTACCTGAGTTTTTTGTTTGTTTGTTTCTTGTCATGCAGAAGAATTACCCCACTCAATACAAATAAACCTTTTCAAAATATTCCTTTGAAACAGAAAGATGACTAAGAAAAAAACCACTGTTGAAGCTCAAAGCACAAATAAGATATATCAATTACTTGACATCTTTTCTGGAATACGAATTATTAACACAGTGCTACCCCCAGCAGCAGCAAAAATCCAAGTTGCACACTCCCCTCATGCTCCAAGGAAACCTGGCATTTGATGTAGTTCCCAAATAAAGGGTTTAAGACCCAAACACAATACACACCTGACATAAATGCTGCAAATCACCATTTGTTGGTGTTAACAATAGGGAAGAAATACTTTAAACTAGAGACTGGTAAGCATTTTAGCGAACTGATTAGTCATGCTTCAGTGGGCTGCAGATTCTCTCCTGCTTTCGACAGCAAGATCAGAACTGCCTTTAAGCCAGATGGAAAATGCTGTGCACTGCTACTTACCTTTCTGCTAAATCTCTTGTGTTTTCTGACATAGTCATTTGTATGCCCACTCAGCATTTAGGCACGAACATCTAGCAGCAGCACTCGGTGCTACTTAACCAGCTCTGAGCGACAGTCACACTGCGAGCACAGGGCAGGGCAGCGTCTGCCTGCCCGCCTGCGATACCGTACTCTCTGATTGGTCATTATGGATGATACGAGGAGAGAGAGGAGCATCGCTAGTTCACTTACAACATACTACAAATGAGCGATTTGGAAGACAGTCCGTGACACATGAAGTTCATACATCACTGAATACTACTAATGTAGAAGGTGCTGGCAGCTGCCAGCATCTCTCTGATCTACAGACTTGTCTGAAATTAGTGGCAGCGTCAGACGTCTATCATTCAGTACAAACTAGGCAGAAGTCAAATATCCCTGTAATTACAGATCTGAAACAACAAAAATTACTGCGTGCGGCAGTGGACCACATCAGAAACCTATGAAACAGAATGGAGAGTCAAATGAGGCCAGCTGACATGCAGGAGAAGCGAGGCATTAATTGCTGCAAACGTGAGAAACAGACAGGCCAGAGAGACAAGAAAATAATTCCTCCCAGCAAGGATTCTCCACAAAAAGGGCTTCAATCCACAAGCCAAACTGCTGCTTTTTGTTGGTTCCTGTAACTTTGGGAGCTATTGAGAGTCTACACGTTCTTTCTAAAAATCTCTCTTTAATGCCATGCAAAATGACATGAGTTGGCATAAACAATTTAATGGATGGAGTGAGCTCATCTGGCTGATTTTGCCCAAAATAAAATAGTGTATGCTCCCAAACTGCTTTGCTGGCATGTCAGCAGTACTAGTCCTGTACATAAGAAGGGCAGCTACAAGCAGCAAAAGCAGTCATCTCTCTCATTACAACAGCTGGGCTGTAGAAGTTGATCAGTTTTGTTCTACTTTGGTAAGTTAGTTTTTCCAAGAGCATCTAATGTTAAAAATTATACATGTCTTTTCTCCTACACATGGTCTTATTTGTTACACAGCAGTAGCAGTAATGAAGACGTCAACTGCTGAAGGAACACCCAAAAATGACAAACAAGTGAAGGATAATTTCAGGAAGATACTCTCAAGACATTAACATACCTGATTAAATCTCTTGCTGGTTTTATGACATCCTGTACAGGAAAAACCTGTGCTGCATTTGGTATAAAATTTATTGTAATAGGTTCACAGGCTGCCCCATTAATGGCTCCATTACACATTTGTAACAGCACTATGTACCTGGCCCACAGCAGGAGATAAGACACGACTTGGGTTTTTTTCCCCAGTTCGGAATAACTACTGATAACAACTTAAAATTAACCAGGGTGCTTCCGTGGCTGGATCATGAGCTACTCTGAAAAGATTATTCATCATTTTCACTAGCTGTTTATACAAGTTTCTAATTGATACTGTATTTCTCCAAACAGTCTTTAAAGTTCCACATGGTGAAGGCTCTGGCTGTTGCTGCCAAGTTCTTCAAGACTTGAGTTGGCAGGTTTTTATTTGAATACCACTTCTCGGGAAACAATTATACACTCGGACAACCTTCAGCATGCAATCTCTCTTTCCCCACATGTATCAATGGCTTTTTCCTTTTAACTACAGAAAACAAACCTAAAAAATTAATATCTGAAATATTTCCAAAATTAGACCATTTCCCCTTTGGTTTTAGAAGCTTCTTTCCTTTTTTGCTTTTTGGCAGCAGGTCCTGCAAGGAATGTCATTTGGTTCTCATTATGGTTTTACGATTTAAGAAACCATCGTTCTCTGCCCCACGGAGCATGACTGGGGTGCTTCATAAATCGTAAATACAGTATATCCTGTGACTTAAGGTAAGACCTGATCTCCTTACCCCACCGCATCCCCATTGTCTCTAGTCAGAAGTGCAATTACTCGGGACATCCTAGGCAATGCCCTTTTTACTTAAACATCAAATCCTTTTTATGCTAACAGCGATATCAAACAAAATTAATAAGCAGAACTAAGCAAAATTAAATTTCTCAATATTAAGGAAAAGTAAAGCATTTTCAAAAGTAAAGAATCATGATGTCTTCCATGGTCAAAAGGAGGTGGAGGGAAGCCTTTTTTGAGCATGGGAGTTACCATATTTCTGCATAATTTTATTCTACTGTGTGCATGATGATGACTGGCTTCTTACTGTAAGTTTGCAGCACATATGCTTTATGATTTGTCATTGGGTTTTATGGATTTCTTCAATAAAAAGGATCTTGAACTTTGTATTCTGCAAAATGCTGAACTGACTCATTTGACCTCAGTAATTACCAGAACTTCACAAAAAAAGTTAAGTCTGAAGTTTGTGCCTTTATAGTAATGCTTTTAATAGTAATTCAAGAGCTCCTTTGGTATTGTGAAACACTGAAAGCAAGTTAAATCAGTCATATCCTAAAATACGGATGCATTTCTCTGCCAAATCTACATTATCTGCATAAGTCAGCTGAGGTAGTGTGCATGGTTAACTTCATTTGGAGGAAGAGAATAAAATACAGAGTGTCAAGCACAATTGAGCTAAACCAGTACTTGATGAGAAAAGACCACAGAGAAGACCAAACGCTGGTGACTCAGGTTGACTCTCTTCTCTCCGTTATCAGGAGACTCTTGGAGTGGGCAACAGTGGAAGCACACCCTGTTTTCCCAAATACAGGCTAGTCCCAAGCAAGCGAGATGCAGGATCAGAGAAAAGCATCTAATGGAAAGACTATATTCCCATCCCAAAGAAACCTCACAGCAAAATCTCTGTAACCATACTAGACCTTCTATCTCATGGGCTTGATCAGCACCAGTACAGTTGGGCTCAGTAGTGACTGACACTGCTTTCATCTGATTCAGAAACATCAACAAAGCTCCTCTAGTGAACACCAACCTGGGTTCTGGGTCGATTGCTGCAATAGCTCTGCCTCTACTGCCCAGCAGGCTTCTGCTCCTGCTGTCCCACTGAAATACTTCTTCTGCAACACAACAGAAACCATTCAGCACCCAGCCCTCCTACATGGAAGGCAAGGAGAACACAGCTGTTTCTCTTGAAGGGCTACAATTCCAGCTCCAAAGTTTCATGTTAAGTAACTTTGAAGTATTTGCTCTTGATTTTATTTTATATTTAACAATTTGGACAAGAAGGTGCTTGGGGGTCCTTTACTCCCTTTATATCAAGGGCTCTCTGTGTAACATACAGTTTCAATTTTTGCAGGATAATGCTAATCTTATGCTATTAAAAGGCAGCACAAACACTCATAGCACTGGTAGAAAGGACTGGGTTGCACCACACGTATTTTTGCAGCTCTTTTAAGCTAGCTGCATCAATAGTGAATATACCTGGCAGCATACCTTACTACTATGATGGTGGAGGGCTCAGTGTGTACAGAGAAACAACAATTAGCATTACATTCTCTTTATCTTTACAAGGAGATATAGAGAGGGTTGCTTCTAGCCACGTAGTCAGAAAAAAAAGTAATAAATTCACAAACAACCTCTTCACAGAGTATGAAATGGAACTGAAAAGAGATTAGTCTCGCATACCCAAAGTGGCTTCATTGTCTTCCAAAGAGGAAGGAGTAGTAAAACCACTGCGCCACTCGGGCTACCAAAGCTTCATCAGCACTAACACTTCAACCACTCACAGATGTGAGGAGCATCCCAAAGCACATTTCGAAGGTCTGCGTTTCAGTTCTTAACAAAAAAAACATCTAAAGACACCTCCAACATATGAACACAACCAGGCTTGCTGATACACAGGCCACCATGTGTGAGAAGTACCGTCACTGACACCAAGGTGTCCTTCCCATTGCATATTTTCAAAAATATCACCACTGACTACAGAAATTCTTGCCATGACACCACTTTCTGTTCTCCTAATGCTGGATAATCAGAGACGTTAGGAGATACAAGGACACACCTGGGGTTACTTCCTTTAGCCTTTTCAAGTTTGCCAGGTCATTCCTAAATCAATGACTACTACTTTTCCAAATAGATGACTGCTTTGAGCAACACTGTGTTACAAATGTTCTGAGCCTGAGACTGAAAAAATCTCTACATTCAAAGAAAACAAAAAGCACATCACTTGGGAAGAATTCTTTTCCTCTTTTGCAAACACTTCCAAAACCACGTAAGATCAGAAATAATCTCAGATGAACAGCTCTCTATTACCATGAAAAGGAGAACCAGTAAGCAGTTCTCACAATAATTTGTTACTATTCAGTTTTCAGACAATACAGAAATTTCTTCATAATTCAAAAGCAAATAAGTTAAAGCAAGAAAATTAATTCTACCATATCCTTTCCTGTTCTATGTGCCAAGCTAGTAATACCTCATCATTTATCTTTTTGTGTTCTTGAACGTGTTTCTGGCCTGTGACTAAGACTCCTTGGTGCTGCAGAAATGCCATTACTTCTAACAAAGCAATTGGAAAGGTTTCAATATTCACGTTCACCAAATATTCTGCATAGAGACACAACAGTGATGCAATTCTAGAATTCAGGAGATCTTAGTCAGTATTTCAAGTTGTACATGGAATATGACAGTTTATTTTTGAGGTCAGCTCAGCTCTGAAACCATCAAGCTTTTGATGCCTCGGCAATGCCAGAGGTCTTCCGTTAAAGATACTCGAGCTTTCTGCCCTTCTGTTTCAGCGAAGGCTCACAAAACAAAGGGATGTGGCAAAGCAGTCAAGTGAGCAGAACAAAGTCCAGGGAATCAGTAGACTTGTGTTCTGCCCTTGGTTCCACCACTGTTTAACTTGCACCACGCAGGATCTAGGTTGCATTATGTTCACAGTTCTCATCCTGTATCTGAGCAGGCAAACAACGCAATAAATTCATTAAGATAGGTTTGTTCAGACAAATAAAAAGTATTGGTGCCATTTTTGCCGTTCACTTTCCGTGTTGTACTGCCATGACTGCTCACAGAGCGCTAAATGCACCATCGTGGGTGATTATTCCCAGCTAGTAGAATTGCCCACACCAAACAGAATGAAAAAAAAAAAAAAATACAATATAGTCTGGCAAATTATAAATTACCAACCCAAGCATCCTGGAACTGCACTAACCTATTGGAATGTACAAAGAAAAAGTAGTTCGCACTGGGTCAAAATTAAAAGAAAACAAATACATCCAGCATTACAGAAGTTTACAGGATTGCTGCAATTTTCATCATAAATCAGTCCATATTGATACTCAGCAAGTTTTAACAGCTCTTCTTTTTCAATTCAAATGCTTTACAATCTTTGTCATTTTGAAGGACAGATATGACTCCTATCGTGCCTTTTTGTTTTTAGGAGTCTTAAGGTCTTTAGACAACCTTACAATACCCATTTGCTCTTTTCTCAAAGTCCTCTAACTTTTCACAGTTTTACTGCCTTTGGTCAGCCTACACTTCTGACCTAGTTACTCTCGATTTTTAAAGGTCTAATCCTGTTCATTTTAAAACTAATGAGAAATCAACAAGAGCTGTACTAGACCGTTGTCTTGCAATGGTGTTGAGCGCATTTAGGTACACAGCAAACAAATAAAAAAGCAAAATGCAAGCTCACATTCGCCACATTCATGGTAAGAAGCCACACAAAATCTATGAGATTTGGTTTTGTAAGGCCTACAAGATCAAGGCAGAGGTCTGTACTATTTCCATAATAAAATGCAGTGAGAATTCAGGGAGGGATGTTATGCAGTTTTCCCTTTTGGATGGATTCTGCATTACCTAGCAATAATAAAGATTGACTGGTAGGTCACAAAGTAGTTACCTACGCATCTTACTTCAGCATTTTGTGAAGTCTGGTTTGTACTTTTTTATGCTGACCTCCACTTCACTTCTTTCAGACTTCAGTGGGGTGACAAACATGGAAGGGATGAACTATATATTTTGCCCCAAAAGGCACTTTCCCGCAGTACTTAATTTGAGCTGAAATGTTTCTTGGTTTGGTATTTGGTTTTGTTTGGTTTGGGGTTTTTTTGCATTAAATCTATGGAAAGCATTTTCAAAATAAATTACTCTATAATACATTTTATTGCAACTTAAAAAAAAAAATCATGCTTTTGTTTCAATTCCATTGCTGAACAATACTTTAGGTTCTCATAACAAAAAAATAGGAATGACACAAAATACTTTAACAAATAGGGGATTGTTGTTTTGCCTTTAATCATTGCTTTATATGAAATTTCAGATTATGTTTCCCTGAGAGCTTCCAACAAACTGACTTCATATTTCAGAAGTCATCTGCAAAGCACACTTCACGGTACCTTAACCAATAACAATGCCACTTTCTCTCCAATTAAATAAAAATTCAAGCAGAGCACTTCAATATGCCCTTATAACTCTCTTGAACCTGGCTATTGAATCAATACTCAAGAACAGAAGTACTAGTAGCAACTTTTCTTGGCACTCAGTATTTCTAAAGCCATTTTGAAGAGTTATTCTTAGGCACAATGGCTTCAAGAAGTAGACAGTTACTATTCTCTCCATTTCAGAGTGCAAAAACAACTAAGTAAGCTACCTGAGGATAAAAACAAACAAAAAAAAAAAGCAAGACAAATTTTGAACCAGAACAGTTTGGGATCTTGCTGGCATTTTTTTTCTACTTCTGACAGGAAACACGGACTGGTCAAAATTAAAAGCTTTGATGCAGATGTTGTGAGAAGATTTCATCAGTGCAGGATGACATTTTTAGTTAGAGCCAAAGAGAAAGAGCAATAAAATTACAGGCAAGTTGAGTATTGCATTCTATTTGATCTGCATTCAGGATTCAAGCCATTAAGTCAAGTATATCTGAATGACCATCCTAACATTCAGACTCTCTTCTGATAGATGTTTTTTCCATAAAAGGTGACTGAAAGTTTTATTATCGAAGTGAAAACAAAAGCTGAAAATCTGCAAAAACAGGAGGTCATTTTCCATCACTCCTACTCAAAAACAATCTGGCATTTAGTTTTTAGTTCTATCAGTCCACTAAATCATCGTGTCCTCCAACTATGAGCTAATAACATCAATCTATTCCCAAAATATATCTGAAACCTAAGAAATGACAAGCTGAGCACTGCAAAAACACTATCTAGGAGCTTCATCGGGGTTTTAAAGGCGCATTCTAAGTAAAATGTGAACTGGAATAAGGAAATAGTAACATTTTTGCCAAAATCCTGATATTTATGTTTTCAACATTTTGTACTACAGTAACCAAAACATCTGAAGCACTTTACATCCCAGTGCAATGCTACATGGAATGTGACAGCTGGTTCCAGTAGATGGAGCTACAGAAAGGTGATGAGGACACAGCATCACTTCTCCGCCACCTTCAGTAACACAGTCTGACTTTTGGGACAACCTGCCCAACCTAGCAAGGGTCAGGAAAATCCCTTCTGCTTCTGAACATTTTTGCAAACATTCTTCTGTACATTCGAAACGTTCTGAAGTGCAAGGCAGTCACAGTCGCAATCTCTCAGCCTCTGCTTCTACTATTGTCACTGCAAACACAAGACCTGGAAGTTGTTTAATAATGTCATTTAAAATCATTATTGCAAACAGATGGCCCACCTTCCCACCCTAGAGAGTAAAAAGTAAAAACTTAAAAAAAAAATTGTTCGTCGATTAAAAAGTTATCGAGAGAGAACATGGCAACAAAACTGTATAAGGCTATTGCAAACACTAATACACATGTCACTTTGGATCATTAGCAGGGCTAACAGACTCTGTATTTTCTAATCCTACAGGACTTCGCCGCTTTAAGTGCCACAAGACCACCCACCTCCGCTCTCTGTAATAACTCTAATGTTAATATATATGCCACCAAAAAATTAGCACTATTGTGTAGCTTATATAATCTAAAATTCAAGAAACGTTTTCCATCATGGTTTCTGCAGACAAACTCAAGTCTTGGGCTGATGTTTACTGTTTTCAACTTTAAGATATAGGGAAAGCATACAGGGAAAGACAGAGCAAAACACCGCTTCCAACACCTCATGAAAAGCCATGCATGGACCCTTTACCGCTCTTCTAAGCAGGGAAATGGTTTGCTGACGTCTCAAACAACTACACTCTTAAAAGTTTCTACTGCTGCACTGATTATAAAGCAGATTACTCCAGAAGTCTTGTGTCAAACAGGTAATCCACAAACAGGCCTTTCAGCCATGTCTAAAATTTAACATGCCGTCATCACTGGGGAAGAATATTATTTGCACACTGATTCAGCTTGTGAAGGAACAACGCCCTCACATGCACACAATGGAAGTTTATGCACTTTAGGGGCAGTGGGAGTGCACACGTGGAAAAGAGAAAGGGAAGTTATCCACCTGCAGCTTGTTCGTAAGGGTGAGCAAGAAGGCATTGAGTTACAAAGTCATTAACGTCAATGTTTCACTGTCAAGGTGTGCTGCAAGCTGTGCAAACAGGAGCTCAAGGAAAAGGACTTGGTTTTCCGTGCTCTTCCACAGGCTTGAGGCCCGACACGGCTCTTAAACACACTTTGAAGACGAAAGTTAATTTGCATATAACTACTGAAGGACTGCAGCACAGGGATGTAATTAACTTAAGCTAATGCTTTTGTCTCGGCAAAAATAAAAGCCCCCAAATGGCAAAAACCGGTTTCTGCCCCTTCCGCCGCTGCGCTGGGGTCGGTAAGCGGACGCACAGAGGGACAGAGTCGTTTGCCCGAAGTCCCGTGTGGTTCGGTGGCAAAAGCGGCCGAAGGGCGGCTCGGACCCAGCCTGGGCTGCACCGGGGCAGCACCCGCCCGCTGGTCCCGGCCTGCCTGGGGCAGGACCGGCCCCGGGACCACAGCGAGGAGACGAAGCGGGCCGAAGCTACGAAGGCACCGACTCCCCACGGCCAGTCGGGAGTAATTCAGAAAGGTACCAAACTCGATTTACAGGCTTCAGACCAAGGCGGGCTGCTTATCCGGGCAACGAGCCGCCCTCACCCCGCTCCGCCGAGGCACCGGCGCCTCCTGCGACCAAATCGTCGGCTTCGGCCGGCGCCGGGACGGGGGTTCCCGCCGCCGCTGTCCCCTCTTCCCACCCGGGACGGAGCGTTCCCAGCGCCTCGGGGGAGGCCGTGCTGCTCCCAGGGGACACCCCAGCCGGCCCCGCCGGAGGCTGCAGGCGCTCCCTGTGGCGCGAAAGACCCTGCTGCCCCTCGCGGCCTGAGGTAACGGCCGCGGCACCGGCACCCCTCCCGCCCCCCGCCCCGCCTCAGCCCCGTACCGGGCATCGCCGCTCCCGCTGCTGGCCGCGCGGGAGTCCATGGAGGCGTCGCGAAGGGCGTCCCCGGCTCCAGAAGGTGCGGGAGGGGAGGCCGGAGCCGAGGGTTGGCGGTGCTGCTGTTCCCCGGCGCGGGCGGCAACCGCAGCCACCTCGCATGGTGTGAAGCCGCGGCAGCGGCGAGCCTCGGCGCATGTTCGGGCAGGGCCGGGCCCGGGCGGAGGGGCCGCCCCCGCAGGTGAGCGGCTGCGGCAGCGCCCGCCCCTCCGCCGGCTCCGGGCAAGGAGGAGGGAGGCGGGGGCGGGGAACGAATGTGGCGCCTTCGTGCCCTCCGGCAGCGCGAGAAACCCTGAGGGGAGGCTGCAGTACAGGGCAGCCCGGGGCGGGGGAGGGGGGGCCGCAGGTTCCGATAATCGCGCAGTATTTGGGCACTGGGCGGTGGCTGGACGTTTCCCCAGTGCAAGTCTTGGGGCCTTCGCCGTGTGGGATGAAGGGTTTCATCCAGCCGTTAAACCGAAGGGAAGGGAGGCCCGCGGTGAGCCGAGGCGGGCCCGAGAGGAAAGCATGCCTTATTATTATGGGCTGGAATTAGCGTCGTTAACTCCTCTTGAGAAAAAACAGGAGGAAAATGTAATTTAGATTTGCCTGCACTCTCTACTAGCCTGCTTCCAAGAAAGTGTTTGCCTGGGTGGAGCCCTGTACCCCAAAACACAATGGTCAATTAATTGTACAAAAGGCGTAACACCCAACAGTGCTGACGTTTCAAATTTATCAGTTGATGAACAAATTATTCAAAATAATTTAAAGTACAGAGTCAAAAAAAAGCTAACCCAAATGAAATTACTAACAGATATGCAATACTGAAAAATTGTTTTAATTTGGCCATTTGTATATTATAATCACATCAATCGTGCAGCTTCAGGGTTACAGGGATAACAGTTCAGAATAGATTAGCAAAAGAAAGGAGTCTGGGGAAGGAAATGAACAGGGGGAAAGAAGGCAAAGGTATACACAGCCCAGGGAGTGGCAGGACAAACAGAAGGACTTGGTTGACATAAAGAAACAATGGGCACATTAATGAGAACAGTGGGCGTATAAGGTTAAAAAAAGAAAGAATTTATTAGCTGAACACTGACAATGTGGTTCGTGATGTGTAGAAGGAGAGGTAGGCGGCAGGCCTGCCTCACGCTCCAGTGCACAGGATGCAGCTGCTTCAAGAGCAAAGCGAAGACAACTGAGGAGGGCACATTTGATCAATTTGAACATGATTCTTTAGTCTGACAACAGGCAAAAATTCACAATTGTCTTAGCTAAATCAAACATTTCAGATCAATGAGGGATGTTGTAAGGAGTGGTGACAAGCACCTTCACAGAGCTGTTTTGGTACAGACGCAAAACCACATTTTTCAGCATAAAAATACCTGTTACGTACATTTAGTTTTTTGAATTGTGAAGCTCATACATTCCAACTCACAGCTTTCGTAATGAAGAGACTCTTCCCGTGTAGTTCTGTACTTCAGATACCACCCATTTTCAATAGCCAGTCACATTTAACCTAAAGAACATTTTCATTAATAACCTCCTGCCTATACTATAAATTGCTTTTCACAACTTTTAGGAATTCTGTGTTGTAGGGACAAAGTTGAAAAAGCTAAAACAGAAGGACAAATTTTCATCATTAGCTTAACTGCAGCTTGAATTAGTTATTCTCCTGAGCATATTATTGTACGCTCGTGAACAAAACAGTTGTGCTTTTAATATCTGACAGTAAAATAAATTATTTTAAGATAAATTGGTAGTATATTAAGGAAAATTAGCGAATTTAAATCTATGACTCTAACATTCAACTAGTACTTTTACATACAGTTTTCAGGATTCTGGGTCACTGGTTTGAACCTCAACCGAGTTATTTATTCTCTAAAAGTTGTTATTGGATGTGGGCCCAAAATGGGATTCATACTCCAAACTCCTCAGAACTGTTTGGAACTCAAAGACCTTAGTCTGTATTGCCAGAGACCATTTAAGAATAAGGAGGTATTAATAGAACTTCAGATAAGTATTAAAAAAAGAAAAAAAAAACCTGCAAGAAGGATTTTACCTAAAAAAAACCCATTGAGCCTTTCAAAATCAGTTTTTTTTTCTGTTAAGTGACCACACCTGTTCATGTAACATCTCAAGCGAGACTGCATTCTGTGGAAAACAAGCCTAAAGACTTTTTGGCTTTGAATACAAGAAGTTCAATGCTACATAGTCTCAACAGAATAAATAATGAATCTGTCCACACAGAAAAGTCAGTTCAAATAAGTGGATCAGGATGAATCCTTTTATTGACTTGGGCGCTGTCAGATACAAACCCGAGACAGCTAACAGTCTGCACACAGTGTTACAAGGATCTCTTCCTCACCAGCGCCAGCTGGGACAGACCTCTGAAGTCAAAGGTAAGAATTTCACCCTGTATTATCAGAAAACTAAATCCTCAAGAAAATACCCAGTTCAAACCAGCACTTCTGTCAAATTCTTAATCTATTTCCAGTTATTTGTATAACCCTGGAGTGCAACTGGCTGCTTATTATTAGCAGAGAAGAGAAAACACCTTGTAACATCTCTCCTACCTACAAGATACACACAAGTAAAATGGGATAACATTCCTTTTACTCTGCAGAGGATTGTCTTTCTAAATTACAGCAGTTACATAAAATGCTATCAGACCCACCGTCACTTATAAATCAGGAAACAGATTAGCAATTAAGAAGTCATTTGTCCAAAATCATTTAATAAATTGGCAAGAGATAACTAGAAACAACATCCTGACCTCTTGAATACACATCCAAACAATGCAGAATTTTTCCTCTCTATCATCTAGCTACCTGATCATCTGCTTCAAAAACTAATGCTTTTTGTTTTCAGTTTAAAATCTAAGGTCCTAGCAGCTCTAGATCTCTCAGTTTTAGCACAACAGGAATTCTTAAGTATTCTGAACAAGGAATGGCAATGCGGCTGGTATTATTTATGTATTTTTTGTTATTCATGTTTCTTTAAACAGATCGTGGATGAAAATGACTTCTCCTTTCAGGATATTACTGACCTAGACTTGATGGCTTGTCACCTGAAAAATTAAAAGTTCCTTCTCATCTTTTCTGGGATAACAGACACAGGCCAAAATTTATTGTGAAGCTTCCCACAAAAACCTGCAACAAGGGATTCTCATACTCATCTATCAGTCCGTAAGCACAAGAGGAAAACATTTTTACTTTTATTATTTTTTTTTTACCTCCCTGACTTTTCTCCGCATAAGAAATTCTTTAACATTATGCTGTCATCCCTCCCTGCATGGGTACTGAGTTATAGTTCTGCAATGAGTGCAGACAGCAGCTTTCTTCATTTTAGCCTCAGAGTTCCCTGGAAACACAAGCTTTCTAGCTGTTTTGGTAGCATGAGACTTTGACTAGTACTATGAATAGCAGAGATATCATTAGGGCAGAAAGATGTGAAGACTGTTTGGTTGTTGCACTAAGGCTTAGGTGCTACAAGCTTTGAAAGTCTGTCTCCCCAGCTGGCAATTGTACCCTTAGACACTGTTTCAGAGATTTGTTTTGCTTCCCCCTCCTCTCCTGCCTTTAAATTTTAATAGCTACACATTGCTGCCAACAAGGAAGACAACACAAGTTATTCTGCAGAGAGTTCAAGAGTTCAATAACACTCATATAGGTAACTAAAGCTCCACCTACCTACCAAAACAGTCAATCTCAAACTTGCATCAAGACCTTCATCTTGGGAAAACTATTGCCTACTTCCAGTACAAACTGTTGACTATCTGCTTTTAATTTTACATTGTCTTGTGTTTTATAATTGGACAAGGCAAATAAATGCTCTTCCCTCATGATAAAAAAACCGGATGCATCTGAAAGCCAACCTTCACGTTCACTCTAATTAACAATAGAATTTAATTCATGAGTATTCACTGACATGATATGGAATTCCATAAAGAGAAGACCTATGACTTTAGT
>JAVKLA010000090.1:7739200-7820587 GCA_034782735.1 Sagittarius serpentarius | reverse complement strand
CCCCCCCCCCCCCCCCCCCCCCCCCCCCCCCCCCCCCCCCCCCCCCCCCCCCCCCCCCCCCCCCCCCCAAATCCCACAACAAAAAAGCAACTATTACATATTTTGCAGCACAGACTATTTCAAATGAAATATTTTATGTGGTGGGCACTTTAAGTTATTAAGTAGCTTTTACAAAAACTGAGTGTCAACTACAAATTCAGAAGAATAATTCTCCTGAACAGGGAGTAATTAAAAAAACAAAAATACTGGTATTCTGGTTTCCTACACTAAAAAAAAAGTTAAATTCCACTGAAAGTATCAAATAACAATGCTACTGGATGTTCTGCTGAGATACATGTATGTGTACACACAGAGGTATTTTTTGTGTGCATACACCCATAAGTATACATACACAGACATGTATGTATATGAACATGAACAAGAGCTCCCTTCTGACTGTAGGCCCACTTGTGGAATAAGGTGTCTAAACCTCCTATCATCTCAATCTAATTCAACAGTACCCTTTCATTTTTATGTGCCTCAAAATATGTAAAAACTGCTATTCTACTGTAAAGCAAGGAGTGCACTGTCTTTACCAATACTCATTTCTGCATCTCTAGAAAATGGCATTGTTTTCCTACAATTAAACTGAACAGGTTTACAATACCAAATCACACGTGGATTCACGTTTTGGATTACCACTTGCCAGTGCAATTTGGGAAAATAGGAGATTAGTCTTCCCTAAAACACCTTTAGCCCTCAGATGAGAAGGTCATAGCAAAACACAAGGAGAAAACTTGAACAGTAAAAATTTTTGATGAAGGAGTTATTCTATCCCTCATCTCCTCTTACAGTACAAAGCTATCTTGTATGTTACTTTGAAAGTAAGATGAAATCTTGAAAAAAAACCCTGATGGGAAGCAATACGAACCGTTCAAATAGTCCAAACACTTAGATCAGGGTATTTTACCAGTTTTATGTAAGGCAGAGGAACATTTTTACAGAATCAGTCTTCAGTGATACACACTACAGATAATGAGACAATTTTATTTTACAAAAACATCCCCCCTGCAAACTTGCACATTATGTCATACTTTATAGGAAAATTCAGAAAACACAGGAAATTCCTAAAATGCTCCACTGCAAATTCAGTTAAAAGACTAGAAACAAAAGTAAGCAAAAGCAAACTAAAACAAAACCCAAGAAGCCTGGTGTGTATAATCTACTTTTACCTAGATCATTTGATGTAGTAACAGTTGTTCCACCAGGAGCAAAAGGGTCATTCTTCTTCGATATCTCCGTCTAAAATAAAAAATTCCTTTGGAGGGAAATTTGTTTTCCAGCTTAAAAGATTCCTCATTGTAAGAATACAATCACAATTTGTTTTAGCTTAGAAGTTTTAAGATAAAATGTTTTGGAAGTAGCTTTTATGAGCATCAGTGAACAAGTCTGTTAACAGAAACTCCTCCCTCAAAACCGACTAATACTTTCAAAGGATGGAAAAATGGTACAATATGTGCAACATACTTGGTAACCACTAACGCAAAATTTAGAGAATATCTACCACTCATTTTGGTCTCAGATTTCTACAACCAGAGCCATCTTCATGAAGATATAACTACAAGATATCAACACCACAAAGGTGTGGTAAGGCATTTAGGATGAATGCATAACTTGAAATCTGTATTTCTGAACTGAAGTTAAGAATCCACTGCTAATCCCACACCACAGTTCTGACACATACACCCCTTTCCCCCCCACCTTCTGTACTTCTCTTACTATCAGACTGTACTATGACCAAGAATTGGTTACATGAGAATATCAAGACTTGAAAAATGACAGTGTGCTAAGTATTAAAGATTGCAGAAAACTAGTTTTTAAGGTTGGAGACGTAGGCTGTGGTGTGTAATACGACCTTGAGATCTGCTTAATGTGCACACCACACAGAAGGACAAGAACACTACTGTTATGTGCAGTGATATCTCAGTATCTTGGCTGTTGTGGGTTTGTCTCAGGCACACTCTACAGCCACTTAAACTTGCTTCCTAATCCACATGTATCTAATTTTTATATATCTATACGTGTATTTTATACACACAGAAAATAGGAAGTGAGGCATGAACAGAAGCAGCACTGAGAAGTAAAGGAGATGGCAAAAGGACAAACTTACAACGTGATCAATTTCAGCTTCTTGGATTGTTTGTCTACCAGCCCTAAATATTACCTCATCTTCATCAAGTTCTATCCTACATCAGAGAAGGTTTCATGCCTAACTACCTTATTATAGGTTCAAGACTAATCAATAACTGCTCAGTTACAATGTGAATAGCTAAAAGTTACACCAAAGTACACCTGAAAGAGGTACTATTCAGTAAGAATCTTCATAATATGGAGAGGGCTTCAATGACTTATTAAAAAACCACAACAAAACCCAAACAACATACACCTATAGAACAATTTGACTTTTCAGAAGGGAAACCTCATACCACAGCAGATTTCAGATAAGATATAGAACATACTTATTGATCCTATAAAGCTTTGGAGACAAAAATCAAGTGTCTCAACATAACTTGGTGAGATCTTGGGTTTATTTCAATGTTTAGTAAGTTCCACCAGCTACCAATAGAGCTTAGTTCATTATTCTCAAATGTTCTTAATCTGTGGAGCAACGAAACTCCACACTGAAACATTTTAAAAATGTTTTTATTTTTACTTCTGTTTCATCTGTGACTATTTCTAGGAATTAGGACACAAAAAAGACAAGACAGAGCCATGGGGTAAGAGGTAACCTTTTATCGATAGGATTTCTGAATATCAGCTTTTCAAGGCATGTCCAAATGTACAAAACAGGTTATTTTGTCCAAATCATATATAGAAGGAAGTAAAAGGTATGCTACCAAACTTACTGTGATATTATTACTGTTGTCTGCAGTGCTAAATGGATCAGTGCCAGCAGTCACAAAAGGATCAGTGGAGGATTGCTTGAAAAAACAGTCAGCTGCAAAAGGATCTGAGCCTTTGAAGGGATCACCACCAAAGGGATCTAAAAAGTAAACCTCTCATTACCATTTCTGCTAGCTTTACTTAGCTTCATACCTTAAAAACTAAACACTATATTGCTTTTTTCATACTGCAAGAAGGTGACACATTTAAGACCAAGGATCTTTGAAGTATGAAATTCACCTGTGGATAATTTGCATTCTGTGATTCAAAACATTAGACAAGCCAACATTTTCTACACATCATGAAAACTCTGGATGGTGCCGGTGGTTCAGTTCCAGAGTCATCTGAGCCTAAAGGTTCTTTAACCAAGCCCCCTAAAAATGAAGCATTTTACAAAACCTAATGTTTCTCAGAACTCTCCTACCCTCCTCTCCTTCACTTCCCAAACACAATTGATGTTTTCTTATTTGGCACTTGGTGCCCAACACTATTTTGCTATAACCTTCCTACAGGCCATTTTGCTTTTTTTGTCACCAGTAATGCCATTCATTGCAAATAATGCAATGACATTGCCGGTACAACCAGTCTAAATAGAGACTTCCCACCTTTTCCAGTATTTAGAACTAAAGAAAGTTGGTAAGTTAAGAGCCTTTAAAAGAGTACAGTCCTACTTCTTTGCATACAAAACAGGCAGCAAGAGTTTGAGACCTTCTGTTCACCACCTTCACATACTTAAATCCCAACTAAGGATACCTCCAACAGCAAGAAAGAAGTTCACCGGCAATTGGCTTCTCCAAAAAGCTTAAGACAAGTGGCCAGCTGCTACTGCCATATATCTATCCTATGGTGACTTTCTGGGTCATTACCACCTTTTTTGCACTGAAAGTGGTGATGTTTTTCCCCACATTCTCTTCTAGCAGGAATAATTTAGAAAAACAAACACATTAGAAGTTACAAAGTTACTTACCAATTTTCCCAAAAGGGTCATCTTTGAAAGGATCACCTGGGTTTTTAAAAAAAAAAAAAAAAAAAAAAAGTTACTTGTCATGAAGCATGTGCTCAGTCGAAGTCTTTTGGATACAAACTCATTTCTACAGCTAGAATTTAAACAACTCTCACTCAGAGGAATAGTTGCACTATTTTCAGTGGAACTACAAGAGCTAGCATTAGACGATGCAAATACTCATTAAGTGGCTCACTACCATCATGAAACACACAGAAAAGCAGCCATCTCAAAGATGCATTTCTGTTGGCTATTGTCCATAAACACCAATATTATGCAGTGTTTACCACCACAATAATCCAGGCTAGCCACTGACAGAAGCTTAGTCCCAGTTTTGATTAATTCTCACAGGCACCAAGGGTGGTAGCTACTAAGTGTTCATTTCTATACTGGATGCATGGTCCCAACAGCATCAGTTCTACTCCCTCATCTACACCTGAGACACATAAATATATTGTCTCTTATCTGTAGGTATCTACCCCTGAACATACTGAGCACACAAAGCCGAAAATGTTGGCTACTAACAGACATACCTTTCTCCTCTGAAAGAAAGGCCTTGCCATGTGCTGTAAGTAGGACCACATCAATAAAAACAAAAATCAAGTAGTATCTACACAGAAACATTCAGGCTGTTTAATTTACTCATTAAAAGTATTAAATCTGCACTTACATTCCTTCAGAAGCCAACTGATCTGAAACAAATTTAGCTTATTTTCCTTTCAAAGCAATACAAGCTAAATTGATCAAGACCATGTTGATTCTGAAAGCATGTTAAATCATATTAATGTAGCTGAAAACATCTGCTTCAGCAGTTAATCCAAATTAACTTCCCTTCTCCAAGTGGCTCCATATAAACAGATCACTTCTTCCAACATAAAAGAAAAAAAAAATTAGAAGTAGAGCAACAGCATTTGTAAGTGGCAAGTTCTTAAAATAAACCATAGCACTTCCACAAGACGAACAGATGGTGCAGTTCCACATTACCTTTTTCTGAGTGCCAAGCTCACCATAAGTAGGCCACAGCCATTCATTCTCAACAACCCACACCCTCCCCACACCACAGCTCACGGAACCTTCAGTTGATCTGTTTGTGGATCTGTGCTGCAAATTAGATTAGCAACACCACGTGTATCACAAGTATGCCCACACCTTTAAGACCAAAATGTAACCGGGGAAAGGGGTGGAAGGGGGGAATGTAAGAGAAGTACTCAGGAAGAGTGGTGAGGGAAAGGTGCAATTTTCACAGCTAATTAGAAAGCCCAGCTGAAGAAAGGAGAAACATCCTGGAACTCTCATTTCTATAATTTCTATTTTTGTAATACTATTGGTTCCACACTGCTGTAACTCAAAACATCTTCACGTTCATTCTCTAAAGAGCAGTTCCAAGGTGAAGATTAGTCTGAGATGTGTTCATACAAGACCTGTTTCTGCACATCCGCACTTAGGGAGAAAAGTTTACTTACTGCCAACAAAAGGGTCAGACTGGAAGAACTCTAAGCTGGCTTCAGAAACTAGATCAGGCAATGGATGAGATTCAGCATCAAATGGATCTTCCTGGCCAATGGAAAAGAAGAGTAGAGAAAGGTATTAAATTTTTAAGACACGCAAGACAGAAAACACTTATGTCATCTTGTGTTACTATTTAGTAGTTTCTTAAAGCTGAAGAGAGACAGCTAGAATTCTACATAATTCATCAATGGACATCCAAAATATTTCTCAACAACAACCTGCCTGCTATACGAGATAAAATGTTTTCATGACATCACACTCCAAATAAAAACAGTAAGAAGTGACAATGTAATTTCTCTGTTGTTCTATAACCATGATACAAGTGATATGATGCAAGCCTGAAACGGTTTAACCGGGACTTTTAAATTTACTTTTTCCTTCCCCCCAAATCTGAACAAACTCACTTTTTTGGTAATAACTGCAGCTGGGGTCTCTTTCTCTTCTTCCATAACAGCAGCTGTTGTTTCAGGGCTGTTCCTTATCTACAGAAGGGTAAAAGCAATTAACCATAAATAAGTAAATAAAACACTACACAACATAATTTTAAGTATTAAATAGCTAAAAGAATATACTAAAGGATACTTCAAGAGGTTTGTACTTATTATAGAACGTACTGAAGTGTTCCATAAACCCTATAAGAGTTTAAAAAAAAAAAAAAAAACCACAAGCAAGCATCTACTGGGACATAAGGAGGGACATTTAAAGCAAGACAGCTTTAGATTTTCTGTACTATTCCTTACTCCATTCTTGTTGCACCAGCTGGAGACAGCTGCTCTCCTTCAATGTTAATTCCACTATTTAATTTATGATATTCTGCTTTGGAAACAAATACAGAAAAATTTTTATTGACACTTTCCAGCCAGGCTAAAATGGCCTCCTTTTCTGCTTATCAACTTTCAGATTGCAGAAACCTAGTGCCTTAGAATAACACCCTCAAATTTCACTTGTGCAAGTGTTTAAAAACAATCTTGATACATTCTTAACTTATTCCAACTTCACAGCTGCATTGCATCATGATCAAGCAGACAAAACACTACTCACTGGAGACACACTGTTTGTTTGTTCATCTTCTGCTATACTTTCCCTTTCAGCATTCTCATTAAGGTTAGCAGTTTCACTGCTGCTGTTGCTAAGACTAGAATGATCCGCAGTTCCATTAACAAGTGTATGTGACCGAGACTGCCAACTAAATTGGTTATTTTCCAGTTCTTTCAGCTCGAGAAGTTTTGTCTGCACCTGTAAACAGAAATAAATATACATGCATCAGTACAGCAGCACATAGAAGCTAGTATATGACCACCCCATCTTACATATAAGATGGAAGATATACATCTGAAATTCCTTTTTTCAAAAATAAATATAATAAAAGCCATGTTCTTTCAACCAAAGGGTGAAATTTGAGAGATAAGCACAAGAGACGCAATGTGGTTGAAGGACAGACCCGAGAACCTTCTCCTGCCAAGGAAGCTGACTGCATCACTGGCAACATTGACACTTGCTTTGTTTCTATTCAAACTCCTAAGACAACTTGCCAAGCCTTCAGGGGTTTTTTGTTTGTTTAGTTTTCTTTGGGTGAGGGTTTTTTTGGGTGTTGTGGTTTTTTTTTTTTTTAAATTATGTATTTGCAATTGCCTTAAACTCTAAACTAAAAAGGCTACTTTATCAGAATTCTCGTCTTCCAAGAAGGAAAATGATAAATTCATTATCTTCTCCCACATGACTTTTGAAGCCTACAAAATCCTCCACAGTGTATCTTCCTAAGCGGACAGTTACATTCACATTATTATTTCAGCAATATGCTTAACGCAGTGCCTCACAGCAAACATTTACAACCAACCTGCCAGTTATGAAGGAATTACTGGATTTGGCAGATTATGCAGAAGGATGAACATAGTTCAGCTATTTAGGTGTCTAAATCCCACTGACTTCTGGTAGGTCAGTCACCTAATAAGAGTTTTGATTGCCTTGCACATGTCACAAGTCAGGTGGCAGCAGAGACACCACCAGGTGTCTTTCAAATACACCAACCAACCATTAGATAATCTTGCCTAAAGCACCAAAGCACCTATTGTTCACTATTTGTGAGCCAAGAGCAATAAAATCATCAGGAGTACTGATATAAAACCTATAAAAAAATAAAATGTCTGTAGTACAGTCAAGCACAACTGATATTATTAGCCTCAAATCTGTTCATTGCAAATACCTCTTGCTAGTATATTAATATTGAAATACCACAACCTTCTCTCTACCTGTGACGAAACAATGGAAAATCCATTTGTTTACCTCTCAGTTTCTAAACCTCAAAGCCAAATTTAAGAATTATGAATATGTTATAAGGCTCTTCAACAGAAGAAAGTGTTCTTGCATGAACGCTAACAGTGGAAGTCTTAAGAAAAAAAAAGTTGCTAACGAGTTAAAGATATGAATTGTGTGAAGTGACCAACTCAAAAGCCAGCCACTTCTAGGGTTCAAAGTTAATAGGAAGGCTTTTCATTTTGTTTTTAATTTGATAACAATATGACTCTGGCTAATATATTAGAGATTTGGCAAGTCAGAGAAGGAGAATGATGAGGAAAGGGTGTGCAAGCTAATGCATCACTGAAGTAATAATAAATAACTGATTACAGATAGGAGCTAAAAGTGTTCCTTTAAGGTAACAGCAGACACTTCAAAGCGCAGTGCTTAAAAACCAGTGCAGCCATCTCTGCTTCTCAGTATCTAGTCTCAATCCAATTTATTCTTACATTCACAATACAATTTATTCTTACATTCACCTTACTTTCCCCCTTCAACAGTGCACTAAGTAAATGTTATTAGTAATTTTATACTGACTTCATGTCAATTAAAGACTAGCGAGAGCGTGCCCCAGGCCATGGCTGAAGAAGAAAGCTTAAATAACTACTGGACATAGAGCATTTAACCATGCATTATCCATTTTTCATTCATTACATTAAGAAAAATTATTTACAAAGTATAAAAAAATTAATCCCTTTTTATTAACAGAACTTGGAGAAAAATCATGAAGTATCTTGAGTGACTTGAGTCAGCCTCTAAGAATCCTAACAAGTACTAGCACAGAACACATGTGTAAGCAACTAAAGACATGAGCAAACAGTGAAGAAAAAAGAAAACAACGCCTTCCCCTTAAGAAAAACCACACTAAAGGTTGTCAGCTAAAAAGAAAATTTTTTTTTGGGGGGGTGTGGGGTGGTGATGGTGTCTTTCGAACTGCCTTACTGAATTGATTTCCTGTTGTGAATCCTGCAAATGTTGCTGAAGAGGTCCCAGCTGTGCTTTCCCAGACTCTATGCAATGCTCAAGCTCTGCAGTTTCTTGCTGCAGGCGACTCAGCTCCTCTTGAGCTTTGGTCAGTTCATCTTCATACGCTGAAATCTTTGATTCCTGGCTTGTTATTTCAGCCTTCAGCATAGCAATCTAAAGCATGAACAATATTTCAAAGCCAAATAAAAAACCACCAACACTTCCAAACACATCCAAATACTATTGCTTATGACCAGAAAAAGTAAAAACCTCATAGCTATTGCAGAGATTATAAATCATACCTGAATGAAAGGTTAATTCCCAACTGGTCTCAATAAGACCATAGTATTCTAGCTGTTTGCTAGAATCTATATACCCATAAGATGATTTTTTTTTAACCGCTAAGAAATTAGTCCCAGTAATTAGTGCTTCTAATTACACTTATATTGCATTATAATTTTGCACTTCACCTTATTTGTGTGCAAGTATATCTCAGTATATTTGTTGACACACAAATTAGGAGGTCACTAAAGTGAGTGACATATTTCCTATTCTCTGTTGGTCACAAAATCTTGACAGTCAGGCTGTTTATTTGTTGAAGTTTTTTCTCCTTCCCCAACAACTGTAATGCTGCAAGGCTGAGTTCTTCAAAATGAGGCATTTACTCTTTCAAGGGCCTTAGCCACTACACCTTACCAAATGGGCCTCCTCTGCACACTTCTGCCTGATATCATTAAGTTGCTCTTCCAACTTGGCCTTCTGCTCATCAAGATCATCGAGGATTTCCTGCGCTTCCTGTTTCTGAGCTTGCAGCTTTTGCAGATTACTGCTCTCCCGCTTCACTTCATCTTGTAGATCCTGTAATAAAACAGATTAGCTTTGCATTTGTTCCCTCTCTCCTCCTAGCCACTAAATTCCGCAGTATAAACTGCAGTACTAACTGAAAGTATCAACAAATTATCTTTCAAAAGCTACCATTTGTAACATGTCAGACAAGCAAGTACCCTTGAATTCTAATTTTAAGACATAAAAATAAGCAGGTTATTTGCTTTTTCCTTTCTTTAGTAAAGAATCTCACTGAAATATTGACATTGTGCATCAACACAAAGATTAACTGTTTTACTCGCAGGGAGGTTAGGATCTAATTTTGAATTTAAGTCATCTTTACTCAAGCTGCTACACTGTCTCTCTCCTATGTTTTAGCAATATGTTTTACTGAATTCCTTAATAATAGAAGTTCTTTATTCTGCTCCTTCCCCCTTTAAAAACACATAGCCAAAAATAGGAGCTTCTTTCAGCAACATAGTAAAGGACCAAATCGGTGCATTATTAACCCAAATGCATTCCCTTTTAGAGTGTCCCTGCCTCTGATTTTGCAAAAATCAGCCAAAAACTTATTTTCCATACTATTTTCCAACAGTACTGGTAAGAAATGCACCTTCCATATACAACAATATGGCATCGTTTAATTTATGAAACAGCAATAAGTATATATCTTGCGTTCTCAGTATATTAAGTGGCACCATATGATAATTAGTTCATTTCTGAGCAACAGGAATGGTTATACTTCAACAAATTGCAGAGAGAGCATTGAAGAAAATGTCAAGAGAAGAATTTAGGAGGAAGAAAGATTTGTCAAAGTCAAGAGGAAGAGAAAATACAGGGAGATCAAAAAGAGTTTATATAAAAGGAGAAGTATTAGATTAAAAGAGAAGATTGCAGCCTTTCTGAGAAAATATAGTAATTGAAGGAAGAATCATGAACAGTAAAAAAAACACAAAACCAAAAAAACCCAAATAGAGATAAAAGAAAATTAAGGACGATAAGAAAACAAGTTGACATGAATTTCTGATTAGATAATACATTCGTGTGCTGCTCTAAGCTAAGATCCTGTTGTCCTTTTCTAGGGGTGTTTTGTTTGAGGGTTTCTTTTTGGTGAGGGAGATAGTTTATCCATGTGTGTTAACACCTCCACATAATCAGGACAAAAAAGCCAAATAGAAGTAGAAAGGTATACAGTGCAGCAGTCAGATGCTAGGGAAATAGGTAACCTCAGGACAACTGGAAGACTACCTAAATAAACATCATAGATGCTTTTATTAAAAAAAAAAAAAAAAACAAACAAACAAAAAAAAAACCAACCACCACAAACCCAAAACAAAAACCAAACCCAATCAAAAAAAAACTAAACAAAACAAAACACCAAACCACGACACAAAAACCCCAAAACCAAATTTGAAGTTCAGTAAAGGGTATATGACTGATGTACAGCAGTCAGACTAGGTGAATTACTGGTTATTTCTAATCTATGAAAGACAAACCAGCACACACACAAAAAGCTCTTACAGGTTCTACTGACTTGGATAATTCGGATAGTCTTGATCCATTCACTTTTTTACATCGCTTTGAAAGCAAGTATTAGCTGACACTCCATACAAGCAACAGTGGAAAAAGTAACAGCTTAAAGAGATTTCAGTCTCCTTTCACCAAAAGGAAGCAAAAATTCACATACACACAAGCTAAATATAGAGCACCTCCAGTCTTGCTACTGTTCCTTGAATCCCAATGTCTGTCCTAGACACAGCAGTAGAGAAGCACTGAAGAGACTTGACTAAGCCTGATGGCTCCCAGAAGGAAAAAACCCAACCAAAACCTAAACATGTTCACATAACTCCAAAATTAAAGGTTGGAGTAGATACAATACACAGTACTAGGGATAACACTCAGAGATACATCTTCATGAAGTAAACCAGGCTCCAATTAAGATTTGATTTCACAGAACACCCTCAGCAAAGAAGCAGCATCTTAATGCTCAAGCACTGAATGAGATTCTATATGAAAACCATTAACCTATTTGAGGTAGTACAAACTAGTGGTTTTATGGTAATAGTAATCCTTGTATTAGATTTATGATCATTATAACTCTCCATGCTAATGTAGTATAGGACAAGAGAAATCTAGAGATTCGTATTTCCACAGATAGACGATGGATTTAATAGCATGCCAGTCTGCACTTCAAACAATTCATGTGCTAAGAACTGTTAAGCCTGAAAGAGCACAGAAAAGTTAGCCTTCACTGACTTCTAATGGCTTTGGTGCACTGCAAGAAACAAAGAACAGAGAAAATCCATGCTGAGTGGGATACTCAGAGCATAATCTGTTTAAGAAAACTCAGGCCAACAAGGAGATCAAAAGGCTAGAAAAGGCGGACAGAAATATTTTGGACTACTTAGAAGGCCATAGTCCCCAAATACCTTTCACTTTCCACCCCCCACCCCCCCCCCTGCACCCTTCTCTGAAGTAGACTCTCACAGGCAGTTACATTTTTTTGCCCCAACTGACGTAAACATGCTTTGTTCAGGAATTATGTGCACTTGTTCTCAAAATTTCTTTACAAAGTTTCACTGTCCCATTGAAAAGCAAAACATAGACCTTTTGACTTCACATCAATAAAATTCAAGGGAACGTGTAATTGTTGGGAAAGCCAGGAGAATCGCCACTTATTTCAGAGCCTTAGCAGGTAGACTGGGAAACCATGCCCATACACGTGAAGTGCCAGACGGAAGATGAAAGTCCCGTAAATGTGTCCAAAAGCCCACTGCTTGAGGCAATGCCTAGCTGCTGAAGCAAACACTGCTCCCACAGCTGTGTCTAGAAGAGCAGGCTGGTGACAAGAGCACAAGGGGACAGCCAGGTAAAGGCATTTTCAGATGCCACTTGGTACACAGTCAAAAACTAATGTTTTAGTTACACGTTAACTCCGGAAAACAAAGTTCTCTACTGCCGAGAGAAACATTTCATATCCAAGTTTATTACTCCTGTATTTATAAGAAAATGCTAATCCAATCACAGAGTAAGTTAAGGAAATGGTGCCTTAGAAGTTTCTTGATCTTTGTTACTCTGTCCATAACTTTAAGAAAAAACACCCCTTAATCTTTGCTACCAAAGAGCTGATATTTTAACGAGCACATTAAAACCCATCCGTATGCTATGTTTTCCTTCCAACTCTTTTTCTGTCTCTGCTTTTTAGTATCTATTTACATAGTATATATATTACTTTATAGAAGAGAAAACTGTCATTCTTCCCCTCCTCCCACAGAAATCAGTTCTATCCCTCCCAGACCATGGCTACGTTTGAGATTATAATTTGTGTCCATGGAAGTAATTATGGTATCAGAAACCCTGGAGTGTGATGCCATGAAACTAGCTTGATCCAAGGTGGCAGATTATAACACACTGTTTTTGTGCACCATCTTTAGAAATGTCATCATTAGAATAAAACCAGAAGAAAAAAGCATGATATAAAGATATTCCTAGCCTCTCACCACTATTCTCTGAAGTTCTAGAAAGTTTCCTGAAACATGCAGGTCCTCCAACATTCAGGAGCAAGAAAGGGACCATAGATAAAGGACCACCAGCTTAAATAAATGCTGCAGCCATTTCCCATTTGATCCTGATGGTTTCTCATTTTTCTGACAAGCTAGTTCCTCCTCTGCAGGCTGACAACTCTGTAACTCTGTATTTAACAAGGGACAAATAGCTTGTGTGATCACTAAGAGGTTAAAGACCCGAGACAGTTGCTTCCAACATTACTGGTCTAGATACAATGACTTAATTGATTCTGTGATGCTGCTGACTATCAAAGACTACAAACATGCAGATAACACCAACACTGTAACATTAAAGGTAGGGTTTTTATTTAGCTTTATACACCCTTTGTGCAAAGGCACCACACAACTCAACCTTCACATGAACAAACACAGATTCCAGAACACACTAACAAAATCATCCTGTGTGCAAAACCAGGAATACCCGTAAGAATTTTTAACAGTATGAAAAGGCAATCTGCAGAGCGGGGAGGGGAAAGACTGCTGTATGCATGTACAGAATCACAGGCATGGGCAACTTCCATACGCATTCCTGCAGCTGCTGAATCTGGCTGCCATCGTGACTAACAGGCCAGCACCTGATTATCTTCTGTAAGGTCAGACTATTAATTATCATCCAGGTTTTAAAGATATTAAATAGCTAAGCACAAAATTCACAGTGGTTGTAACACATTGGCTCTTTTTCTGCCTAACAAAGTAAAATGCAGAAATCTTGTATTATTTGTTCTTAATCAAATAAAGATTATTTAAAATAAAGATTCCTAAAATAAATATAGAAATAAACAGAAGTGATCAGATACCACACTGAAGTTTTTTCTTAAAGCAGCAACTCCAGCTGCTTTTGCAGCTTATTTAATTGAAATATTGCTTTGCAGCATTTAATTCAGAGCTTGGCTAGACTGTTAGCACCCTAAACACTGATGCTGACTGTATAATTTTTAATCCCTTCAAAACACATGTAAAATTTAATTTTTCCAATATTCTGGAAATTCAATGTCATCCTTTTACATAAAAATCAAACAGATTATTTTTTAAATCCACTTATGTTAGGCAAAATTAACTTGAGGCAGTATTCTTCCCAAACTGGTAATTACTGCAACTCTTAAGAAGCAGCCCTATATACAAGCCCTTTTAATTCACCCACTTAAGTTTATTAATTTGCAGTGCTACAGTGTCTTCTTCAGTTTTAATTATAAACAGCCTTGCTAAAAAACAAAACAAAACAAAAGAATAAAAAAGAAAAAACAAACCTATTCTTTTGTAACATTTTTCATTTAAAACTCCATGCAGGCTAGATATCCTAGGAGCTCACACATTTACGTAAATACACACACCTACACCAACCCACATTCATATAGAAAATACACTTCAGAGTACCTTCTTTTTCTAAGCCACCCATTTTTTTCTTTTTACTGAATGAGTGATGTGATCTAAAGACTCAGTAATCCCACTGCCATTAAAGCATCACATGGTGCAATATCAGGTGTTTGAACAATAATTTTGTGTCTTATTTACCTGGACTTCACTTGTCCTCTGCTTGATGGTATCTTCTTTCTCCTTCAGATCTTGCTCTACATTATTCTTTTCCCTAGAAGACCAGCAAACAATGCATGAATACTTAAGAACATCAGCTACAGCAGGTACGGTTATCCAGCCCCCTAAGCCTGTATCTCTCTTTAAATACATAGTGAAACATTAAACACAAAAGATGTGAGGGATTTCTGCTTTCCAAATTATTCACAAGACAGAAGCCCACATAAGTGTTCTGCATAAAAAAACCCTGTCTTTTCACCCAACTGCACTTCAGTGATAAGAATGGCTCAAAAATGGAAGGGGGCGGGAGGGAGAAATCAATGAAATACTGTCTCCAGTGATCTCACTGTTGCTATGGAGCACTTGTCTAATGAAAACTGCTGGGAAAAGTGGGAGGGATTGCATCAGATTCCATCTATTAACCCCTGCAAGCACAGTCATTCCTATGCTAACAGCAGCTAGAAAACATTTCCAGCAGGCCAATCTAGCTGATTAATGACCTTTGCCTAGCAGATTTTAGATATATCTGTTGGTAAGCTTAGTCAGAAGAAGAAAGGTTAGCTTGCTGGAATCACTATCTGCTCAGAGACTCCATATGTCGTTATTTGCTGTGTCATATCAAGTCTGTCTCTACAGACATTTATTCAAGTTTAAAAGTGACTACTGATGACAGGAGAATTATCATCAATACATTCTTGGCAGTCAGACATAACAATGGCTTTAAGAAAGGGGGAAAAAAACCCAACATACAACTCAGAAGTGTTACTGTTTTTAAAAAGTCATGAGTGTTTATCTCTAGACAGTACATGGAATCTTTTCTCCTTTCACAGATGCAGAAAAGCATTAAGCTTTACAGTTTTAACACTATCTTCTCTATACAGATATTTACGTTCATAAAGATCTTGTTAGCAAATTATCACACACATTAAAAGTTAGAATTTGAACAATGATAAACCTAACATTTCTAAATGAAATACCACAGCGAAAAGCTATCAAATTATATTACTAGTACGTCTTGAAATTAAGGTAGCTTCATATTTAAGCAGCAGATTGGTAATCAATCTAAACTATTAACCTTATTGTTTATTCTTATCTAATACAGAAGAAAGCATTTCTGTCTCCAAAGTAAAGCAGGTCTACTCTGAGTTCTCTTAAGCTGAGGAATTCTTGTTCACTGCTAAACCGCGTGAAATGGAAAATAAAAAAAAATCCAGATGTCACAGATCTTAAATGAACATTTGCTCTAAAAATAATGACTATAGATTACATTCTGCTATTATTTATCTCAGTATCTGATTAAAGAGCAACTTGCTGATTGCGCCCAAAGGGAAGGAAATGGAAAGATGTGGAAAGAGGGACTTTGAAAAACAAGGCTAGTTATTTTAAGTGTGAACCTTCATGTTTCATAAGATTCCTCACTCTCTGTTCATCAGAAAAAAGCGTCACACAAATTCTAAGCAAATCTTTACCATTTCCATCAAAGCTATAGCACGCTCCTCTAGCTCAATAAACTAGTATTTGTAGCATAGTTGTACTTAGAAACTTCAAGCATTGCAACACAGGGCTGAAACAAGTTCTGTTGATTTTGCCTTCCGTAACTTTCCATGAACAAAGGGTCTCAATCTCAATAAAGCACTTTGACAGGTCCGATACAAGTCAGGCTGAAAAATACCTTCAAGCCCTCAGACACGTATCAACACAACAGCAAACAAACATTCAGGCATATTATTCCTGACTGAAGATAAAAGAGAATAATTGACTAGGTAAACAAATACTTGTTATTTTTCCAGCTCGGGTATGAAAACTGAGCAGGAAATAGAAATGCAAGCGGGTAAGTATGCTTTAATATACAGCCTTTCCATATTACTGTCACTGATATGCCTAAGAGACTATAAGAGATGAAAATCACTTCCCTTTTATTTCAACAGAAGCTAGGTACCTAGACCTTGCAATCTGGACTACGCTAAGCAAGCAACAGGATACAATATCCACCCACAGGCAGCTTACACTGGCCAAATCACAACACAAACAATGAATTGGAAAAAATCAAGTGAAAGAAGTATTGTCAGACAGAACAAGAAAAGCTTAGGCAGCAGTCTCAGGCAAAGGAAAACAAGCTGAGTGTATATAGTCTATGCATAACACATCCCCTCCTCCCCCCCAGTAATGCGTCTTTGTTTCAAAAAAAAGACAACACAGACCTACTTAATTCACTAATTCTTCTGAATGCCTCCATTTCTTTTACAAACTATCTGGTATGCCCCTGTAGGAATGCTCAGCAACTGAAAGAACCAAAAACAAGTAACAGAATTGATTTACTGGATATGACAGATTTCCTGGATCATAAAGTCCCTTAAGACATCAACACTTCAGGAAAAAAAAAAAAAAAGAAAACCCAAAAAACCCCAAACAACCCAAAGAGAACTGTGGTCTTGCCAATAAAGGACACTTGTAATCAATTCAAGTCAATTTATGAAAGCAATACAATTTCCCTATGTATTTTAATAGTAGTCAGGTCAGGAAAACCTCATATCAAAGAAATGAAAAGCAATTATTAAAAAAAAAAAACACCACGCAAAATTAATAGATGGTTTCTCCAGTGCAGGTACTCCATTCACAAATTAGTATAAAACTTATGGATTTACTAAGATTATTTGGTTGTAAATCATGAAGTAATTTATAAATTACTGCCAGCACAGTGCAAATATTTGTTATTGCTGACAACTGCAGAGTCCCCATGTCAGTATAGGCAGTCAAGCCAAACATGAAACAAACCTGGCCAGGCTTCTTGATGCCCAACACCTAGAACCACATTAGTTACAACAGCAAAAAAAACAGTTCTTTTCCATAATAAGTGACAGATGACTACTCACAGAGCTGGTAGCATTATCTGCACTCACAGTTGCCCAGCATTTCTTATTTTCACACACATTTGTGATTTTGGGAATTCCTAGTGTAGTAATACTTCAGTTTGGCAATGCTAGAAAAAAATGCCTAGGGTTTGCCTTGTTTCTTCTCCCCTTTGTTCCCCCCAACCTTTTCAGCTGCAACAGCTCAGTTACTTCCAAACTAGAGGTTAAAACAAATAATCTAGCCTACATTAAGATTCTTACCAGTGCTTTGCTAAGAAGGTGTAGATCCCTGAAATTTGAAATAAAGGCTTGATGCAAATGTACAGCAGGGAGAGGCTGCCCTGTTTTTCTGGGGATGTTTTGCCATTTTCTTACTTTTGAGAGACCAACTTACCGGCTTTATGGTCCTTTTAACCTTATTTATTTTCAAGACAATATAACTGTTGCTGTCCAACATATGCAAAGGAAGACACCTCTGGTGAGATAAACTAAGTCAAGCTCAACTACTTAACACACTTAAAGAGGAATGTAGCATTGGTAAAGCTTGAAGAAATACCACTAATTTGTGGGCCACAGCTACCTTTGAATGCACGAAAGCAAAGCAGCGTTTGTTGGGGAAGAAAAAGGGTTTACGACTCAAAAAAAGAATATTAAGAACATCTGGTCTAGCCTCCCACAACGCTGATCAAAAAAGCTTCAAACAGATATCTAAAAATATAGTGCAACTGAAACAGAACTTACAGGCAGCAGTGCTGACAGGCTCAAAATGGTGCAGATTCTACAACGTCCCTAGGCAAATCATTCCCCCACCAGAGGGGAATTATCCTCACTAATAAGTGTTCTGCATTTTATTCTTCATCTGATCCTCAACCTCCACCTTCCTGACATTGTTTTTATTGAATTAGATTTAAAAGCTATTGGCTACCAGAAATCTTTCCCACACAGACTGCTGAGCCACAAACACATCAGCTCTGTATTCTTTGCTCAGTCTCAATAAGCTATGTTTTCCACACATTGTCATTCTTTTGGGCATTTCCTCTGCTGCCCTTTTTTTTTTTTAAGTGCACTTCAAAAATAGATTCAATTTCTGTTACTGGGTCTCAGATACTCAGCTCTTGGATACTTCTCATTGGGAATCATGGAGTAGAATTATTACGTATTGAGTTCAAGAGCCGAAAAATATATCTTGTTTAATAATGAACAAAAATAACTTAAGTTTAAATTACATTTTATGATAACTATCAAGACTGAAAGTGCACTTCACCGGTTACAACAGAAATGTGGATTTGCCAAAGATGGAAAAAGTTTCCTGCATTTACCACAAAGATTAATCTGTTGCCTAGCATTGCCACCTGTGCTTAGGGAAGGTACAGAAAAGTAGTATTTACTCTGCTACCGAAATCACTGTTCTACAGTGGCTAAAGGATTTCTAAGTAATCATAAATTTTATTTTCTTGAAAAAAATAAAAATGAAGACATTTTACTTGAGCCACAGCTCAAGCATGAGACTGAGAATTTGCTAGTCACTGTCAATGAAACCACACAAACCTCTTACTATTATACCTCAGTCTGACAATACAGGCTCTAACTGTTAATCCTGTTCTGTTCTCAACCTCTAAATCATATCAAAGTAAATTTCCCCTTTCTAAAAATAAATACAGACAAATAGTTGCCCCTACCATATCTTCAACAATCTAATATCATTCAAATGTGTCTTAAATAATTGTCCAAGTATATTTGCCACTGAAGAAATGGAAGCAGTGATAGGAAAAAAAAACAAGACAAACAGACCAGCTTGCATGTTAGGCTGCAAGCCCACCTACTGAAAACCAACCTCATCTAAGAATTCATGCTAGTGAACAATTTCTTTTCCTCTAAGATACTAACAGCAAATATACATGGTTGTAAATCATATTTCAGGTTAATAAATGCGAGAGTCCAAAATTGGAATTAATACAACCTAAAGAACAACTGAGGAAGGCAGAGCAGGGAGAAGTGAGGAAGAAGTGGGAGTAGTTAGGAGAACAAGCAGTTGAAGTGAAAAAACATTTATGTATTTAGGAAACAGACTGTGCTTTGACACATTGCCAAATTAAATCATTCCTGCAAGTGACATAAATAAGAGGCAGACTTCATCATGACAAAGCATCCTCACTTATAAAATAGTAAAATTAACTGTTCTTAATAGAATTTTCAGTAGATTTATGATAGAACCAGAAGAAAAATATCTGCTATGTCTTGAGAGTATGACAAAGACAATACAACATGCATGAACTTGATTTTCTTAGTCATTTGAAGTCATCATCTTAATTACTTTAGAAATAATTAATGGAACCCAAGGGTCTGCAGACCTCAAAACATTTTTTCTCGGTGCAACAGTTTGTTTTACTAAACAGAAGAGAAGCACGTCCATCTTTACCACCATCAAAACCTTAACAGAGGTCCATATACAAACCGTCATCTTCCCACTCTCTACCCTACATCCTTCTTCATCTTTCCCATCTCACTTCCTTACTGCCACCAGAAAGAAGTCCTTAGAATTCCCTCTACAAATCAAAGACAGCTAATACCAATTTATATCATGGTTCCAGCATCCTAAAGATCTGCTCCATTCTCATCTGCCAGTAAAGACAAACAAGAAAGAGTATTTCCATCTCAGGATACTGAGATATGCAGCTCTCTGAGACATACCCAAAAGGCATGATAGACAGACCTTTCACAGGCTTGCTGTTATTAAATGCACTCATCTGAGTGAACAAAGAGTAGAAGTGTTAAACAGTATTACAGATATATACAGACATGCTAACCATTTATTTTAGCAGACTATTACCATCTGGTTTTCTCCTATGCACTGAATTGTTTTTTAAAAAAAACAAACAGTAATAGCACAATTGAATCTAAGGCAAGTGTAACTATTCCTCCTTTACCTACCTCTGCAGGTCTACTATTTCATTGTTTAATGTATCAAGTTCTTTAATTGCAGAAAAATCTGCTACAGAATTCAGTCCTTGAGTACTCTGAAAGATAAAAAATAAATACTGTTAGTTTATTGTTTATGCTGTCCAACAACTACGTTCACTTTACTTTTTGTGACAGCATGAGCCATCCTCTTGTAACAACTGTTGGTAGCATTGTATTGCAAATCTTCAATCTTAAAAAACCCCAAACAGTCCAGATGCTATATTAGCAGAACCCAACACACACCCAGTGCATCTAGTAATTCAAATGGAGTTTGTCTCCTGTAAACTCTTGAAGACATCTTCCACAAAAGCACAGGACCACCTGATTATACAAAAAAAAAAAAATCTAGTTCTGAAATGAGATTTATCTTACAGTTAACGTTTAGCTGGCTTCCTAGCATTCATTTAAGAGCGGTTTGGTTTGTTTACTACTGTTATATTTATATTTCTTCACCTTGGTGATCCTCTTGTTGCAGAGTATAGACACTTATTTGCAATGATTTAAGTGATATCGAGCTAGTTTAATGTGAACCTCCAGAGTACTGAATGAAACTTGATAGGAAACTTTGATAACATAAAATCATAGGTAAGTTATGCCCATGAGTTCTCATTTACTTAATATCTTTATAATAAGACAATGACTGTAACACAAATTATTTGTTTCAAAAAAGTACACATAAATGACTAGAGAACAAATGCTGAAGACACAAATTAGCAAATGCTGTAATTGTTCTACTGTGCCTTATCACAACATGAACATGTTTAGGAAGCCATAGTCACTGTAACTACCTTCTATAAATACATCAGTTCCTTCAAGTCTTGAATAGTCTTTCAGAACAAACACAAAGTTCAGAGGAAAAGTATATACATATAATTAAAAAAGGCAAGTGATACACAAAAGTTTTTAAAAACTGAAGTTTGTCTAAAGATAAATAAGATAGTATTAACTACATGTTTATTCAACCTTATACTCTGGGGAAAAAAAAAATAAGAGCCATGAAAAGACCTAACAGTAAATCTGAGCACACTGCGGCAGAGAATATTCTTCAGCAGAACTATAGATTATTCATGCATATTTTACTAAAACAAATGGCATTAACTGAGAATAAAAAAACCCCACACAGCCATTCTTAAACTGGTTACTGTACAGCTCCTCAAATGAGCAAAATAGCTATGAAGTTCAATCCTGTTCTAAAGGAATTACACAGAGTTTTGCAGAGTTGCTCATGGTGTTCCAATGAGAAAGTTTTTACTTCTCCTAGGAAGGGGACAGAAAGAAAACACGGAGCTATTAGCTGCAAGTACACATTCTTTCCAGGACTCCTCCTCTCATCAGTTAAAGACATTATGCACACTAATGCCAGCATCAAGCTTGAACAAAGTGTAGTTCAATCTTATTTTCAGTTCAGGACAACTAGTGTGGGGGAGGAACATAAAAGCCAACATTTTTAGCTTCAATATACAACTTAACAAAGACAAAAGTTATAACTATTTGCTGCCATTTACTACACTACAACATGCACGTAAACAACACTTCGTCTTTTTAACTCAAAATAGTAACAAAAGTAAATTCCTGTCAAAATTCTTTAAGAGGAACTTGCATGTAAGTTTAAGTTTTATGGCAGGTAATGCAAGTACAATTTGGTGACTACAAACAGTTCTAGGTAAAGAAACACAGCAACAAGTACTAGACTGCTGCTGTACCCCATTCATGGGATCTGCATTCAAGCCTCAAAATTGAAATAAAAGTTACACTACTGTGGTAATAAAATTCTGTAAGGAAACCAAACATTAGATAACAGCAATATAGATACATATGCATTCTGAACATCTACCAAGAAGGATCACAAGTTAACTTTCTGTATTTTAAAAACATAATGGATTACCGTTATACTTACTGCTATTTCTGCTACTACCTTTATATTGGTCAATTCAGAAGATGAAGGCTAAGGGTTTTATGTTTGGGTTTTTTTTTTTTTGTTTGTGATATTTTTGTTGTTTTGTTTTTGTTTTTACAATGTTAGCCACACCACTTCAAGAAAACCAGCATAAAGTCTATTTCTGCCTACTGCTCTTAGCCTTTAGGTTCAATCCCTGAGCAATAATCTTGGACAAACAGGTTCTTTCATAACAACAAGACAATATCTCTTTTGAAAAAGCTCAAAATGACCTGCAGGTTCAGCTCAGTCTAGTAAAACAAATTCTTGGTAAGGATTTATAGAGCTAACTAAAAGCTCACTTACCTTCTTTCACAGTATTCTTACTCTTGTCATTCATGTTAGTAATGCAAAAAAAAAAAAAATCATACTGATGTCTTTGAGACTTTTTACACACACAGAATAGCAGTAACCAACACCAATCTCATCTAATGTGTTCTAATCACTAAATTTTCTGTAATATAATCAGTAAAACCATGGGTATTAGTTGTAATGATAACTGTTAACTGTCACATTCGGGTACTACTCTGTCACCACTTCCTCAGCAATTTCAACAGAATAAGACATAACATTCTCTCTTAAGTTTAAGCAGCACATATTACCAACAGGTAACAGCCACAGAGGTCTGGGTTTAAAGGAAGAACCTTGGGGTTCTTTCAGATGAACACTGGAAATCTGCAATAATTTGAGATCACAACATACTGTGACACTTCAGAGAAGTGCTGTGCTATTTCAATGATTATGTAAGAGTCCTAGAAGGATGTTCATTATTAAACCAACAGACAGTAAATATTAGAAAAGCAAAGATTCTCTAACCTTGAGAAAGCAGAGTTAACAAACTGACAGAATAATAAGGATGAAAAGCAGAGTGGTGCAGAATGGAAAAAACAGTCCAAACTAGAAAAGAGACATAGAAAGGAAAGCAAACATACAAAAAAAGATTAGTAGAGTTGCAAATAAAGCAATTACTTTTTAAAAACAGAATGTAAAAAGAAATTAGATACCAATTACAGAAACTCAAAAGTAGTGCCAAAATTTGAGTTTCATTTTTTCAGGTGTGAATTTTTCATTCTGTTTAAGGAAGTTGTAGAATTAGGTCAATGTTTTGCACAACCAAGAAAAGGTAACTTGTGTTAGACTTCACGATGTGTAAAACAAGTAAGAATTTGTGATGACCTCTACCATTCTGATAAATACAACTTGAACTGCTGAGGTACAGTCTATTGCTGGATTAAGACAGATGGCAATCAACAGACTATGAAGACATTTAAACTATCTGTGAAGTATAAAATGGAGGACCATTTACTTTTAAAACTTTAAATATATAATTCTAAACTGTATTTAGTTCATATTGTTTCCAGACTTCTCAAAAAAGATCAATGTAAAAAAGGGAACTGTGAACACATTAGCAGAAAAACATTGAACTTGTGCATGTTATCTCAGATGCAAACTAAAATTTCTTTAGATAGGCAGCAGAAGGACTATTCTTTCAAAATAGAAAATAATGCTTTCTCAACATAAGATCTCTCTGCTTGGTTGGCAGGCATAACAAATGACAGCTTCATTTTGAAACATGGATGGAACAGATTTTTGTTAATTCTTTGCACCTAAGACTTGTTTTCTTCCTGATATTATGATCAATTTAATGTATGCCAGTACTTGAGGTGAGGTGCTTCTTGTGTAGCCTTTGACATTAACATTCTTTGTGATTTATACCAAAAATGCCAAACCCATCCTTACCTTCTGTAAACTGACACCCCTGTCTGAAGGTGGAATCATCTCCGGAGTCAGAGCCTGAGGTGGATCAATGCCCTTTGTTAACTTCTGATTGATTAAATAGAAAGCCAAAGCAAACTGTTCCTTTGAAAGCTTTCCGCAGTCCTTTGTGTCACAGAGTGCCCTGTACAGAGATGCATATGAAATAAATAAAATCCTAATTTCTGCAAGTACAGCCCTGTTTATTGTCCTTGCTGTCATTTAAAAATGTGACAATTGCTAGTGTGTATCTCCTCTTCTAAAAAAAATACAATATAGAAGTAAGGCATGGTAATAAACAGGAAATATTACTCAAATGTAAACAAGCACTTTCTCTTTGTGTGCTAAGGTCCACAGCTCTGTTACAGTAAGTTCTGATCTGGTGAAAGGTAGAATCAGGGCTGTAAGTCACTAACACCACCTGAGTATCTGTAACTGAAATTACTTCTAAATTAAAGAACTTTTCACAGCCAACACAAGTTTATCTAAATTTTCCTAAATTTCCTAGATTAGAGATTATGTTAACCATACCTTAAAAAAAGAAGTTTTTCCTATCAGAGTGCCCTGCAATAGCTTATAGTGGGGAAAGAATTAAAAAAGCAGTGGGTGTCACTACTAGCTGTAAAGACAGACAAGTAAGTTGTAGAATAAGATGGGCCTTAAGTCCCACATGCTAAGAATTTTATACAGATAATTCTCTTTACCAGTATATGGATAGTATCAGTGTTTCGATACACAGCAACACTATGATGCCTTTAAATACACAGGTTTAGCTGAAGTGCCGTATTTGTTTGTAAAAATCTGTGTTCAGGCAATTTACCTCCTCCTGTAAGACATGATGCATAGCATAAACCTGTTTTCCCACAATTTCTGTCCAAAAGTAGAAACAAATAAGTTCCCACTGCTTATTCAGAGGCCATGCTATTATGCACAAAAAAACCCTTTCACTTTCCAGAAATGTCAACATAGCACTTTTTTTGAAAAGTGCTAGGAAGGGGCAAGAACCATGCCATCATCTAAACAGCTGTCATGGAAAAAAACCCCTACCAGATATGTGCAAGAAGAGCAGAAGGCAGTCCTGTCTTCAAGAACAGTTCTCTGGCTTCCACACCTGACACAAATCCATCCATGTCCTTGTCAGTTTTCACAAAGATCTCATCATACTTAATTCTGTCTGCAGGCGATACAACCCACTGAAGCGGGTGGTGATGGAAGGGGAAAAAAGGAAAAAAGAAAAAAAAAAAACAAAAAACAACAACCCACAATACTAAGATATATGCCATTCTGTTTTCATATAGTTATATTCAGAGTTACATAATTCAAGGACTACAGCACAGATTTAAACAGTGATATAGGTGCCTAGTTGTTCATGCACCAGTTTTATCCTCCAAAACAGAGATGCACAGAGATCCACAGGCAACTCCAAAAGCAGAAGCAAAATATTTACATCAGTGAAGCACCAAAGCTGGTTGGTACTGCTCTGCCTATGCATTAAAAGTATTCCCTGGAGCCCAGATCTCCTCCCAGCATGGGGCTGTGCCCTTACCACTGTGCTCAGTCACAGTCCCACTTGCTGTCTGGCTCTATCAATTTTATTCTTCTTTACAGAGCTGGAGTTTTAGCTGGAGGGACTGCTCAAGCCCAAAATGTTAATAGTTGGCACATTCTAAATGGTAGAATTTACTTCCAATAAAGGTAAAGACAGGAACTAGCACCACTTCTCTTACTTCAGCAATTTTTCCAAACACTAAGCTACTTTAAAGATGTTTGGCTTTTTTGAGTGAAAATGGCTTCAAGTGCATGCTTATGAACACTAATTAATTTCAGCGTACAAGGACACTTAACAGATGAATCCCAAATGGTGCTGTACACAAAACATACGCTGAAACACTCATCCAGAATGGCGCTGCTTGGTAATACATACAGCAAGAGTTACCATCAGTCAAGTAAATTGCCAGATGAAAACCATGGCACCTCCAGAATTAAGATACCGGTTTCTTACTGATTACTCAAATATGAGTACCCAAATGTCCAAGCAGCATCTTATGCATTAAGTACTACAGTTCTTACCTTAGATCCCCTTCTCAATTCTTTCTTGTTTTGAATAGAACTAGTAAGTTATAACCTACTTGGAAATACATTTTTCAGAATTCTGGATTCTAAATTGACCAGGATTAAATAAGATGCTTGGCGGGAGGAGGGTAGGAGGTGTCAAGCTTCTTAACAATCACATTTGGAACAAATACCAGATCTCGTGTGTTTAGGTGCATACGCCAGACCTTTTGTTTCCTTTTCCCATTGCTTGCATTTATCTATTCCATTTCCATTAATGTCTTCTTCAAATTGCATTCATGTGCACACATACAACTGCACATACATGCCTGCCACAATTTGTCTTAAGAGCTTGTCCATATTCAAATCAGTCTTCAGCCAGAAGACTTATGTTCTGGAGATGTGTACCTGGTCTACATTTTTAAACTGTTTTCTTAATACTCTGACTTTTGGGTTGAGCTTGATGCCTTGAAATAATTTATTTTTAAAATATCTTCAAAATCTTTAATAAATAATATTCTTTTATCCAACAGTTTATATCTGAAGACATCTAGAAAGAGCAGAACAGGATAAATTTCATACCTCTCCACCTGGTCTTCCCATCAGCCTCCTCAAATTCATCAACCAACCAACAGGGCAAAAAGGAAACTAAAAACCTGTATCAAGACTCTTCATAGGCAGTCTCCGAAGCACAGCATTAAGAGCAGAAATCTTCTAACCCCAAGTAACTTCAGAAATATACCTGCGTTAATGGTGTTTTGGCAGCTAAAATGCCTACAGGCGGCAAGCACTGATGAGACTCTTTGGTGGACGCTGAAGATGGAATTAATGGCATTGCTCCTGGAACACTAATAGGTTTTCTCTTGGATGGAGGCACCAAAGCTGCAGGCAAGGACATTGGCACTGGTTCTTTCTCCAAAGCACAGTATACCAAAAACATGGCCTGAACAAGAAAACAAGGTGTGTGGATGTAAATATATAAGAAATAAATATATATATAAATTAAAGAATTAGTTAAGAAATAACTTTGTAGCTTTTTTCATTATGTTTCTCCTTTACAAGCTCCCTCAACTGAATTGCAGCTTATTGCTTTCTGACCCGTATTTTTCATTACTACTTTCTTTTGAGGTTCAGTGCTTTGCAAATGAAGTTCAGTATCTTTCAGAACATTAAAATGATTCTCCTAAATATTACCAAGCTTGTACTACCACTTGTGGAATTTTATTTGAGAGAACACGTCAAACACTTAATTTTAATGTATTCACTGTTTTTCCAGGAATCACTCCACTTAGTGTCTATTATTTTATTGTGGTTGTATGATTTAATAATTTTATGACTGTTGTTCAAGACAGAAGTGCATCTTAAATGTTATACTACTTTATAGATTATCAATTTAATTTATCTCAAACTTTTTCCTAGAGCACATCAATCCTCCAATCTCAAAGCTAAAAGTCTGAAGAACTACAGCATAAACACAGGAAATCAAATATAGTAACAGTTAACTACTAGGGTCTTAAAGGAATTGGTTTCAAGAGAAACTGAAGCATATCAGTGCCTGAAGATGACTAGAACAATATTCAAGAAAACAATTTTTACACTTCTATCCTTTCTCAAAAATATACATGACAGCAGAAAAAGGTAAATTCATCATATTTATATTACAAAGAAACAAAGTAAGGTTTTGATGTTGTCCATAACATTGATTCTTGGCAATTAAACAGGTGGTTTTAATTTTCTTTTTATTTTTTAATTTTGACTCTGAAAGGATGAGTAGAAGTTTAGTTTGTAGAAATTAAAGGCTGGCTTTAGTCCCACCTGAGGACAGAAAGGTCATATTACTTTCTCAAGATTCTTGCAATGCAGAATGCAGTTAAGATATTTTGTTAGCTTTTCCAAATCTTTAAAGTTATGTTTGATATTTCTCTGCATAAAATGAATCCTCCTCATCCTCCAGCGTGAACACATAATTCCTTCCTCTCCAATTCACTTACATGCAAAAACAAGCTGAAAGTTTTGAGAAAAAGTTGATGCATGGCTACTATCGCATTTGAAGCCTTCAAAAGCAAGAGCCTCCCACTCTTTTCTCACTTGGCATCTCTTGGGGAAAGTGAAACTTACTTACCACTTCTTACATTATTTCATCAGTCCTTGCATTAATTGTGTTAAAATTCAAACTTGCTACGAATTTTTGAAGAATTTATATATAATTTCCTTAAAATTTTCCTCAAAGGTATCTTGAGACATTGAACTACTATAAAACATGGAAGGTCAAGGTAAACTTATTCACTGAAAACTCTCAGGCTCTCGTGGGATAGCAGAACACAGGTATAACTTTTTAATGGTGCATTTAGCCCACAAAGAAAGTTACTGCTGTGTATTGAGAGACATTCAACAAACTGACAGAAACATTACATAGTACTAAATCTTGATTAAGGTCTCTGAATAAAGGCAATAAATGAACAACACAAACAGTCAAAAATTAATACCCAATGCATCTATTTTAAACCCCTGCCATTAGGCTTTCAAAATCCCAAGAGGCAGAAGGTACTTACAACTGCAAACTCTTCTCGATCCAACATTCCATCACGGTCAATATCACTCAATTCCCACACCTACCGATAAAAAGCAGAATATAGGGATGTTTGCCTGAACTGCAGCAGTTTCCTACTTAAAACCTCATTAAAAACAACTGTGAGAACAGCCTCCCTCCACAATATCCTAAGTTCTATTAAGATTAACAGCATTAGTTTTCAGTGAGCAACATACATTCATATAAACCGTGCAAAAGAAGAGAGATTCTTAAGTTGGAGACAGGGTGCGCAAAGGGCTCCCTGCCCTAAACCAAGTATTGAAGTGATACACTGCAGTAAGAGGTGGTCTATCAAAATATCAAAAGCTTTGGGGTTTTTTTTACAGTTTAATAGTTACAGATATGGCCACTCCATAAGATAGTATTTAATAGTTAGCTCATTACTACAAATCTTCAATTTGAAAAGCAGATATTGCTAAGTGTAGCACAGTTATTTGTGAATTAACAATTAAGAAGAAAGATATTCTTACTCGTCCTAAGATATCCACTGGCAGTTTTGAGTTAAGGAGTACAGGTTTCACCTTATCACCTGACAACAGTCCGTTCACAGGATTTAGACTGTCAAAAATAGCATCATACTTGGCCTTGTCTTCCAGCTGCAGGGGCAGGAGAAAAATATTACTTATGGAAACAGTCACACTCGTAGCCTAAAAAGCAGTAGTTCTCTGAAAATCATTAAGTTAGTTGGAAACACACACATTGCAGTTCCTGATGCTTAAAATAAAATATGAAAAAGATTATTTCTAAGTCAGCTAGAGACTCATCCAAATCCCAGTGAGATTTAGTCTTCAATTATTTTCATGGCTTCGGGTAACTATTCCTTTTTTTTTTGTTTCAAATCTTTAAACATGACGATATTTCCCAAGGATCAGGTTTTTTATCAAATTAGGTCTACTAGCCCAATTACAGATTTGACATGAATAGTAATTTATCATACTTTATGAACTATAGCTACCAGGAGCATTATATTTTTTCCTCAAACAGACTTACATTTTCTTGAAAAACACATCATAGTTCTAGGTAATAGCCTGATCTTTAGTTTACCTTAACAGCCCATGGTATATCACTTGATGCTGTTCCACTGAGTAGCAAAGGACTACCAGTATCAGTCTAAGGAAAAAGAGGAAAAAAACCCACATTAAAAGACACATGGTTCTGACCTTGCAAAAGCACTCCGGTATTTGAGAAAGTGCTCCTTCTCAAAGCCAGAACTGCGTTTTAGTCACTCGTACCTTAGTTAAGGATAGCAAAATTTAGAGTAAGAAATTGAAAATGTTTCTTCCATTAAGGACAACACTAATAGAACAAATACCATACATATATATCAAAATTATATACAATTTTATATTCAAACCCCCACTAGAACATGTAGCACCTTATCCCACATTGCTTTATTTTCCCCTGTTGTAAGGCCCTATTGCCCTACAACATCTCTTTCAGAAGTGTTTGCCATTTATACCAAACCTTCCTAATTGTTCACTTAAAAGCAGTTCTTATTAATGAGTTGATATGTTCAATTAAAAAAAGAAATCTTACAAATCTTGGTGGAGGAACAGGCAAATTAAGACTATTCAGGGAAACATCCAATCCATTCTGTGCACATGCTACAAGTCGTAAAGCCACAAAAAATTCCTACAGGAAAAATGAAATTTTAAAGGTTTTATTATATGAAAATACTCAAATTTCAGAAGAATTAAGAGCTTTTCTACTATTGCTCTATATACAAAGGGTCGCAGATGGCTTCAGAGGGGGTTACAAAGCGACAGAAAGCAGCAGTCAGCAACTGCTAAATTCCTCCAGTGAGGCAAAGTTTGTGATTACTAGCTCCAAGCATTTAGTAACTTCCTGGCTAGCGCAGTCAGTTCTCAGCACTCAGTTCTTCTATGGCAGAGCAGTGAAAATTTAAAGTAGCAATTACAGCTGTTTATCTTGGAGGAATTGAGTTGATCCCAAAGGTGGGAGGTGATGGAGGGGGAGGAAAGATAGGTACAAAACACGAAAAAAATGAACCAAAAGGAGTCTGGAGAGAAAAAAAAAAATCAAATTGTTTGGTAGATGCTACAAGCTCCTCCTTTTCCTACCATGGGATGAAGCAGTTAGCTCTCTGCAGGCGATTATTTAAATAACTATACTTCAAACCAAACAGCAATGCACATTAGAGCTTTTCAGTAGCACCACTGATATGCAAGTCTGACTGCCATACTGCTCATTGCCATAACTGTGGAAGAACAACTCCAAACAGAATGTACTTATGTCACGTCCACCAAAATTAGACAAATAAGAATTTTGAAGATTTTACTAGCATTTTAATTTCCGCATTAATTTCCTCCAAGATCAAGAGGAAAAGTCACCTATGTAGTAAATACAGTACATCAACCCTTAAATTACTTCTCGGTATATTGTACTGCACAGCTACACAGCAGCTCATTTTATGGCTTGAAGAAAAGCTGATGAGGTAGCTGAAGGCTCCTTAATTTATTGTAGCTTACACTGAAGTGGGAAGTACATATGTAGTTCTAATTAGAAAAATCTGGAAAAAAAAAATCAGTTGGAAAAACTGCTTTCCTGACCGAGAAATCTTAACTTTCATCTTATTTCAAGGCTTGCTAACAGTTAGAGTAACCTCATACATCATATAAATAATCATACCTGTTTGTTCAGGATACCTTTGCCATCAGTATCAGCTAAGTCCCAAATCTAAAACATAAAAATAATAGACACAAAGTGTTCCACAGCAATGAGCGGAAACTTGACAAGTTCTCACTACATTTAACAACATATTCTTGGATGAATCTTCAGGTCTTAACTTTCATGAGAGCACTTTTTTGTGGTGACAAATTTAAATACCACTTTTCTTTCGGACACTGAAGTTGGAAACTACTAGATAGCACAACTGAAAACACACTAGGGAAGATAACACATCTGGTAGTACCACTAAGTATTTTCATTTACACAGGATACTAACTGAAGCAAGAGACAGGATAATTAAATAACTGTCATTAAATACCTTTCCAAGCACCAAATCTGTCAATCCAGACTTTTTCAAGAAAACAGCTGCATCAGAAGCTAACACTCTTCCAGCATTAGCAGAATCAACCTAGGGAGAGGAAAAAAACCCTCACATGACAAACTAGCTTTTGAATTGATGCAATCTCTCAAAAAGCTAGCAAAGAAGAATGCTCAAGTTAACACAGTCACTTTGAGAACAATCCTCAGACTTTTTCTAAAAAAGAAAAGCTCCCTTTCATTAAAAATCATGGCACATTAGAACTAAGACACTTTTGAACTAGCTGCTCAAGATTTCATATTAATAGGCAGGATTTGGAAGTTGGTATCTTAAACTGACAATTTTAAGACATATTACGCATACATAGCTAAGCACCTTTCACACTCTAGTATATTTTACAATGTTCCAGAAAAATTCCAGAAAAATCCCCATCTGTCTGTACACAACTAAGACACAGGGAGATAAGAATTTTGCCTAGATGACGCAGTTTGGGGCAGAAGCAAGGAAGGTAATCCAGGTCTCCCAGGTCACAAGCCAGCACCCCAACACATGCTACTCTTAAGTCATCAATGAAGATTTAGATTAATTCCACTTAAAAACTGAGGAAAACACACTAATACATATGCAAACAATGAAATGTCCACTGCTGTAAGTTTCTAACCATTGATTATGCCTGGATTTCAAGTTCTCCAGTAGTAAGTTTCCAGTACAGACAAAGGCTCAAGAGTTTCTCTAGTTCTGCAGTAGATAGGGAAGCTTGTTCACATTAGGCCATCATCTGAACCTGTCTAATTAGCCCTTCATAATCACAGGATTTTCTTCTTGACGCCTGCAAAACATTTGATTTGTAAGGATAGAGAAGTCCCAGAGTTTGATTACATTTAATTGTCCAGCTCTGAATTCATTGTTATGGTCTGAAAAAGAAGGCTCTGCTCGAAGATACCTTCGCCGCCCTGGAAGAGGGAAATGCTTACTCCCTAAAGAGAAACTTATTTATACAACCAAGAAGTCTGTGGTAGTTTTGGCAGAATATCAACCAGCATGCAGTCCTTCCTGGATCAATAGGGAAATCTTTAAAATAGATCGTTATTCAAGTTCCTAAGCGAAAACAGTACCTCAGCTGTAACTTCAAGTGGAAGAAGCAATCAGTAAAACTCACATCACATACATGAGGACAAGGGGAGTAGAGGAAAAGCTGTGAGTCTTTGAGAGCCTAAAGCAAAATGATGCCTAAAAAGGGCACAGTATGTAGAAGAGGACTAAGGAAGGGTATCTTCAGTCAATTCAAACTGTCAGGCTTACTACTTCACACAGGTAGCTGTACAGGTCCTCAAGATCTAGAGATCAAATAATATATTACATTTTATAGATATAATAAAATAATATTATAATTTTTATCTTCAAAAACAGTCTTCTCATCTATGATCAGCTGAGATACCCTGAAACATTGAAGAATGTGACATGATAAACATTTCAAAGGACAGGAAAGAGGCAACAGAGGTCACTTACTTTCCACACTTCCTGGAGAGAAAGAGACAGAGAACCAAAACTGAAATTGTTCAAATAAGTGAGCATGCATAGAAAACAACTACATGCGCAGAAAGAATAACTTGATGCTAGCATTAGATTTCCCAGTATCCCCTTCTGAAGATCAATGTTTTTTGAGCACTTGCTGAACACTGAGTCATCACAGCTGTCTTTGAAATAGCCTGAGAATGCCTAGTGAAAACCAGTGCTTTACATAGAACAGAAAGTTTGGGAATATACAGCAAAACACTTGATGATGATGCATTGCATCATTTACAGTCTCATAGCTTCGTGTTTAAACAAAGACTATATTGAGTATTTTGTTTGGCATGTAAGACCAACCTTCCAAGTCCACAGGTGCAGCACACACAAGGTGCTCAATGCAAACAGCTCCCAAAGATGGGCTTGGAACTAGCTAGTGAAAGGCTGCTGAGAATTTATCATTTAGAAAGCGTGCTGCAGCAGATGAAGGTTGTCTGTAGAACTTCTAAAAGTGAACAAAAAAAACTCTGAAAGCAATCCCAAAAGCATCATTTAATACAAAAGTGAAAACACCTTTTGTTTTCAACATAACTAATATGATTTTTAATTAGGAGAGGTTTTTTCCTATAATTGAGGATTCCCTGGTCAAGACAATAAAATTACAAACACTACAGCCTTGTAGTTAGCCTACTGCTCAGATTCTAAAAAAAAAAAATCTAATTCAGTCTGTACAGCAGAGCTGTTCATATTACAGGCAAAAAGTTGCCAAGACACTGCATCAAATACCCTTTTCAGGTAGTGGAGTTGACCTTGCAAATAAACACAGGCATTCACTCAGAAAACCTCCAGCCTAGGATTTTTCTACTCTTCAGGGAAAGTCACAAAGCAACACAGTATCAGCTGTGTTTATTTTTTTATTTCTCCACCTCCAACCTCCAACCCAAAGGAAGGTGACTTCAAGGGATTTAAGCAGGATTCTTATTTAACCCAATATGGATACAGTTTCTTTTTGTGGAACTAATTACCTAAATTTTAGTACCGATTTTTTTTAAAGGGCTGCTTTCAATTTCTTTACAAATTCTCGAGTCTTGGATGCTGGGATGCAGCTACTTACTAAGCATTGAAATACTGCAGAAAATTGGCTTATGTTTGACTATCGCACTGAGGAGATCACTGGTGTTTGTCAGTTATACACCAACTTGGTAGAGCTTTTTCTCCAATGTGCAAAAAGCAGTTTTCATAGCTGTATCAGCCAACAACTCTCCTGTTTCAAGTTGTCTTTTGTAGAGCCAGAAGAATTAAAAGTTACAAACATACACCTGATGTCATTAGGTCACAAGGTAACAGTGGTAAGTATTTCAACTCGGGATTCATCAAGAATTCCATCAGCAGTTCAGGCATACTGCTTACCCACTACACTGCATCACACAATTAAGTAATTTCATTCTACTTTATCACACATATTTAAATTTATCCTTTAACCTCACCCTGTTTTGAGAGTCTGTCTAGAAAAGGTTAAACAGGAAGACTTTTAAATAAAAGTGTCCCTATTGAAAGGTTAAGATTTCAATTGCATTCTAAGTACAAAGCCCAGGATTTATACCCATTTTACAACACACGTTATGCCAGATGAATTACTTAAAGTTTGTGATAGAACTGGAAGTGTACTAAGCATCAGAGCTATTTCAGGTCATGAATTTATTCTCAAGTTGCATGGAATGCTCTGAAGTGCTTCTGGCATGAAAGGATAAAAACACACTCTACCAGCACCATAGGACAAAGCAGGAAACATCTTTCTAACATTTCTACTCTGGAAGTTGACATACCCTTATCTAAGGGGTGGAAGGAAAACGTTATCTAGTGCAACTGAAAGTCTTTAGACACAGCACATTCAAAAGCTACTCTAGCACAAATGCTTGCAGAAAAGAGTTTGGCTGAGCAAGTCAGAAAATGAATCTTCTGGAAAACAAATCCACTGGCACAACTTCACTAACAGTAACATCACGTTTAAGGAATCCCCATTCCTGTATACCACTGAGCCTGCTGGACAACAAATAGTGCTCCAGTTTCACTAGGCTGTATATTCCAATGAATGTAAGTGACTTAGGAACCAGTATCACATTTGTGCTTAAATTCAGTTTCTTTATCCAACTTTTTGCTTCACATTGCAGTGGTTAAGCAATTGTAGTCAGGAGGAAGAGACAGACAGGCATGTGGCAAAGATGATACATGACAGCAATAGTGAGTAGTATTGAGCTAGGAAACCTAACATGCAAAAAACCTAGTTCCTTCCCTTTTCTTGTGACCTTATAATGATCACCATAACACGGGATTCTCCTAAGGCTTTTAATCCAATGCCTAGAGATAGACACACAGTGGATTTGTCCATCAAACTGAAGGAAAACTTTGTAAGGGTGATACTACCTCCTTCAACCTTCAGGAGCCATTTGAACTTAGATCAAGATAAACTCTCCTTGTTTAGCAATTTCAAAGCTGCTGCTCTCCCGCAGTGGAGAAAAACCCCTTGTTAAAGCAAAATAGAAAGCTCAAACTTTTCAGGCATCATAGGCTGATATACTTTAACTGCTGTTTTATGCCCTTGATAATGGGACTAATCCTCTACACACAATCTAAAAATAGAGTGTGGATAGAAATCATGGCCTTCTCTCTTCCCCAGCAGATAAGCTTACGTTCCAATGTTGACGCCCAAAAGAAGTTCCTAAATAAAGAGGTCATATACACTATATTCTGTCTTAGGACAAACAGATAGGAACATTACCAGTTGCACAAAGGAAAAGACTTCCTATGAGCTTGGTAGTTTGTTGTTTGGTTGGTTGTTTTGGGGGGGGTTTGTTTTTTGGTGTCATCGTCGTCCCCCCCCCCCCAGATTCATAAATTATTCATCAGGTCTTCATTGAAAAAAATCTATTTTAAATTTTTTTTATACACTCATTCATTTAGCTTATACTTCCTTCAAAGTTTTCTTATTATCTATGTTTGTACAATAACATATATTATGCACATGATACAAAATATTGCTATTAGAGAGTAGTGGAAACAGCTATTTTTCAAAAAAGCTGTATTTATAGGAATTAATACACCTTATTTTTGCTGGGCTTAAATATAAAAGACAGATGATAAAATTTATATTACTATTATTATATTTTTATTTTTCTATATTTATCTTTTTTACAAATCTTTTGACTTTATAATGTATCTGTTGAGTGAAGCTGCAAGGACTACATGCATTCTTTTGGCATTCAGTGGCCTTCCACTCAAATTTCACTCCTTACAGCATCCTGCAAGAACCTCTGGGGATACTCTGAGAGAGATGCAACATTACATAATGCTAACTGCACTACAAACACAAGAAATTCAGCTTCACTTGTAAAAAGGAACAAAGACCATATCAATACAGCATATCGCAAGAATTTACTCCATTCCCAGAGCTAACAGTCTGTTATAACTGCAAAGTGATGTATGTCATACATACCTGGCAATTCCCTAGCAAATTAAGTAAGTCACCTTACAACCAGTATTAAATTGATACTGATATAGCTCAGACCTAAGCATTAGTTACGATAAAAGTATCTTTTAAAGCAGAATAACCTTCCTTGAACTTTTATTGTTTACACACTGTTGGCCATGCTGAAGTCCATAGCAAAAGAATATTCTTCCTTTTAAATGCAGAAGAAAGTTTGTTCTCTCAACAAGAACATACATACCTGTCGATAGAATTTCTCATACACAGGATTTGCACTTGATAACTGTAAAAGAGAGGAAGAGATAAAATTAACCCTGAATATCTATATTTCAATTCCCCTCTCCCTGGATAAATAAAGATATAAAACACTTTCTACTGGTCTTCAAAGAAGCATTAAGCATTTATATAATTCTATTTATTCTGTAAAATGATGAGGACTATGACAGTTCTTCATGATATAACTTTTAGAAGACTAACTTCTTGTTTTGAAGTCAGTGATAGCAACCATTATCAGATTACTATCAGACAGGTCACCAGGTTAGGCAGTATGAAATAAGAATTCTTAAGTGAGATCGTCTATGAGCAAAAGAAGAAACCTGAAATGATACAGGCTAGGAAGTGCTCTCTAATCAGTACAAAGCAATGTAATTTTATTTCGTTATCCACTGCAACATTCTTTAGAATTTAGTGTCATATGCAACTAGTCTGTAAAATTTTCAGATACCCAAATTAACTCCTGGATTCCCAACTAAATCCACAGCAGTGGTACCAAATTAAGAGAGAGTAATATTTTAACTTAGGTTTTTGTAATTTGAATCCCTGCCAGGGATAACTTCTGCTTTAATTCCACTGCCATCTACGAGACATTCAGTGCTCACCTAAACTTAGGTGGACAAGGATAAAACAGCTTCTTTGGAAAAGGCCCTTTCTTTATGAATTTATTTTTAAGCCATTCTTAGAAACTCTAAAAATGTCCAAGGCCTGAAACCATGCAAAACCTAGTATCTCGGCCTACACCAAATATCCTTGCCCAAGAGATTCCCGAGAAATGCATTGTTAGCCTTACCTCTATTCCCCAACGTAAAAACAGGCACAAAATCAGATACTATTTTCATGAAGTGCATGTTGCCTAAACCAAAGATTGTGTGCATGACTCGGTGCATTTATGCAGAGGATAACCCTAGAATTATTGCAATGTGTTGCCCCCACAAACCCAGCTGGAACAACTGAGCATAATACAAGTTAATTACACAGTATGTACTAAAAAACCCCAAACCACGTAAGTTCAAATATCATCCAGAAATAGAATTCTCCCCCTTAAGAGGAACATGATCTTAAACCCCAGGATTTACAGACCTTTGTACAAACTGAATCCAACAAGGTAGTTTCTGCTTTAACATTCAGAAGTTTACATCGAAGTATGGACACCAGCAGTATTCTAAATGTTGTCAATCATGTACTTGTAGAAAACACTCTACTACAGCATGTATAAATGGGGACAGCTTAAATAAAACCACATATATTTTCCTATAGCAACAGCTAATACAGCTGCTCTTTTGGCTAAGCACTTAGATGCTCACAGGTGCCAATTATCAAAGAATATTAAGAGGGGAAATTCAGTAGAAATCAGGGGTTTCATGTGATCCTGTTCAACTACAGAACGTATGCAGTATTACCAGAACATCCTGAAAGATAAATTATAGAGAACAGCTAGAAGTAACAGAAGAACTTTCATTCAGACCTTGACACCTGCTTATTCAGCAAGTATGCTGCCCCAGAGACATGCAGTTTCTTTTAAGAGCCACATGGCATTTCTGATTCTCTAGGGTTTTGTTGGGTGGTTGGGGGGTTGGTCTTGTGGGGGGTGGGTGGTGAGTTTTTGTTTGTTTGTTTTTTGCAGGGTGGGTGGGAGATACCTCTTGCATAGCCAGACATTTAAAATTACATATGCTGGGAAACTATCATTGGTATTTACTGCAATACCTCAGTTTATATAGTTTAACCTTGCTCTGACTTTGCTCTGGTACCCAAAGACTTTTATTTCAGCCAGCAACTAAGCAGGCATTTACACATCCCTTAAAATAGCCTCAGGAAATATATGCAAGTTTCACCAGACTTCTGACTACCATAACACCAATATAACAAACAAGACTTTCAATCACTTTCCAGCATACTCCAAAGCATACTGTAATTTCTTAACTAAACCTCAAACACTGTACTTACCAACTCAGCTACACTTTGAATAGCAATCTAGAGTGGTAGTTCTCCTAAACATTCAAGTATTTTACTTACTGAGTATCACTTCATTATAATGTAAAAGTACAGGCACAGAATCAAACCAAAGCTGTGAGCAGAAAACTAGAACAGAGTTGGCCAGCACATACACTAGAAGTATCAATTCTCATGCATCATCCCTCTTGCCCAATATCACCCTTTGTTCAGCCAAGTGTTTCATTATTACAGCCAAACCGATCATTGTCACTCCTGGACAGGAAACATCGTGTTGAAGTCCTGCAAGGAAAACACCAAGTGCAAAGCAATCTTTTCATTCAGTACTTAGAGTACAAGCCAGTAATTCCTATTTATTTCATTAGTGTTTCCAGTACTCATTTGAACATCAGTATCACTGCAGTGACTGGAATTTCCTGTGACGCCAAATAGAATATTAGTAGTAAAAAAAGTATCCCAGGCTATTTTACTAGTAACAGACTTGTTTTATTGTGGGGTATACTTTGAAGGAAAAACAACAGATACAAATACACTCTAGGATATGCTTCTAGGATAAGAAGAAAAATACTGCTCAACACCTTCCAAAGTGCTGCTGTAGAATTTACAAATCCCATAAAAATAATTTTGCCAGGTAACAACCAATTGCAGAGAGTAAATTCAACTTGTTTTCAATGCAAAAACGAGGGAGGGAGAAAAGGTCAGATTCCACAGCGTACAAAAATAGAAATACATTATTATGATTCCATTTTAAAGTTTATCGCTTCATAAGAGTGACGTCTGTTCTAGTAATTACAACCTTTGTTACAAACCTATGAACTTTAGAATACTAACCTAGGCAATAAAAAACACCTTCAGGGCCACCCATCTTTTTCATCTTCTGCTGTCAATCAAGCCTTTATATCCCCATGTTTTCATCCCTCCTGCACACTGGCATTTAGGTGTAATAAGATACTACTACCACTCTGTCCACCCCATCCATCCACAACCTTCTTTCACACAAAAAGGTTTAAAAACAAACAAACAAAAAGCTGTCCACTAAGAAAAACGAAAATAACTTTCCCCTCCAACACACGTGAGATAGAAGGGGAGAAACAAGCTATTCTACCTTGATTAAAATCCAAAATACTGCATTCTGTCATGATGCAAAGTTCTAGGATTCATTTTAAGAGTTTCCAGGCCAAATGACACAATCTGGTCATAAATGTTCTCACGTAGTCAGCCAGCCAAAAAGCAGGTAAGTTTAAGGCAAGCTGGTTTTCTTACAATGCCCTTTCCAAACAGTAATCAACTTTTCTCTTTTTCCCCTATTGCTTTACTGTCTTATCTGAAATGTTTCGTGGTAAAGTTTTCTACCCATTTCCATTATATAACCAAGCACATCTCCTGCAGCCGTAACAAAAGTAAAGAAAATATTTGCTATAAATTTATATATAAATACTACAATGTTCTTCAAAATTCAGCACTTTCATTCCCATTGAACAGCTGAAGCATGCACAACAACTCTGCCATCTTCTCCCTGCATAGATGTCTGTCACTACATAATTCAGAATGGTTGGACTTCATTTTCAAATCGCTACAGGAAACCTCCACCATCTTCTAATCAGTACTGAACAAAGCCTGTAAGACATGAAAGAGTAGCTCCACTGCCTTTTTAGATGCAGCTACTCTCTAACATGGTTGATGCAATATCAATCCAAAAAAATTAAGTTTTATCTGCTTTAGGAGCAGTAACCCTCCTCTACACGCAAGTTTAAACACACACACATGCATACTCAGACTTCCTCATCCTTCATGGAGGACAGAAAGAGGAACAACAGATCTCTTACTTCAGTAAGAAGAACAATCTAAGATCTTATTTTATCATTTTGTTGATCCCTTCAAAAAAAAAAAATCTGAAGTTTGCCAGAGACCTCAAAAGCTTTGGCTCTACATTATATATAACATACATATTACTATGAGAGTGTCATCCATACTGCAAGTATTTACATCCTATGTATTCCAGCAACAAGATGTTAATCCTGGCAATGCAGGCATTAGACTGGTATCTATCTAGCTTAGCCTCAGCTGTAATATTCGATGCTTCCTTTCAACAACAAAGCACAGCGTTCTGGACTCCGTGACACAATACTGAAGTTTAAACTGAGACTTGCAGCTAATTAGGATACAAGTTGCTACTACACGACGTTGTCTTGTTTACCAAAGCAGCTTATAACTACTTTAAGAAGACTACCACATTTTTCACAAAAAGCATTTCATGCCATCAGGAAGACAAACACAAAAAGTTATCTTCCTGTTCTCCCTGAATATTTCTTTATAGTCCTTCCCCGAACTGTGAGCTTCCCCCCCAATCACACATAGGCAGTTTTTCAGAATAATCCACAAGTTCAATTTTCAAGAGCAACAAGAAGGTTTTGAATGTCTGTATTACACCAGCTTTCAACAAACATATCTCCCCCACTCTCAACACTCATTTTCTGCATCTTCAGTTTTCTGGTCTTCCTCCCTAAATGAAATAGGCCAGATAAACAACCATCCTTGGAAGGCCAAAAATACAACTCCTCATACTGGCTACAACTTAATTTGAGCTTTCCAACTACAGATGACAATTTGTGAGATAGGAACAGTTCCTTCTCATTGACATTGCTAGCTTGTTTCCAAACTCAAGGCAACCCCAACAAAACATTCACTTAGTAGAAGTTTCCTTAGAAGTTTCATATTAAATTCACAGTTATGCTCAGACCATAACACTTACTGAGCAAATGCAAGTGGCAACAAGATGTTGCAGAATGGGTTCAAAATGAGAAGATAAAAGAATCTTCAGATTATTACTATACTGTGAGGAGGAGGGAGAGATAGCCATCTTCAATTTGCAACACTCTTTCAAGCATACTTGGTGTAATAAATTTCACTACAGCTACAGGGCCCTGAAATTACTAACCAGCTAACAGAATACAATTAGCACCAAAAACTTTCAAATTACTTAAACAGAGCTTTGATATTCAAATAAAGGATGTCCAGCCCTCTCAGACACTGCAGCTGCAAAGTCACCTGAAAATACCCTAGTCTCGTTTGGAAATACCCACTTCCTAGCCATGTTAAATCACAGTCAAAACAAACATGGGAAGGGGAAAAGAAAATTTGACACAACTGTGAGCTTGACTGCAGGTTTATATGCCTCTTATTCTCTGCATGTGATCTACAGCAGAAAGTAGCGATCTGCATACTTTTTATTGCTGGTGTTAGTAACTGATCTAACCCCAGCCAGTAACTGTACCCTCCCCACCCCCTATACTGTCATTTTCACTTCCTCATGCTCATCTAAACAGATTTAGAACAAGTAACAATGTTATGACTTTTCATAACCCTGAAATTCCAGCAGTTAGAACCTACATTGAAGAAATTATCTTCAGGCTTGCTTGACTTTCTAAGATGATTCTTATGCAATGCAAGAAGAAAACAAACAAACAAAAGAAAACCCCACACAAATGGTCAACAGCAGCAGAAATAGCTTCCCCAATTTAACCACCGATCTAAGCTGTAATCACAATAGTTTCAAGGATACTGGTGATTTTTCTGCTTCTGTCAACATTATTACATTTGTATTTAGTCCCCCTTCCACGTGACCAAAAGAGTAAATAAATTCTACAATGAAAGGATTACACTGCCTGTAAGCAATGATGTCTTGCTGTAGAACACACCAGAGCAGACACTCCTTCCCTCTCCCCAGATAAAGACCCAGACGACCCCATGCCTTTAGACCAACAGAATTAAGGCTGCTGGTCTATGAAAACTCTTTTCCTCTTCAGTAAGGAGATGTTTTAAACTTTTTTCTTTTGCTTGAAGACTGTTGAAAAAGAGACACAGAAAAGGCTAACCTAACATTTTTAAATATTAAAGCAAGCTTTCATGGAAGGTACTATACTTCATAACTACGTATCTTTAGACATATAAAGATACATTTATTTTCTCCACATATTTGAAATTCATCTTTTCAGCAAACTATCCTCCCTTCTTTCCTTGAAATAGTTGATGTTTTTCTCAAAAGTCAACTATAAGTGAGTAAGTGCAAACTGAGTAGCCTTGCTGCCAACTTTTTAAGTTTAATTCTATGTGCTCACACGATTCATGCTTATTTACCATCTTTACTTTCTGTAAATGTGACAACTGATTATCAGATTGAAGCATCCCAAGCCAAAAGAATGTGCACCAATAGGCCTGCCGCAAGCTTATGTCAGGTAGGAAAGCAAATTTCTCACATCACTGCTAAATGAAACAAAAAGTACCAAAAAGTGCAGTTTATTAGCTAACAAATCTTCAGCGAATAAGATGTAGTCCTAACAGCATAGAATAACTTGCATGAAGCAATTCTACTACCACCAGGAAAAAAAACGCAAGCAACAATTTAGGCATTAGAGATCACCTGAGCGTGAAATGGTGCCAAGATTCTCCACATTTTAAGACCATCACCTGCACAGCTCTTCACTATTAGGGATCTGTACAGGCAGTATGCAAAAATGGTGTCCCCACACCATGGGGCCCACCAAAAAAAAAAAAAAAAAAGACTTCCAAGCAATACCTTCGGAGCCAAGTTTCAGCTCAAACACGAAATTAAGCTCTCCCTTCCCAGCTAACCTTCTTGCCCGCCGCCCGCGAACACGCTGGCGCCGTTACCGCCAGCGAAGCCCTCGACCCCGGTTCCTCCCCGCGCTGTCAGCGGCGGGAAGCCCGCGGGGAGGCCGGGCCGGCGGCTGCCCCCCCCAGACACCGGCGCACAGTTACCTCGCCCCGGGCTATCGCCTTCCGAACCCTCAGCGAACACTCCCCTCGTCTCCCAGTTCACCACCTGCCTTCAAGATCTACGGGGCGGGGGTTTGTTTCGGGTTTTGTTGTTGTTTAAACCAGGCGCCCCGGGTCTTTACAGAAGACAAAAGACCAACCGCGATTACAGCCGCCGCAGCCCAGACCTCTGCGGGCTGCCGGGCGCGACCGCGGCGCTGCCCGCCCGGAGGGCCGCTCCCCGGCTGGGGGGACAAGCAGGATCCGACAGGCCGGGTCCCTCCCCGCTCCCGGTCCCGGGCAGAGGCACCTGCAGGCGGGCGGGATCTCGTTTCACGTCCGCGGTGCCGCCGGCTCGCGGCTCGGCGCTGCCCGGCAGCCCCCCCCCCCCCCCGCCCCCCCCCCGCCCCCCCCCCCCCCCCCGACACCCCCCTGCCCCCCCCCCGCGCCTCAGCCGCCACCTGACAGCGCCGGCGGCCGTTAGCGCGGCGGGGCAGGGCTGAGGGGCGGCGGCGGGTACACAAAGCCGCGCCACCGCTGGGCCCTCCGGGGAGCACCGAGCCGCTACCCGGCGGCGTCCAGGCGGCCCCGTCACCCGCCGCGGGAGCCGGTCAGCCCTAGGCCCGCCTCCTGTCCCGAACCCCCCCACACACCCCACCCCCGGGAGGTGCCAGGCCTCGGAGCCCGCCGGCAGCGGGCAGGGGTGGGGAGCCCCCTCCCCGCGCGGAGGCCGGCGGGAGGTACCTGTGTCAGGGAGAGGTGAGCGGCCATGCTGCTTCCATCATGCACCGGCCGGGCCGCAGGAAGGACGCGCCGCGGCCCCGGCACTCACGGCCCAACTTCAGCAACTTCCCCAGCCGGCCCCAGCCAAAACCCGGCACCGGATCCCCGCCCGCCCGACGGCCGGAGCCGGGGCCTCTCCTCCGCCAGCATACGGCAGCGGGAGCCGCAAGCAAAACCGGGCGCCGGAGCGCGCTCGCCGGAGCCGGAGCCCGAGCCCGAGCCCACTCGAGGCAGCTGCAACAAAAACCCGGAGCCGGAGTTCGTGGCCTGATACGGTGGCCAAGGTCCCCGCTCCGGGTTCCTGGGCTTTCCCTTGCCTTCTCTTTTGGCCCTGCTTCCGCTGGAGATGCTTCAAGCATTTCCAACGGTTACAGTCACCCCGTTTAGTCATGACACAGGTAGGGGAAGTCCCAAAACAGGAGGTACATCAGGTCTGGGCTCGGTTGCAACAGCAACGGGCACAGGGCCCGGGAGGAAGCAGCGCCTGAGCCCAGCAGGATGTGCTGACCGGACACATCATCTCCTGGCTCAGCAGCAGCGCGGGGCAGCCCTGGGCTTGGCCTCTTCCCTCTTTCCCCCAGACCTCTCCACTCACAGGAAATTGTATGCTTGCCCAGGCAACTCCTGGTTGTACAGGTCCATCTCCCAGTCAGACTGTTTGTGCTGGGTGGAACAGTATGGGGAACAGCGGGTCTTCTGCGAGGGGAAAAGTAGAGAAGGGCCGAGCAACCCTTATGACAGGAGAAACTGTGGGACAACATAGGCAGCAAGAGAAAGAGCAGCAAGCTGGAGTGGCAAGCCGACCGCACCGCATTCTCCTAACCCATGAGAAACAACCGTGTACAAACTGGCTGGAAGCGATATTCGTGTCGCCACTTATTTTCCTGCTCTTTCTCCCGCCTGGGGCTCCAGCTTCACCCAGGCGAATTTCCCTCTGCCCCAACAGAGCCAGGGAACAGGAGAGCACGAACTGACCCTCCTGTACCTGTACCACTGCCGTGCACTGGCTGTTTCAACTACTGTTCCGAGCTCTTTGCACCACCATATCGTAGAGCCGTCACTGAGGTTGGAGGGAAAACATTGCTATTTTTTTACTTTACCCCAAGATGGATTAGGCACAAATTTAAACTTGAAATACACATTTGGACCAATAAGAGGAAATTACCTGGAGACATACTTGATTACTGGAAAGGTTTCACAATGTGTTTTGTTTTCTTTCTCTGTTCTTAATTCTCTCCCACTCTGCATTTTTTGTCCTCTTCAGCTCAGTTTCATGCCTGTGCTAATGCTTACGCCCCACCTCTGCATCCTCTCATTCCTCAGCTGGCAGTCATTTGGAGCTGCTGTTCCTCATCATCTGTCATGAAATATGTGGGATCCCTCCTTCCCACCTATTCTCTAATAAAGGTTTTATAGAAGCTCTGCTTTACTGACCTGTTTCTCAGTCATTGTTTCAGCAAGCAAAAGAAGATATGGAGGGGAAGAATATAAAAAGCAAACAGAATAGATATAAAAATATTCACACCATTCACATGCTCTCTGTTACACCGCCACTCCACCTCACACTCATTTCCTCCTAAGTAACATCTCTAGAAAATAGCACAGGCTATTATATTTCTGGGTTGATTTTTTTCTTCTTTTATTAAAATTGGAATACTATCCCACAATAATTAATACCTGGAAATTAAACCAGAAAATTGCACAACTACAGCTGTGTCTCCTGGGGTCAGAAGTATTTGAGCCCATTAGTATGTGGGAGGGGGCCCTTCAGTAGACATTTGGAGGGCCTGGGTTTCTGTTAGCTGCCATGATCTCGCATGGATGCTCTTTGCTCTGTCAATCGTTTTCTCCTCTCAGTCTCTTCTCCCTGGGCGAGGAGACCAGCTACAGCCAGGCAGCAGACTGATGGCCTCTCAGGAGAGGGGTTACACCCAGGATGATGTCTTCTCATTGCAAATAGAAGGAAAATGCAAAACAGGGTAATAGGACCTGGCTCTGCAGTTAGAGGCTTGATGTTGAGAGCTGTTGCGAGCAGGATTTTGTGGGCAGGCTATCTGACTTGGCAGATGTGTTCTTGCGGCTGTTCCCTTTCTCTCTGCTGCATATTGCATCAAGTGTTTCCCATCTGGTCCAGGACTACACCCACAGCTGGCTACTGAAATAAGGGTGCTGAGTCAAGGAACACCAGGGACTTGTACGGGTCCTCGCCTCTGCCAGCAGAGCCCTTCATGCAGGGCAGCTTCACCCAGAGCACCATTAAAAAGTCCCATGTCCCCCTGAGCAGAACGTGCCGTGCTGTCCAGGAGGTAAGTCTGCTCTGCCAAATGACTGCCCCTGAGGGCCTGACCTGTCTGAAGCCTCTAGGTTAGAAAATAAACTCAACAAAACCCACCATTTTCCTCCCCCGGACTGCGAAGTGCACAGCAGTTTGCTGATCCAGAAAGCCTTTCCATCTGCTGTTGAGCTCTCCTAGGCAGCAGCAGCAGACTATGAGTTGCACTTGCTGCGTAGGAACTAGCAGGCAGTGCCAGGTACGGTGCTACGTACCTTCGTGCCCTGGCCATGCATATAGCACGCGTGGCTCCTCTGAGAGGTGGACAGGCTTTCAAAACACAAGGTCATTCATGCATGACCACTCTGTCCACAGTCAGAGTGCAAGAATTGCTCCAGGTAACCACTGTGGCCTCTGCAAATTAAAATAATTATGAGTTCCATTCAACCAACGCTGGTTTGGTGTGGTCAGGTAGATCTTTTCTGTTGTTGTGCTTTCTGTGCCTCCCACAGAGGAACATTGTCCTGGATGCCTCCAACCACCTGAGTTAAAACATTGTCCTGGATGCCTCCAACCACCTGAGTTAAAACAACTAGCTCACAGCCTCAGACACCTCCATAATAATTACAACAGCACTTGTCAGCCTGCTGACCATGAATTGTTGTACTGCAGCTCTGTATGAATCTAGAATGACAGCTCACAGAAGGAAATGGCTATCTGCTTCCAAGCTGGAATTGAAATGTCATCTCCTGACGTAGGGTCATAAAACTAGACTTCATCCTTGTTTTCTGTCAAGAGAAAAATTTGGGCTACTAAAATTCACCAGAAACTGCTGGCAGGTTTGCAAAACAATGCCCTCCAAGTACTTTCTTGGCTTAGCCATGAGCAGCTCACTAGGGCTTGGCTAGGGTGGAAGAGCTCCAGAAACCCGGAACTGGGGGACTTACTAAATGTACCTCTCCCCTTACTTGCTCCTCAGTGGAAAGTTTGTTTTTCCGTCTCTCCCTTTGCTGACCCCATGAACCTTGGCCTTTTGCAATACCCCCTGCACTGAGAATTGTGTAGATGTTGAAGGGGTGGTGGGATTGTGTGCTGGGTTTTAGGGAAATCTTGTTAAGAACATAAGAAAGTCAAAAGGCCAATGAACTGGGTAAAAACTTAAACTATCAGTTTCATTTTATAACTTCTCACATTCAATATGAATTCCCCTGCAGGAAATGTGTTTATCTGTAATCTGCTCTGTAATAACTGCTATATGTTGATCTATTTGTCATCAGATTCTCTAGTACAGGACACTTTCGATACAAGAAGGACACAGAGAACAGTATTTGCATCCTATTACTTGTAAGTATAATAGGATTTTCTGTGATTCTAAGTACTGATATACTGGCAAACAGGTACCAGATCTCAGTGTTCTTGTTTCTTTAGAAGTACAATGCACAAGGTTAAGCCTACACTGGACAAACAAGTGACTACTAATAAATCAAAAACAGCCAAACAGCTTGTGAAGAATGGGGCTTGCACAAGTGCAGCTACAATAGCAACAGCATAACTATTTTGGTGCAAATCCCCATTGTAAGATACTGTCTAAGTGTATAAAGTGACTTGGTCTACCGTTGACTTGAATTTGAAAGGTGCTGCAGCAAGACAGCGTAGAAAGGCCTTACACAAGTCAGAATCAGACACTAATGACCTCTGTGTTTTATAAATCTCTTATGATCACCAAATATCTTTGTTAGTAAAGCAAGTAACATTTTAATCATATCCACTGGTCTCCCTGGAAATAACATCTTAAGTGTCCATCCCTTCCTTTATTATAGCTTTGTTTACATTATGGATCAGCACACAGGAAGCCCATTATTTTTTTTCCAAAACAACATGTAGGCATTTAGTATGACTTGTTCTGCTCGTTCTAGGAAAAGTATTATTACAACTCATGAACATTTGGGAGGCCGACTAGAGGAATGACTCACTCCTGCCTCCTGCATACCTGAACACGAAATGATGTACCCAGCTTTCTGGAATTTCACTGCAAAGCAGATTAGTAGCTCCAGTATTACATATATAGAAGTAAGGATCTAAATATCAGAAGGATTAAACCATTTGGAGTTTTACAGAACAAAAGGAACCATATGCATGAACACACATAATCCTGGCAAAAAAAGAATTACTATTCTATGATCCAAGATGAAACGCAAGGGAACCAATCACAGGTAAACAGAGACTGTCTTATCTTGCACAGGTTTCAAAAAGCCAAGCAACAGCTGTGCTCCTGACACAAAACAGGATTTTCCCACACTTAAGATTACTGAGAGATCCCTCCTGAGAAATGAGGAAGATCATCATACGAAACTTTGATGACCTTTTGGGCTGAAGGTAAGGTACTTTTTATCAGAAATCTCAGAGTACTTTCCAGGACTAGTGACACAAGTTGTTTTAGGAAGTCACAACTGCAGGTGTGCCTTTAACTAGACATACACCGCAGAATATGTTTTATGTACTCTTTACATTTTATGCAGCTGCAAGTTTTCTAGACGTAGCGTTACTGACAGGCCGGTATGTTTTAAGGCCACAAGAGACCATTAGAGTAATCTAGCCTGACCTTCTTCATCAGATCTTCCATAGAGTTCCGTTAATTTTTTGCATAAAACCTGTCATGTGTGACTCCTACAGTGTATCTTCCAGGAGAATGTCTAGTCACTAGAGCATGTACACTGAGCATTATGAAAACTGCACAGGAATAATCTGCTAATTCCTCTTGTGCTGTGCTCTTGGCTCCTCATGGTGGTTTGCAGACGTTCAAAGTTATAGCCACCCTGAAAGTGTTTTAAAGTGGCCTGTGGGATGATCAAATTTATACAAAACTGTAGCAGTATTAAAGAAGCACAAACTAGGATATTAAGGTATCTCTGCATATTTCTTCATCTGAACAGTGTTCACTTCACTATTTCTTAATTTAATTTCTTCATCTGGCAGTTTTATGTCACAGAAGCAGAGTACAGTATGGAATAATTGTACCTCTTTGTTTTTGTAAAATGATGTAATTTATACTGCAAATATGCAGAATCCCAAAAATATTTGAACTGTGATAATTAGAAAGAACAATCTTGAATTTTTATTAAGGGATTGGAATGTTACAGTTGATAATAACCTGAATAAGGCTTGAGTGAATCTCTTCAAAAGAATCACGTTTGATGGAAGAGTGGGCAAATTTAAAATGCAGCACTATAGACCCATCTATACCATTTAAAAACATACACAATTTATCTTTTCACTAAGACTGTAAGCATATTTTTTCCAACTAATTTGTATGAGCCAATTTCATGGGGCTATACCTGAGGCCCCAAAAGAATTAGAGAAAATGTAGATACATACAAGAGGTCAATTTGACTTCTTTATTAACTAGACGGATGACACACAGCAGAGTGACATTTTTCACAAAGGATTTAATTTTTAATCCAAGATCATATTTGAAACGCAGAAAAATCTTCAATAGGCACTAATTTGACATGATATCCAGCTAATACAGCAGTTGGAGATTTAGCTGTTCCTTGTACAGCTTAATATATGCTCTGACAGAAATAGAACAAACAATACCACTGCTGAAACAGCAGCAGTCTCCATTATAAATTAAACACATCAATATTGTAATGTGTATTGTATATTTGACCAAAATGAGGGTTGAAAACTAATATGTTTACAAAGTAGTGGTCTTCTACCAACAGTTTCCTCTGTTCCCTTTTTCCTCAGGCATGCCATCTATACTACAAATCCAGGGAACACATGGCTCGCCTTTCTGCAACAAAGTCTATTATGTTTTAAGTAAACAGAAAATATTAACAAAAAGTCTACACACTGAATTCCCAGCATTCCTCTGACCTAGAACTAATTCACTTTGTACTTCACAAAGATTATTAATTCATTTCAGAATTACAACACACATGAAGTGATTAGGTAAAAGAGCATGTTATTAACCATTTGAATGTTTTCTTCTCATGGAATGGTTTGTGTTTAAGACAAACTCATGACTGTTTATGGCATGATGCCATTTTTATGGCATTACTGTAAATCTTGATACTAGTAAGTGTTTCTTCTTGAGACTCTCCTTGTTTGTTCTCCTAATTCTTTTTATCTTCTTATATATTCTTACCTTCCCCTCAATTTTCCTTCATTTTCATCTAGTCTTAATTACAATCATAACAATGTCAAAATGGCTTGGAAATTATGAAAATAAAATAATACTGATGCAAAAATGTTGGTTGTGAGACAAAAAAACTAACTTTCCCAAATCACAGTAACCTACTACCTGCAACCCAGTCTTCAAGCTAAGCAATAATTCAGGCACTAACACAGCAAAACACTTAAAACACACGTTTAAATTCATCCTTATTCAGGACAACACAATAGTCGTGTTTAAATTTTACACTAGTAATTAAAAACTTTCCTAAATTTAAATCATAACCCGCTTAGTTTCAGCAAAAACCTCTCTCATTTATGTGAACTACAGTGACAAGACCACTAGTGACAGAGATCTCAGCTGGGTTATGGTACTGTGACTGCCAAAGGTACAGTGAGGAGACGAGTCAAAAGCCTTAACAATAGTGGAAAATCAATCATATTTGAAAAGGTGTTAATGATTTTGCCCTCAGAGCAGACGAGCACAGAGATGATTCAACCATGTTAGTTAACCATGATTAAGCCACATTTAAAACTGTGCTAAAATACGTGTTTTGATGCCTTTGTTGCTATAGAAAAGATCACAAATTATTGACAAATATGTGAGAAGCAAGAGCAAAGCATTACTTGCCTACATCTGTATCACTGCTGTGTGCTGTAAGGGAGACTGCAGGTTGCACTTTGTGAAAGCTGTCAGATACCATACTGCAGCGTTCTTTCTGCAGACAGAAGGAACTTGGTGTGAGTCTGTAGGAATCTCCACAGATACTCTTTCTGCTGCACTCCCCATTCTCACAACCACAATCCTGCTGTATGTCCATAAATAAGAAACCACCATGTGGGATTATTTTTGATTTGCAGCTCTGTAGCACGGAGAGGAATCAGTTCTGTTATTCAGCCAACTATTGCACAACACCGGCAGGCAAAATGTTCCTTTAAGTGCAAAACATATAATCCCACTGGTGTCAACACGTAAGACTGAGCAATGTTGCCTTAAAACCTCTCTTTGTTTTCTGGACTCCTGAATTGTTGACATGTCACTAAATTTTTTCATTCTTCTAAATCAGTTTGGTACTATCAATAACAGTAATGTTACTTGACTGATGAGATAGCACCTCAAATATTTTCCTTTATGAAAAATGTTTTAAACCCATACAATAAATATCACTGCTAAATATCAAAGACTGAATATTATCTCATTGCTGTAAAGTATGGGTGCAGTGAATAGCTCACAATTTAACATATGTTCTTGTTTGGCTGCACACACAATGCAATTGAAATATGAAATATCCATAGAGATGACCAAATTATTTGCTTAATGACCGATTTGTTTTCTGGTTTGTTGTTGGGGGTTTTTTTTTGGCTTTTTCCTTTACGATTAAGTTGCAGAAGTAATGCAGCAGTGATTCAGCCTTGATGGAACTGTGTAAGGTGTACACGTGACTAATCAGATGCAGAAGAGCATTAACTGAATTTGAACTTCATCAGCTGACAGGGACTTGCTTTCCTCTGTGTCACCTTATGTTTCTTTCCTATTATCTGTAATTAAAAATACTTCAGCAGCGTCAACTGTTGTGTTCAACAGATGTAGCTACAAAAGTCTGGTGACCATTTAGAAAAAAAGTGTCTTTAACTGAGTTTTAGTAGCAATTAAAGCAGCCATGGAAAATACTTCCAGTGTAATAATCACTGTGACTGTGAAAACTACATCATGGATTTCAGTAGTTTCACAACAGCTTTTCAATCAAACTTCCTCCGTTTACAAATAAAATTACATTTAAATATATTTGGGCCTTAAAAATGCACCCCAGAACCTGAAAGACAAGCTGAGTTAACTCCCACTGTTATTGGTAATATTAATTTAAATGAGATGCACAAAAGCTGAGAAGCAATTGAAGAATGTATCAGTATACTTATACATAAATATCTATATCAGATTACCAGAATTACTGATGTTGATGCACAAGTATCAAACCAACCAGATTTTTCAGATTCCCGTATCAGTTTAATTTGTGTAAACATGACAATCAAATTTATCCTTCTTTAGAAGGAGAAACCCCCCAAGGTGCTCACAAGGCAAATCTATATTATGTATAAAAATGACACAAAGAACACTGAGGTCTAGAATAGGAAAGTATCGAGGTTTTAGGTATAAGACAGAGGAAGAAGCCCTATAAGACAGAGGAGGAAGCCATATAAGCTAGATAAGACCAGATAGCTAGAAGAGTTTTGCAGAAACAGAGGATGTATTCTTCCTAAAAGAATCTCCATGATTCAAAAGGCATTCAAATTACATCTAAAACGGAAACATTCTTGTCAGTCTCTTCCTGTTTACTGAAGACATACAATTTGTTCCTGTTCAAATCAAGTTTACCTTAGTGATTTTCCTTAGAGAAATATTTGTAAAAAATGATTTAATGAATTTCTGTCTCCTTTCCTTGTGATAGCATTAGATGATGGTAAATTACATATCTACAGATGAGCATAAGAAAAAAAACCCTTCAAAATCATCAGTAGACTTATTTAGTTAACTGTAAAATGAATATAGAGGTCAGTTACTTAATTTAACTCCAATTCTCCTAAGTAGGGAATAAATCCAAGGCTAAAAATTAGTTGTGGGTCTCCTACATGGGACTATAGAACAAATCTATTAGCTAGATGGCACAACTGTTGGCCCAAAAATACAAACCATACAGGTACCTTGTAGGGATCGAGGTCAAGAAAACCTATATTGTTGTATTTATAAATATAGGTATCTGCTGTTTATGTTGCTTTTCAGTATCCTTATTTTTGTATTTGGGATTCTCAGGTATGCAAGATGTCTGTTAACTCTAAACAACAAAAGTTTGTGACAGGCCTGGATTATATCACAAAGTTTACTGTATGCAAATAAAAGTCAACATAATATCTAATTCTGGTAATTTCAAATCGCCTCTTCCAGTACATGGAGTTCCTACAATCACAACTTAAAAATCTACAGCTATCCTCAATCCAGGATTGAGACTTGTGTTTACAGAATAATTTAAAAGATTAAGTGAGTTACCAATATTGTCACACAAACACAGGCTTTGAAAAACCTTGGTGTGATAGATCTCCATCTTTTGCAAAAATAAAGCACGGGAAACAAAGCATGGCATCTCAGAAAGAGTAGTTACTAATTAAAAGAATGAGATAGAAGACCTGGCAGGGGGGGATGGTGGAGGTTTTGAGGTTTTTTTAACTGTATGTATCATGTGCATTGGACAACAAATCGGAGCAGATCCTACAGTCAGGCTTTTTTTCTGCCAGTGAGGCTTGAAACAGGAAAAGTATCCAAAAATTGTTTCAGGACATAGATGAGGAAACTTTTGATCAAAGTCTCTGATAGAAGCACCGGAGCTTGGATCGCTTCCTTGGGTTTCTAAGTGACTTAACAGGTATGTTTCTAGTCAGGTAACTGGGAATTACTGTACTTTTAATCTAATTCTTACTTCAATAAATGTGGTAGAGGCAGGACAGGGGGCTTGGCCTATATAACAACTGGCACCGACAAAAGCCAGCCAGATGGCATTAATCTAAAAGAGTTCTCTTGCCCAAAACATAGCACCTATGTCCTTGGCAGATTCTAACAACAGCAAAGAATCTCTCTCTCTCCCCTTTACCATTATCATACAGCTGACTTTTCTACATACCTGCAGTTCTGCCCCCTGCCCTTATATCTTTGTAATAACTTAACAAATTGTCATGAGAAAAGCATTTATTCTACTAACAAGATTCAAAAAGGCAAAAATTTAATTAGACTTTTTTTTCTTTCAGGTACCTCTATTTTGTAACATTGCAGAACTAACATTCATCAATTCCTGTAGCTCTTTTGGGGTTGCTAATTTAAAAAGTGATACAATTTAATACTTGAGTAAGCAATGTAATATAAAGATCTATTTTTGATCAGATGAGCAGATTAAATACATTACAAAAAGTAAAATTCCTAAAATTTTAGATGTGCAAATTGTGCATATACAATTATTTGTTTAAATGAACTATGTGTGCTACTTCTAGCAGGAAGAAATACAACCAAGCACCTCACTCAACCTAATGTCATACTTAGACTCTCCATGCACCTTGAATAAGATCTGCCCAAACAATGTAATAGATCTACATTTGGTCAACACTCTGTTTACAGTTTATTATAAACTACATTACTTAAGTCTGATCCTCATCACCAGAGGACTCAAACTTTGCTGATAATGCAAACAACCTCAGGTTTTGGCTAATGTGAAAACCTTAAAAAGGAAATATAATAATCTAGAAAGAGAATCTATGACAAAATTACTTTTATCCCTCAAGTCTCCTGGCCGGTTCTAGATTTACCATTACTTCCATCACTGCATTATGTGAGCCAGATTTCCTTCTCTTATACACAACTGCACAACTGCTAACCAAGTCCATAGTTTCAGTGTATTCCATGAAAAGAAAATGGTCTTATGTCAGTTATCTACTGCTTGTAAAGAAATCTCTTCCATCTCTAGCCAGCATGTTCTTCAACAGCTGCAACAGAGCCGCACAGTGCTGATGAGAGGGAAGTAATGTGTTCCACTGAAAACCGGATGAGGAAATGCCTAAAACTGCAAGCTGACTGAAAAAGTAAAAGGAATTGAGTCAGCGTTCTGGGGAAAGGAAGGAATAGGGAGGGGTGGAACAAGCAGTGTATTCTTCCAGGAAAAAAGTAAGTTCAAAGCAGATAACATATGAAAAAGGTAAGTGCTACTAGTATGCCATAAATAATACAAAATTTACCTAATGCACCATTAAAGTTTATGGATCAAATCCTCTTTCCTGGCCAAGATGTACTTGCCTTACAAAGGCTCTCAAAGAGTTGGTTATAGCTTTCTGATTCACTACGCGGTTCATCTCTAGCATTGTGATGGGACTGGAGATGAGTCATTAACAAACTGCAGTTTCTCTACCCTACAATCCCCTGAAGTCACTGCTTAAATGGGCTGTAAAACTGGTTACTGTATTAGCTCTTAGTCCATTAAGAACTTTTCAGTCTAAAAGGGAAACTTCCTAGCTGGGGACCTTGGGTGTTTTTCTCTTACTTTGCACTGCCTGAGCACTGGACAAGGGACACAGGACCGTGAGTATGGCCTAAGGCTTTCCACTTATCGCCTTCCTCAGGTTTCTCCAGCTATATGAATGCTTCACTTTCTCCAAAATAAACAGAGTTTATTTAGATGTGTGATTGCACATCCATGTTTGCAATCACTAAACTGCAAATCCAATTCAAATTTCTTGTGTTTGGGGGAACTGTATCCCTGGATGCAATGTGCCCTTTGAGCATGCATAACTTGAAACAGATGGCTCAACAGATGCGCTGCCAAACACACAAGGCCAATTCAAATGCCATCCAAAAGTAAAAGTTAAGTGGGATAAGTTTTCCTTGACCACTTTAGATAAACACAGCCTACCTGCTTGGAAGATGCTGTTTTCCCATTTTCTGCCTTTCTACTTACTCTTTTCAAATATGACATGCTCTAGAAAACAAATTCAGTTTTACCAGCTACCAAGATTTTATATATTTTCCAATTTTTCTTTTTTTTTCTTTTAAATAAAGCTCCAGCCTCTGGAGTTAAGAGCTTGCATGGTTTATTTGAGGTTTAATTTAAAAAAAAACTAACAAGAAAGCAGAAAAATATAGGATCTTTCTAGCCTTCAGGTTGCCAAGAAAGCTTGAAAATGTAAAACCTGAGGGTTCAGTGACAAAAATTCCTTTTTAATTTATGCTTTTGTTCACAGAGCTTAAGCACAAATAAATAATTTAAAATGCCTGGAGTATGAAGCCTACTGATTTCCCATTTAAACAACCTGATGTATGACCAGCCCCCAGAAAGTTGTCCCCAGCTTGTAATACTTCCTAGCCTTCCACAGGACCCCTGCCAAACACTTGGTCCACGGCTTGCCTCAGTGGACGCATTGTTCCTGCTGGCATTATTATGCCTTAGGCAATGCCTTCACTGTAAAGTAAACCTGATTTAAAGCTACCATATGTTTTGATTTTCCCAGATGTGCCAGTTTTTTTAATCTGGATTTTTTTCCTGAGGACACACACACATCTGTGTACATATGTCTGTCTATTACTCTGTCCATCTCCCCAAACTCTGTATCTAGTTGTCTGAATTTCTTAACGTCAGGAATCTTGACACAGTACATTCAAAAAACCCAGAGAATGGCAGATTGCATACTGCAGAGTTTCTCTGTGCATGAAAAAATCAAACACTTCCAAGAAGTAATTACACTGTCTGAGCATTCACAGTACAGCCTATACTTATGTTGCTACTGGGAACAGAAATGACAGACATCACCTGAGTCAGTCAAGCACCACTAAGATCAGTTACACTGCAGAGTATGCTTCAAACAGTCACTACATCAGCTGACACTGCACTGATTAGCCCCAGAAATCTTTAAAGTACTACAAGGCTACAAATAAGGATTTGTGTGTATACAGGATTCAGCCTGAAAACCACAAAGAAATTGTAAGTTGAGTTAACTCTACAGCCAAGACAAATACTCAGGGTATAAGATTGGTCCGCTACCTACAAGAAAAAAAATGTTGTCCTCTTTGTGTTTTGGAAATTCAGTGCAATCAGTAAATTTAATGCAGTGACTCTGTAGCAATTAAATATATGAGACATCACCCCTGATATTTAAGAGATTAAATTCCCATTCAATGGTGTAAAGCCAAGCAGACATAACATTTTACAGACAGAATGTGTTAACAATATCAATATGTAAATGATAGTTGGATTAGGGAAAACTGTGGGTAGGGTTTTATTTTGTCTAAAATTGTCAGATATGTAAACCAATATCTGAAAGACTGATAAGACAACAGTTGAACTGCTATTGATTTTGCTGTATTCAGAAAACCTGCATCTTTTCTCTAGTTGACATACTAGAAACAGCATAATTAGAACTAGTCAGCATAAACCAGAGAGTGTAATACTAATGAAAACCTCAGATCCTCCTCTTTTCTTATGCAATATGAATACCAGATCTTAACTGGTATTTACATGCTTTAATCTTTAAGTCAATGGGATAAATTTTGCTCTTGATAATGTGCACGTAACCACATCAACACCAATGGAACACACAAGTATGAACAACTTTTGGCCTCTTTGGCCTGAACTGGAAATAATCCGACTAAACTCATGCTTTCATTTGTTGATATCTTATTTCCAGAGACCTAAGGCTGATAATCTACAAACTATATTGCAAACTTGACCAGTAAATTAAAACAAACTATTTATTGTGTATACCTCAAGTAAATACACAACTGTAAGAAACTATGACGTGCTAAACTTTACCAACTTGAGATTATGCTATGGAAATCAAAGTCTCACTGTATACTGCAGGCTACTTTTATAGACTTGCTTGTTAGTATATTCCTCACAAGTTTATTTTCAAAAATTAATTCTCATGGACAATGGAAAGCAAATGATGTTACTCTCCATTTTCACAATTGTCTAGAGAATTCGGTTAACTCCAGTAGCATTTACAGATTTTAATGTTATTGTAGCATTTGTTTACAATTTGTGTTGCAGTTACTATTGAAATTAAATAGTTTATCAGGGCACTGGGAAGTACGGATAGAACAGACTGAACTTATGAAACTTAGAAGCAAACAGATGCAACAAGGCCTGGATTTTCATCAAGTTGTTGGCTTACAAACTGAGTAACAGAGCTGCCCTGTGTGTGCTGCTGCCTATGAGCTGAGTAGGATTCCCTTTGTTTCAGTCCATGACATCTGGGTGTATTTCAGCCGTTCTGAGCAACTTCAGCTTCAGCAAAAGTCAGTGAAACTGCTAATGTTAGAGAATGGGCAAAATAATGTTTGACTACTAAAATGTAAAATTAGGCTGCAATATTGTTAAAGTTAGCCCACAGAAATTCCACTCTTTTACTGGAAAAAACAATCAAACAAACAAACAACCCCAAACCCTCCTTTAAAGGATACCTATAGAGTCCCTTAGCTAATTCTGTGAAAATAAGAACATAATATGAGAATAGAGGTAGTGGCTCAGAACAAAGGTTCAAACAGCCCAGTGTCCTGTCTCCAGCAGTGGCAATAGCTAGTAGCTATGGAAAGTGGTAGGAGCAGATAAGCGTGTGGTGAGACTGCCCTGGCATACTTCCCAAAACTCCAGTAATTTATGGCTCAGAAGTCACCTGAGCTGGAATTAATTGGTGTGAGTGGTTGTTTTAGTCTAGACAGCTGATGAATGTGTCCTATAATATGTCCTAGGCTTTTGTCTTCATACTGCTGAAGTTGGAAACCTAGCCAGAGTGGGCTAGGGCTTTCCCCTGATCTCTGAACCTGGGTTTTCTTCCTGCTGATACCAAGCTGATGAAGCTGCAGGAGATGCTGCTGTGAACTGAAGTCTCACTTCATCTGGAAATCAGATGTGGCTGCATCCTGCACATGAGTCTGCTAGTTCACACATAGCTGGAATAGTCTCCGACAGCTCCTGAGAGCTGTCAAAGTAGCAAAACACTCATCCACTCTCGAAATTGAGGTCCAAGTGCAGTTTATGATTTTTGGGGAGCAATTTGAGTTTATTCTGCCAGTTCTGGTGGCTACTTACTTTTCTTCTACTAAATCAATTCTCCACTTCTTTCTCCATTTCTCATGGAAGAGAGAGAGAGAGAGTTGAGTAGGATGAAAAAATAATTACTGCATTTTCACTTCCATCAGAACAAGGAGGAAGCAAATCCTTTAAGCAGGCACCAAAAAGGATTATTTTAATTCTCACATAAGAAGAAAAAGACTTCTCCAGTTTTCGGTAGGACAAACCTTGCTACCTTTGTCTCCCATCCTTATACAAGAAACAGTAACTCTAAACAGTAAACAGTAACTCTAAAAAAAGATCTTTTGGGCATCCCAAAACCAGGGCAATATTAGATAAGGGATTATACTGTAAATAGGGCTCCTTCTAAGTATAAATCACTGGGAATGATTCTAGATCTAAAGTAAAATGTTTTGGCCTTAAATCCCAGAATGAAATGCAGAAGGAGCTGGAAATGGATTCTAAATTGACACAACTGAAACTTAGTTTTAACAGATACCCCTTTAATACTTCTAGCTGTTGAAATAAAATGACTAACAGAAGCACTCATGGGATAGTGCTCAGTCTATATACTTGTATTTTATGATTGATTGCTCAGCTTTAGGTCTCCTTGACTTTACTTTTATCCTCCCTTTCATCTCTTTAGATTTCCCACCTAGTAGCCTAAAAATTGCCAGTGTGCTGGTTTTGGCTGGGATAGAGTTAATTTTCTTCATAGTAGCTACTATGGGCCTGTGTTTTGGATTTGTGCTGAAAACAGTGTTGATAATACAGGGATGTTTTCGTTATTGCTGAGCAGTGCTTATACAGAGCCAAGCTCTTTTCTGCTTCTCACACCAACCTACCAGAGACTAGGCTGGGGGTGCACAAGAAGTTGCAAGGGTACACAGTGGGACAGCTGACCCCCACTGACCAAGGGGATATCCCAGACCATATGAAGCATAGAAAGCTGGGGGAAGAAGAAGGAAGGGGGACACGTTCGGAGTTACGGCATTTGTCTTCCCAAGTAACGTTTAGGCGTGATGGAGCCCGGCTTCCTGGAGATGGCTGAACACCTGCCTGCCCATGGGAAGCAGTGAATGAACTCCTTGTTTTGCTTTGCTTGCGTGCATGGCTTTTGCTTTACCTATTCAACTGTCTTCATCTCAATCCACATGTTTTCTCACTTTTACTCTTCCGATTCCCTCCCCCATCCTGACACGGGGGGAGTGAGCAAGTGGCTGTGTGGGGCTTAGTTGCTGGCTGGGGTTAAACCATGACAGTCCCTCAACCAGAAGCAGTCTGGGGTCATCAGAGCAGCTGGCCCTGTGGCCACCTTTCACAGGAGACTTGGCATTCTAGACCCCTTTAGACTGAAGCTCAGACTGGAATTTATTGCCACTGTGGTTTTCCCCAAATAAAAGCTCTTCAGGCAAGCAAGGGCTGCAGTTCTTACACCTCAACTAAAAAGGAAAAGGCTTTCCTACTGTAACAACCCAGTTATTTTCACCAATCTCTAATTCTGTTTATCAGTTACAGAGAAGATGTACATCAGGCTGAGATGAAGCTGGACAGACAAGGAAAAATGTTGATGGCTGAAACAGCAGGGTGAAATTCTCATTTCCCTGCTTTTGCATGTTCCAGCACCACATCTCTGAGCAATAGGAATGAAGATGCTAGTTCACACGATGCATGGGAGCGCAGCATTACTTATAGGTCAAACTGCTGCTGCTATTTTCTTGGAAAGTACTTTAGTCAGCTAATATATTAGAATCAAGATAGGTACTGCCGCAGTCTGTGTGCCTCTCAAGTCCAAGGCTACTTACTGATAAGCACATTTGTATTGATTGCAAAACAGTATATTCCAAGATTTCAGTTCTGAAGGAGTTTTCTCCCAAGGAAAACTAAAATACAAAAAAATTCCTTCAGTCCAAATGAGGGAGGAGGGAGCTGGAAATGATTGCAGAGTTGCACACAGGATTGGTTCGATCATGCCCACACCACATGTAGTACTGGACAGGTTAAGTTAAGGTTTGATTTGCCACACTTCCCTCAGCTTAGCGTCAAATGCTGCTGCAGTGGGGCCAGAGCACTCCTGCTGCAGCCAGCCACAGAAGCAGCTGCACAAATGCCTGGTAGGCAACAGACAGGCAGGGAAGGCTAGCTCTGGCCCCTCTGCCTGCTGAGCAGCTCCCAGGTAGCTCCATGGCACAGGACTCGCCTGTGAAAGGGGACAGGAGGGAGGGCATCCTATGCATGTGGACATCTTCATGGGACTCAGGAGTCAGGAAGTTGGATGCATGGAGGTAAGTCTCGGGAAAACCAGCTGCAGGTGCACTGGCACCCACCTGCGCTTTGCCCTCCTAAGCAAAGTGCTCCCTGGAGGCAACATCGGCCTAAATGCCAGTCTGGCTTATTCTCTGCTGTTGGGTTCCCAAGAAAGGATAAAGAAAAAAGCACTGAGCTTGCTGTGGAATACCCGGATTTAGGTTCCTGCTAAATCACAAACCCATAAAGAGACAGGGAAAGGACAATTCACTGTCAGTTTAGTTTCTGTATTTCCACCTGTAAAGTGCTACAAAGGAAGGCACAAAGTAGGCAACATAAATAAAAAGATAAATGATCTTATTCTAAGAGGCTAGTACAGCTTGTCTGTGCACCATCACCCATGCAATGACAGAGGCAGAGAGAGAGTGCTGGCACACAGACACTTCTGAGACACTTTACAGCATTATTGAGGCTTCCCAACAATGCAGAAATACACTCTTAAGTTGTTTCCAATCATTCTGCCCTTCCATTCTCAACTGAAATAGAGGATTTGGCTCCAAAAATGTCAGTTACATGGAAATGCTGAGATAAATACCAGGGTAACAAGCTCAGTATCGTTAAAACCTGTGAAGTAGATGAGGAATATTCATGTAGACACTGTAACGAATTTAAAGAATTAGAAATTAATTAGGTCAAAGTAATGTCAGTCAAGATTTTGCAGAAATTAGCAACAATTTTAGAATAGTTATAGCCATCATGTTAGAATAAGCTAAAAAAAAAAAAAAAGATTAATTTATGACACCTGAAAAAATTTTAAAGGGTGGCCGCTCAGTGCTTTGCTAAATCATATGACTTTTGCAGACTTGCATTTCATGCACGCAGCTTAATCTCACAAGGCATTTGGAAGACATTTGGAGAGATTTTTTGAACCATTCTGACTGAGCAGGGGGCTGTCAAATTTAACCAAACTGGAAAAATATGAGTAGAGGCACCTTTCAATAGCCTTGATCAAGGCTAGCTCTTTTCTTCTTCCCATAATTCAAGGCAATGTTTTGTGTCTCCCCCTGTCATATTATACCAGAAAGAGAAGTGCCAATATGCAGCAAGTAGATAAACCTCTGAAAAAAATCAGGAAAAAACAATATTAAAATTTTCCCGAGCAGCTTGTTCCTTGAGAGACTCCTGGACCAATTCTTCAAGCCTCAATGGTTATCTCCAAACTCATAAAGGCTTCTACAAACCTAGAGCTATGTCTTTTTACAAATATGTATCATGAAAATACTTTAAACTTATTATTTTCTATTTTTTATTTCTTCACCACCAACAACACATATACAATTCCATTGACTCACAGAACAATGAAGAAGGTGACATGGGCTTTTGCTACTTGCTAGTGATAACAGGAGATTTTCGTCTGTCTAGACTAATTTTTATTTCATGCTTCTGAGTTTTAAGCCTTACCATGAGGTTTGAGCTTCAAAGCAGCGCAGCAAGGAACAGGGCATGTTTGCCACACATTTTAGCACCAGAGGCAGCTGCTTCTATTGTCTACTGGCTAGACCCCGTTATACAACAAATGGTACAAAGAGCAAAATAGATTAAAACATTTCATACAGAAGACAACATTGAGGATTTATATAGTGATGGACGACAAAATATTAATTAGATATGGCAAGCTATCCAGGGCAATAAAAGACAAAGAACAAGCAAAACTTGGTCGTCCTTACTGGCTTTGAACTAATGACATAAATCAGGAGCTTACTGCATTCAGAACCAAAGTCACGAATAATTTGACACTTCTCAGATGACTGTTGATTTTGCCAGACATTGAAGGGCAGTAAAAAGTTTTCCCTAATGACAGAAGTGGCATAACTGCCACTGATACTATAATTCAGGCTCGAAGTCCTGGAATCAAATGATTTGAAAGTCTTTTCAATTATATCTTTTTTCCTGCCTAAGCAATTATTGAACACCCCTGCCACTATATTTCTTTTATATTTTATAAATATTTTATATTTATATTTCTTTTGTGTATTTCTTTCCTGCCAACTCCTCCTTTGCAGAAAGTGGCAAAAGATGAGCCTTTCATGATAAAAGCATGCAAGTTGCTAAGATTAGTATCATTATTTGTTGATCTTTTTTCTCAGCAAATTTGCAAACTAGCGCAGTATATATAACAAATATAAGCAAGCAAGAGAGGTGCATTAAAGAACAAAATAATTTTAATCAGTGTGACTAGATTAAACAGCTTCTTAAATATTTCAATGTGGCAATCCTTTAGGAAGTGTTTATGACAAGCTTATAACAGTGCCAGGCAAAAGACAAAGTGGAATCTATCCAGGCTCATCCATATTTAAATGTGTGTGCTCCGTGCAAACACGGCTTAGGGAAAAGTGATGACATCTCCAAACTTACGATAGGTGGCAGGCAAGAATGCTGGCAGAAGCAACCAGGAGGAATAAAGGAGATAAATAGGGAAGCTGACAGCAAGAAACCATTTGAAAGTGTAAATGAGCTCAGGAGAGAAAAACACAAAGATAATGCAAGTCCTGCAGTCCAGGATGGACTATAGGTCACCAGACTATAGCAAACTTCTTGCAAAACTTTTACTTGCCTTTTGAATATTGTGAGTGAGAAGCTAAGTGAAGAAAAGACACTAGCTATAAAACAATTTGGTTATCAACATTGCAAACAAACTATTCAAGGAATAAGAAGGGGGAAAAAATCTGAGATGCAAGAAGATGGCCAAATATTTCAGAAATGTGAAGAGCTTCAAGCTGCCAGGAATGAGAGGAAGACAGTGGGCATGGATCAAGTCCTCATGAACAGCAGCCTAAGTGAAAAAGGCATGGGAAGAGAAAACATTTCCAACATTTTTTCCTTCTGAACTGTTCCAGGTGCCGTGAATACAGCCTGTATTTCTGAGGTGGAAACATCTTCATCTGCTGCAGACATCTAACAAAGGGGCAGTTCAGCATGCCCTGCCTGCGTGGCACATGGGACTTTAATAGTCATTGCAGGGAAGTAGGTGTCCCCAAATTGCTGGAGGCTTGGGTTGGCAATATACACATGCCAGCCCTTCCGCCTTTCATTTCAGGCCAGTAAGTCAGTTACAGAAACGAAGTATAGCTCCTATCTTCTGCCAGCTCAATTTATTCTCTCCATCTGGAACATAGTCCAGCATTACAATATAAGATTAGCCTTTTCCAAGATACCCATCTGCAGAACATAAGCTATCAAAAGGTGAAGTTCCATTCTGTCTCCAGCTCCTTCCACTTTTAAACCCTGACAAAACCTCACATTTTCCACTGTATCATCTTGAAACTAGCCATAGAAGAACATTTTTTTTCCTCTTCCTCCCCAATAGGACCACTGCTTAGTTTCAGTCTCAGAGGGTCCCTTTGGGATATCAGCAGATATCGGATGTTTGGAGGTAGACAGAGCAACGTATATGTAACTGTGTATGTCTGAATCTGGAGTTGGCAGACTTTTATTTAGGCGAGTGAATCACCAAATAGACAGCAGAAGATGAGGAAACAGTTGTCATCACAAGTCCTACTCCGGAAGTCACGTCTGAAATTACAGTGATATTCTACTGATAAATGTAATTTGCTTAAAATGGCCATTTACTAGGAAATTTAAAATGCTGTCAAACAATGGGAGAAAGGGACGGACCTCTCAGCAAAGCACTGGTAAGTGTCAGCACTAAGGAGGAGAACCACCACAAAAACTGACCACACATGCAGCAGCTGACCTATATACAGGAGATCAAATATACTACCATGATCAATCATGTGGTTTTGATCAATGCAAAAGGAAAAGAAAGCAGCTACTGCATAGGTAAAGAAAATCCCTCTCTCTCCAAGTCACTGGGTTCACTCTGTAAGAGCTACCTGTATGCTTGACGCGCAACATGGAGCTTTGTAACATGAGCAACAACATACAAGATGAAAATACGCTTCAAGGAAGAAGTGAAGAGATCAAGCAAATAGAGCAGGAAAGAAGGCAAGAAGGAAGGGGGGCTACCAAATTGCCTATATTTCTGCTCCTTGATATTTCCTTTCTGCCAATATTTTGCACAACTGTTCTGCAGAGCTTTCTACTCCTCTGCTTTGTCAGTTATAACATAAAGTCAGAGACCTCACTTGATGGCAGTCACCCTCAGGAATTACATTTTCTTTGGTATGAAAACCCTCTCTGTAACTTGTTGTGTAATCCCAATTCTGTTTTTAAAACACTGAACACAAGAAGAGCTGTTCCTCACAGTACTGCTACCTTAAAAACAGATTAGTTTTAATATATGTAGACACTGATGCTTTCTTTTGTAACACCGTATGCACAAAAAACTTTTTTTGTTCCTGCCAATATCTCAATTTGCATGCTTGCTGTCACATCAAATGAAACTGCTCATTGGAAATTGGGACATAAGCTACCACTTGCATTCATGAATATGTGCTGCCCGCTTTCATTTAGCGCTTGGCATTCTAATGTGCTCCTGAGCAGTTCTGCAGGTGAAAAGGCCCATCATTATCAGCAGCTGTGGGAGATAAGAAATGTATGGGAAAAGCTTATCTGAATCTGAAGATTTTCAGCTTTAGCAAGTTTTTCCACATGATTCAATCCTTAAAAATAAAGCTGGAAGAAGCTTTTCTCCCTCTATGCTGCTAGAGATGGATCTCTGCATATTCACAGCAAACTCAACAAAGGATTTCTATACTGCACTTTCACTTTCCTGAATTGCACTTTATACGGTAAGAAGCAAGACGGTGACTCTCCCATAGCAAGTATGAGGGGCTTCAATTTGTTAAAAAGGTGCTTCAGTGCCACAAGACTCAAAAGAGCATGTAGGTACCTCCAACTCTTCACAGACACTCCACATGAGCATTAAATACTTTGAACTGTCAGTGAAACAATAAAATAAAGCCATTCCTCTTAAAGTGACCCACTGAAATAATTTGTGCCATCTAACATCATAATTTATTGATTTGTAATTTCTCTCCAAATACACACTGAACATAACTACTAAAGTATATGAAGCACTCTTCCTTTCCTGGTTTAAATGTATATCCTCTCACAGCTGCAAGTTTCAAAGACACGGCCTCATTACAAGGCTGTGGAAATGGAGAAGGTTCACCAGAAGATTGGTCACATTGGTTTTGCTCACATGATGAACACAGATCTGGGTTTGAGCCTTGGGCTCTAATCCACCACGCTGTCTGTCACATGCATCTGATCAACTGAGTGGTCTGCAGGCTCATACTGTATTTAACTTAATGGATGGGCTCAACCAACTCAAGGACTCTCTGTGTATCTGCTGAGAAATTACCTGGTAAGAAATATGTACCCGTTTTCATGTGGGATATTGCTCCCATGGAAGACAGACAAAATTCCCACTGACTTCAGAGAATTCAAAGTCAACCTACCATCAGTTTAGCCAAAGAGAATTTAATCTTATTTTTAAATCCAGGAGAGTCAATTTTACACCCAGTTTTTAAGTTTTACTTTTCTTTTCCTCAGTGCTTTATTCTTTCAATTGTCATTGTTGTTCCCTGTCCTGGCATTGGTTTTCCAAGGAAACCCATTCATCTCGATATTTGTGGGGCTGACAGAGCTCATCACCAGCTTGCAGAAATGATGGAGATAAACAACATGTAGTTTATTCAGATTAATAGGTGCGATGACAATGAGCTCATGACAGCAGCAAACAAAAGGTCTTTACAAGGTAATGATGACTAGTGCAATGGTGAAGTATGAGTGATTTTTACAGACTGGAAACTGGCAATAAAAAGATTCACTATCTGCTAAAGGGATTTATTAATAATAAGCCTTCCTAAAGAAAACAGGGCATTTTGAAGACAAACTGTCAGCCACAATTCCTTTATCTAGAATGCTCAAGGAAGTGATTCTGCCAACAGAGTAACTCAATCGCAGCAGAGGACATCTTTCAAATAAAGGGATGGTGCCTGAGAAGTAAGATTTAGCCTGCAGATTGCCAAAAAAAATTACTATGCTAGTGCACATGCTAATAACCATTTGCTAGGACAAAACCAAGTAAGGAAGTTATTTTAATGATGACTGCCCGGTAACGTAAAAGTTAAGTAACACGCTATCCCCAAAATCCCATCAGTAACAAATGTGGTGCTAGGAACTCAGACTATCTTCAGAAAAAACAAGGATAAAATAGTCCTGGAAATGAAACTCATGCTCAAAGTCCTCCATAGCTAGAAAAAGCCCACATACAAGACAAGACAGAATTTATTAGCTCTGGTAAAAGCCTGCTGAAACACACTTGAAATCAGCTTCTGAGACATGAGGAAGAAACGTGTTCTGCAGGGAGCCATATAGGGTTCTGTCCTTTTGTGGATCAAATTCAGTGGAGTTGCCAACGGATCACTCGACCACTGGATCACTGGATCTGAACTTACATCTGTTTATACCAGTCCAAATTGGCTTCAGCAAATGAAACCACAGCAAGATGGCTTACCATTTTGAATGCGCTTTCTTTTATGAGACACTTCAGCAAACCTGAAGCCTAAACAATGGCAATTCTTTAATAAAGTGCTCTTAGTAGTTTTCATTGTTAATCATATACCTATCTCCTCCTGCTAATCTAACAGTCTAAAGCATATATATGAGCGTCCTCACATGTGTTTGCTGTTTTTCTCCAGCCCAGGCCAAAATACAAGCTGAAGCATAGCTCACAGAACTTACATGAGGAATCCAGGAATGCAGGACCAAACTCTGGTGCTTTAATTCATGACACTGGTTTCACCTGTTCATAAAAATGCAAGAATAATTAAACAATTTGGGATCAAGTATTTGAATGCAAAATGGCAATGCTGAATATTTCAAGATTTCACATTCTGATGGAGAGAATTTAATTTACAATTTGATGGCACTTCAGGTTTTCTGGGAATAAAAATAAACACATCTAAAATCAACAATTGAGAAGTGGTGATTTTGTATGGCCATAGCTCTATAGTACATTTATGGTGGTTACGTTAAGGGCTGAGTGCAATTGGATTGCTTGGGATTTATATCGCAGCACTATATTCTATTCTCATTTGAACTGGTACAATTCTGGAGTACTTCCATTAATAATAGTGGGATTACTCCAGATTTGCATTGAAGGCAGGTTTGCTTTGAACTACGTCATATGAGCAGTATAAACTAGGACACTGGCTACTTAAACACATGGCACTCATCTAGAAGCCCACTGACAGTGTTCAGGTAAGGCAACAAAGAGGAGAAAGAAACCATCACAAATAAAGATAAGACTAGGTTATTTACAGGAACTTTCCAGATTTGCAAGGATTAGAAATATGCCTATGAAAACTATACTTTTTCTTATTGTTTCTGAAATCATTAATCATGGTGCTGAATATGAAAACAATCATTTAGATGCAGCTGGAAAAATAACTTATCCACAGCTGAACTGGAACTGAATCCTTAGAAATCATTAAATGAGCACATTTTTAATCATTACTAAGTGCAAAATTATGCAGTAGTGCTCAGGACTCCCAGGCTGCACTCTCTCCAGCTGTCTTTAGCAAACTGGCTAGGAAAAAGGAGGAATGTATTTTCACTGCTGCTATTGCTGTCTGTGCATCTATCTCTTATCCAGTACATCACAACCCTTTACTTCCCAGACGATACGGAAGGATACTCCAATGCATCCTTTTCAACCATACAGGTGTAGAAGTAGACTATCTGCCCACATTCAGATGCTCTTCCCTATTATTCTCAAAAAAATCTTCTGTTTACAACCTGAAGTTAGGACAGATCCTTAGGGCAGTCAGTAGTGGTTAGCTACCAATACGTACTTTCTTGAAGAGCTCCTTCTTAAGCAGATAGACCTAGAACTGTACCTGAACTTGTTCTAAGACTCAGAAATCCCCTTTGTTAAGTACATGGAGCAATCTGGATTCTGATGGGAATCGTCATTAAAATGAACACAGAGTGTACCATATAAGGTTCAAGAATTAATGGTGAATTTGTGTCCAAAAAATAAATACAATTCAGCCCAACCTTCCCTGAATCCCACACTACCTGACTGAGTTCAACAGTTATATAGTTGTTAAGCTGATATATCATGGTTTATGGCAGCACCTACAACACACTAGATAATGCAACAGCAGTGATGGGGAAAACAGCATTTCTTGAGATTATGGTTCTTTTTAGACCACATGCAAGACTACACTGAGCTTCATTAGTAAGATCTTTTAAAACTTGTATGTGCAGTATAGCATGCCAAATGATAACAGTCTAAAAAAGGAGGGGTTTTTAAAGCTACCTGTGCACAACTCTCCTCCTAGTCTCAGCAAACCTGAGCACATATATTAGCACTTGAATAAATTTACAGTGGCTTTATTTCCTCTGCCAAAATCTAAGACTGAGCAGAAACAGACCTACTTCTTCAGCTGAAGCTGAAGCAGTATACTTTAGTGTACAAAAAAATGTATTGACACAGATGGCCAGCTGGGAGGAACTGTTGAGTGGGAAATTACAGAGGCAAAGAGAAGGTTCTGCAGAATGCAGACTTACGTGCATTCACTGATCTGTAAAGGGGGCAGGTGGGAAGGAGAAGGAAAACCATCTGGATTTTTAGCACTGGTCTGAGAAAGAATACACCTTTGCTTTCCTCTTCTGTTCGCTGTTAAAGTTCTGTTCCCTCTGGCCAGACTCACTGTTAATCAGTTATTTAAGTAACTGTTACACAGCTAGCTGTGCAGACTTCCACTTCCCATTGCTTTCATCGGCGGGGACCTCCGGTCACATGGGCGGGCTGAAGGCTGGGTGCTCAGAGAGCATGAGGAATAAACCCACAGTCTAGGGAGGGTGAGTTAGGTGGCAATGTCTTCAACTATGGTTTCAAAGATTAATTGTGGCTGCTTAGGGTTTTCCTCCTCTTTGCTCAGGCAGCAACTGTACTGAGCAAACTTTGAGTCCAGAACAAACCAAGCAGTAAACTCCACTGGGGTACAGTCTGTACAAGTGAGTCTGCAGTCACCTCAGCTCGATGGGACGGACAACTTCCTAACATGCACTTGTCTCTCACAGAATGACTGTGGCATTGGTTGGCATCATCTGCTTTCTTTGCCTGGGTCAGAGTTTAAATCAATTCACGAAAAGAGAATGGCCTAAAGGTTAGAAAGACTAATGTAAATCGTTGTATCACCCCTACACAAGCTTTTATATGCCTCCTTGATCCTAACCACAAAGTTTCTTGGCTGGAATGATAGTGAAGGCTTGAAGACCATTCCCTAGTTTGCATGAGAAGGTGTTGAAGAGTGCAAGGCCTGTAACACAGGATCCCTGTTGAGTTTTAGCCAGACTTTCTCAACACTAGCGAGGCAGGATCTACACAGAAAAAACTGAGTCTTTCCTTCTGCCAATCCTTCTTTCTCCTTCCTTCTCCTGTACTGATTCCCACAACCTCTGCTCTGCTGCACTCCACCAGTCCTTCTTGGTGTGAGAATTCCCCACCTCTTCTCTGTGTCTCCCCCATCACCAGCACTGCACTCGAGTCTCAGCTGCCCTGTGATTTCTCCTTGTTCTTCTCCTGAAAAGCCACCTCACTTCTCTGCCAGGCCCCAGCACCTGCTCTCTTGACATCCCAGCTCTGTCAATCTGGGAATGTCTCCTAGATCCTAACAAGCCTCCTGCCTTTTCTGCCAGCAATTTCCAAACCCTGTGTGCTTTCCTGTTCTCTGTTCCTTCTTCCTTTTGCTGCCTTCTTCCTTTCGGCTTTCACCGAACCAGAGGAAGCTGCCAGCAGCATGAAGAAGGCTGTACCAGCACTCCTACTCCTGGCAGGGGGACATGGATTCAGCAATTCTCCTGCAAGAGCCTCCTTCCAAACCACTCCTTCTAACCTCTCTCCCACCGTCCCCCAGAGCATGCTTCTCTACAGGAGCAGTTTGGCAATTCAGTAAAACAATCCATGGACATACCACTACATCTCCGCATGTATCCAAGTCCCCCATTTGTACATTCTTTCCCACGTGTGTCCCCCTTTGGGACAAGCAGTGCATTTACTTTGTGTTTCAAAGCAGGCAGCACATCGTGAATCTCCAGTGGAGACCCTAGGCACCAGTTCAAATAAGCAAGCAGATTTGAAAACAGCTGCACTAGGGAATACTGTCCCCATTACAGAGCACAAAAGAGATGTGATCAGTCCCACCTGTTACCACACCAAGCAGCTCTTGCCCTGTGACAGGCTGATCTTACTACACTAGTGTATAAGGGCTCCTTCCCATAAATAAGACAGCAAAATTAAATTTGACGATCAACCCAAATACAGTTTGAGAGAAACGTTGCTTTTATTCATAAAACACAGCCATGAATCAATGGCAAGTATGGTAACACGGCTCCTGAAAATGAGGATAATTTTCCTTTAAAATAACAAACCAAACTGAGGTAAATTTTCTTTGAAATTTAACTTAATTGAACCATGCCAAAGTATGTATTAGATATTACGTTAATAAAATTTAACTACTAAAGTATTAACTTGAACTCTACAGGAGCCAACTGATGGAAAACTCTATACGTTTTAAGATAGCAACCTATACGTAAGATATGGCTAGCAGCAGACTTATTTTGGATCTTTCACAAACAGTTTGTTTGCTAAAGCATAACAAATGTATATGTTTCTCCTTGTGCTGTACACTCAGGATTTCACAAAGTGAATAACAAATCAGACCATGTTTAATGTTGGAGGAGCACCATTAAAATCCCTTGCAAATGTCCATGTCACAGGTGTCTTGCTGCAGATTCCACCCCAATGAACACACAGCTGCTTACCATCACATAAGGTAGAGTTCAGATGAAAGGAAGATGCAATATGTTGGTTAATCAGGGAGAAGAAAGAAAGAAAAAAGAGAAAAAAATTATGTTTCTGTCCCTGTGTTTTCTACATCACTGAACACTGAGACACAATGTCATTTATTTCAGCCATATAAACCATGACCACATATCTGAGGATGCAATTACTTCAACTTTATACTCACTAGCTTGGAAACAAGCCCAATTTGTCTCATTCCTCAAGGAAAATAAGAGCCATAATGCAGAAGTGGAGAATAGAGATGTCACATCCATTCAATTCACCCTCGCAGCTTCCTTGTCTCCTATACCAATCCCTGTTCCTGAGTTACTGGGGACAGCTTTGCATACACCTTACAGGAACTGATTTGTGGTAGGATTAGTTTTGTGGAATACGAGGAAAGAGGGAAAGATGAAAAGGTGCCAAAGTGGACAAGCATCCAGTATACAAATTCAGAGCTTCCCTAAGAAGCAGCTCTTGGAGACGAGAAACAGCTCTAATGCTCTTTGCAAATATTATTCCTTTGCTGTTGTATGGGCAAATAGCCTGTTGAAGGACATTTTACTTATTCAAACTTAATCATATTAGAAAGCAGCAGTTAATTACTTAAGAGTAGAATACTTCAAAACAGCTTTTTGTGCATTTCTTCAGTCATGAGCAACACTACAAGCCACTCTTTAGACAAATAGCAAATTTATGCAGCATGACAGCAGGAATCATGCTGGAAGGGATTTCCCTGGATTCCACTCCTGCACCACTAACTCTCAGTTTAAGGCGGCTGAGGTATTTGCCCAGAACAATCTTTACAGTAACATGCAATGTTACTGTAAGTAACAATGAACTGCAATGGCTTTTGCATGATTTGAGCCCACGCAGGCCTAGTTAGGCTGCTTGCAAGCACTGCTGAAAGGGAAGAGTGAGCAGTTCCTCAGTTATTTCTCTCCCATACCCTCTTGCCAGTCCCTGGGGGCCAGCGGCTCCAGCTGGCCACCTTCATCAGTTTGGTCTAGTGTAGTGGATGGCCCAGTGGAAGCCCAGGCAGCAAGAAGACACGGTTAACCTGCTTAAAGTGAAAGCTGGCTGCTGTTCCACTGTCCTGTCCTCCTTCCACTTAGACCCGACCTAACACCAGCTGGTTTATGTTACTGGTTGAACAACTGCAAGGGTTAATGGTCAGAGAACACAGGAATTAGTAATACCGGTCCCAGCCCTGGAGGGAATCAGCCAAAAGTCTTTCATTACACTGATGCAGATTGCATAGGAGAGGAGACGCATATACCTTCTTTCTCACAAAGCAGAGAAAATCCTGACTTAGAAGAAGCTCCCTTAAGTAGAACCTCTGAATAACTCAAGATGTATGAAACCCCTAACTACTTAATACCTTCTATATTGCCCAGCAAAGAGCTCATAGCAGGTACTACACAGAGAACTCTCTCTCTTCCTTGTGTCAGGTAGTATGCAGAGGACACGTACAAAAAGTTGCTACAAAGAAAATGAAGAGTAGCGCAAAAGAGGATCATTTTTCTTGAACCCATGTGGCCTCAAACTGTACCTTTACTGCAGCTATTGTGCACGTAAAGTTGCTGGAAGCACAGCATATCATGGCAGAAGGAAGGGTTTGGGGAATTTTTTTAGGGGAAGTTATGCAACCTCTCTAAACAACATGAAGTAAGCTGAAAAAATAATTTCTGTTTTGGAAGAGCTGTGTTCACACCACAGATTTTGCTACCCTGAGTATGCCAAACAAAATTACGAAGTTTGTAACAGTACTATGTTGTCACAGCTCTGTCTGCACAACTTTGTACTGTAGAGCTGGACACAGTCATAGACAGGTTCTAAGATTATGCACATTATTTGAGGTGGCCTTATTGCTGCTCACACATATAACAGAACAGAATATAACACTGATAAAGCAGAAAGTCTTAGAAGTCTGCTGGTTCACAGCTGTCCAACTAATAGTTTATTGAGCTGAGTAAAGATTCCCTTTCTATGGTCTTATTATTATTGATTATTATTAAGAACCAATCATTGATTATTATAAGAGTTGAAATTGCTTGCTCTCCTTAAGTTAGCACAACTAAATACGATTCTGTTCTCTTCTGCAGAGATCCCTGAGGCTGTAAGGAGTACATTCAGGGACCCATGTGGTAACCAGAGATAACCACATCCTTAGAGAGCTCTTGCCCATTCTTAATTTCTTCTAATTTATTTTAAAAAATTCCATAGTCTGTTTCATGGTATTGTCTGTCTCCTCTGAAAGACAAAACCCTAAGTAAAGGACAGTTACCTCCTAGAAGAGCATGATACTACACACTGATGCTGAAGTCTCATTTCCTTTGTACCTTGCAGCAAAGCGGTTCCAGCAATTTTAGCAGAGTTTCTCACATTGCTATTATGTAGCTATGGCTTCCCCTTGTACTGCTATTCCCAGCAAATTACTTCATATATACAGAAAGCTGTAAAATCCTTGGAATACTTCAACACATCTTACATGAGAAACACAGCTGCTTGAAATTATTCACTATAGTTTAGGAACATTCCTTCCAATCTACCTTCAGTATCTGGCCAAGACAGTCCCCTATTCCCCTATATTATTATTCCATTCAGTATCTTGCCTTCATAGTATTGTACTTGTCTGAATAGAAATTAGTTCACACATAGCTGCCTTTTACTATCATTTTTTTTTGGTAGTGTGCATATTCTTTTCCATTGGTGCTGCCATCTCCTTCCATGACTTATCATCGCTATCAGCAGACACCAATATACATTGATGTCCTTTTTACTCTGCTGGTTGAAGAAAACATTTTGTCCTGGGATGTAAGCCTTTGCTGGATCCTCAGCTAAAGCACAGCAGAAGAGAGTTTCATGAGTCCCTTGTTTACGCCCAGAGGGGTGTAATTTATTTATAATTTAAAATAAAGATTCAGATTCTTTTGCAGTCTTCCTTTGTCCCATTGTATAAAATTAGGGTAATCCCAGATCCCAGCAAGGGTCCTCAGTTGGTGTGAGGTATCAATAGCCTGTCATTGCCAACCTGATTCCCAGGACCTCTTGTGTCAGAAACACTGGTAGAAGAGCTGGACTAGTCCTATGATCCCAATGATTTGAAAAGGGCAAACCCCACCTATAAAAAAGACAAAAAGGAGGATTCAGGGAAATATAGGCCAGTCAGCCTCACTTAAGTCTCTGAAAATATCAGAGCATGTTCTCAAGGTAGAATCAAAGAACTAGCAATTGCTCATGTAGTATTTCCAAACCTCATTCAGCTACAGGAAGGCAAAATCCAGTGTCAAGATCTAGATTCATTTTGTCCTTGAATATTATTAAGTTACTGAGAAAAATGAAAGACTAAAAACGGGGAAAGATCAAACCAGAACACAATATAAGAAAAGAATAATTTTCCTAAAAGGAGTATTGGGGAAAAGAAAGATTCATCATGTAAATGCAGCATGAAAGGTATCAAGGCAGTATAGTACAATGAAGTTGGATGCATCTATAATGACGATATGCATACTAGTCCTAGGATAGTGACAGAAAATTATTTTAGTATCTTTGTTGCACAGATACATTCTTAAGACAGTAATACTTCAACGGCTGAAAAACTAATAAAAACACACACAAAGAATTAGCATTGTATCTGTATGTTGAAATGCATTTTCACATGGTCATGCTGGTAAAAGCAGATTATCCAATTAATGAGATAAATAATTACAGATGCACTTCATGGAAGAGCATGTTATTCTAAGCAAATTGTTGTAATTACTGGAGGTGCCCTGCAAAGTATTATCCATTCCTAGCTGTTTGAATCTTAAAACTTTGACTCAGTCAGCTCTTAATAAAATATCCTAACTAGAAGCATTAGCTATGCCCCTAATAACTAACCTTGAAAATAAATGACTAGTTTACCAACAAAGGGCACTGTCTATCTCTGTGTAGACAAGTCCATTCTATATACCCTGGATATAAATCTAGTGCTCATCAGATAAAGAGAAGGCAAGCCAAATTAATCGCTGGAAAACTACCTGTAACGTGAGTGAATACAGAAGAAGCTGAGGATCATCAATAGACACTGACAGACACAAGCCAGCTCTGCAGCCCTTCTACATTGCTTGGGCTGATATTTCAAATGCTAGGTAAGTGTCAGAGATTTGGTGGTGAAACAGCTGCTGTTTGAAAAATAGTTAAATGAATTACATATCACTTCATTAAAAATAATTTAAAAATTATATAGCTGCACAATCATAGATGTTTCCATATGCCCATGCTGATACAAATGTTCAAGGGCAAAATGACTATGATGCTCTGGGAGAAGAGTCCATGTATGTCTGCAGAATGGCATGCTCTCCTCCCCCAAAAAATTTTTATCTTAATCTAAAAATTAGCATCAGCAAGGTAACAGAGACACAGAGCAGTAGTGTTCCCTTTTTTTTTTTTTCATTCTGTGCTTGGTTTTGAGACATAAACCAAGGTAAATAAATCTTTTGTTTGTTAAAGGGGGAGAATTAAGTGCTAGTGTCCAAAGCATGTTTTGCTCACCTACCACTTCAATGTCTGTAAAGACTCCCAATTCCATCCTCTTCTGGAAAAGACAAGGAAAATCACTAATGCCCTAGTTGGTGTGGATCCCAGAATGATCTAAGCAATACCATAAAATAAAGTTAAAATAAATGTGAAATGCTAACAGGTCACATACTAACAACATTAATAATTTTCCTGTTCCTGCTGAGCTAGATACTTGAAAGTAAGTATGAGAAACCTGTTACTAGGGGCAGCTAAATACAAAATCTAATTCCAACTTTGGTATTTCCACCACAAAGTCAGTCATTTTTACTGAATTTCAACTTTAAAGCCATATAGGGTAACAATTAACAGCGATATTTGATTTCTGTCAAATTGGCCTAGAAAAATGGGACCTATTTGACATGCTTCTGTCTATTTAGCCAAGAAAACTGATATATTTTTATACTGTAGGTAAGCAAAAAAAGCTAAATGCTGCTGTCTAGAGATATTTTCTTAGAAATCCAATGATAACAGAACATTACTGACAGAACATAGATATAAGAAAGACGATTCTTAATACTAGACAGCAATTTGTTTTCTCTCTCCCCTATCCCCATCAGCCCTGACATCCTTGGACTATCCCAATGTCTTCCCTCTTTCCTCAAAGCCATGGTTTTTTAGAACTGTGATCCTTCTGTCTACCACCGTTGAGGACTAGTTGGTCCAAATCTTTCTTGAAGTGCAATGTGCCAAACGGGTCAAATTGTTCCAGAAGAGGTGAGGAAAGCATGGGGCATTTATATACCTTACCTGCTGTGCTTCAGTTTGGACAGCTCAAACAGTGTTTGGTATTTGCGCAACAGTTCAACACTGTTGACTGAAGTCTGATTTATGATCTGCTGAAGTCCTCTAGACTCCTTTCTGCAGAACTCTCTCTAGCCAGTCATCCTGTTTTTCTGATGCTGTAGCGATCATTCCTACCTGTGTTGCACTTGTTCTTATCTAGTTGTCTTCATATTTTTCACTTAATTTCTCTAATTTATAAACATTGCTTTCAATACTAATCCTATCCTCCAAAATGCTTGCAGCCCTTCAATCCTGGTGTTAATCTGCAAACTTAATCATCACGTTCTCTAATACCTCACTGAAATCATTAATGAAGTTATTAAACGTTTTCAGCTTGAGTAGCTCTGTTTGACATAGCGATGTAGCTCCAGGTATGGCAAATTTAAGCTTCCTGATAATAGGGTTTTTTTAACTACCTTTTCTGTTCTCTCAAGCTGAAGCATATTCGACAGAAAATAGTGCAGGATTCCTGACTCAGAGCTCTATTTTCAACCCACGTGTGTGTCCTTTCTCGACTGATGAAAAGGTAATACTGTCTCCTTTTCAGTCTCAGAGTCTTAGTTCTTATAGTGGAACCACCAATGCACTTCCATAGTGAATTTGTGATCAAATAGGCAGGGAATAGACAATGAAAGATTAAAAATATTTTTATGCCAGTTAGAAAACTGATAAGAACACAAACATTTGTCTTCCCTGCTGTCTGGGAAGTTATATTTTGAACTGCTATGTCAGTTCCTATGTTCTAATTGTTGTTTATAAGTTGTACATACCTTGAGATCACAGTAAACATATTTTATTGAATAGAAAATAAAATATCCAGAAATCACCACGTTCTATATAACGCATCGGTGAAAGAAGATAAAAGCAAAGGATATACTATACAATAAAATGATGAATAGCACTGCTGGTTATTTCTGTTAGCTACAGGATCTGTGATAGCAAAAAAGCAAAAAGCTGAAAATGTACAGTATGCCCTTCAACTATATGCCTTTCTGTCCATTAATCCCTGCATTTGTATGGATCCTGTAACATGGTTATGCAAGTTCTTTCTGTGTTGCAAAAGATTCTTCCCTTTTTTGCCCATTGTTGCCACTTCACTACTTACTAGATGTAAACTAAGCTATAAATGCCCTAATATGCACATCTGCATCTCCTGAATAAAAGTTCTTACAAATTTTATTTGCAAATGTTGCAGTTGCTCCATATCAGTCCTTAAGTCCATGTAGAATCCTGCTTGTCTCTTCACAGATTCTTCATGTGAAGGTCTCTGTGAAGTTGGCATTGACTAGCACTGCCAATGGAGGGCAGATGACATGCTTCTCATAAGGAAAGAATGGCTATGGTCTAATTAATACATGTATTTTTCTCTTTCCAATATGCTGCCTCTCAAGGACTAGCCATGACAAACCCTATTTTATAAGACTTCTACATTTGTATGCCTCTGGTGCAGCAGCATTTGGAGCATGTCCACAACGTACTGCATGCAAATGGATCTCCCATGAAATTTTCAAAGAAACCCTTATGCTAGCGGCACATGAAGACAAGTTCCAGTAGTTCTGTGACAGGCGAAAACCACTTTTGCTCTGTGGTGATAAAGGGATGAGTAAATGCATATTATGGCAGGAAGTAAGACTGTCTTTGAGTCTGTATTAGCAGTGAAAAGGTTTCAGTGTAAACTGTGTTGTTTTGCATGCATCTGCATCAGTAGAAGCTGGTCCTTTATTTACAAGTATGAATTACCTGCTGTTGCAGCTCAGTACTACTATTAAGAATCACTTTGGCCAGCGTGATGAGGGGGGAAAGTCTATGAATGGAAAACTGTCTTGACTCCAAGCAGGTGTGAAGTCTGAAAGATGCAGATGACAGATGAGGCATCTTCCTTCAGGCTGGGTGTTTCAGCGTAATGGAACAAACTTGCTACGTGGAGAACTTCTAATGCTGCTGAATGGTTATTTTCAGATACCTACATAGCTTGAGCTTTTGAAAATAATGAACATAAACATGAGAGTTCTTTTTATAGGACCACCTATTCTACTCCGCATACATGGGCTACAAGAGAGATTAGTAATGTCTGTATCTTGTGCCTGAATAAGTAGAGAAAAAAAGTAAATCAGTCAGTGACACCAAATATGCTATAGTAAAGATTCACTGACTTCCAAAATGTGCCTGATGTTTTGGGATGCTTCTCTTTTTGAACATTCAACTTGAAAGACAAGAGGAGGATTTCGCCTTCAGAAAGTGCTGAGCATGCGCTGTCTGTAAATCATATCCTCTTTAAGTTACTGTATGTCAGGCAAAAGATAGCTATATTTGAAAATTTGAGATCAAAGTTTTACTGACCTGCTTTAAAATATCACTTTGTGATAAGTTACTGTTGCAATAGAAAAGCAAAACTTAAACTAAGCTTTACTAGAACTTCTAAAGATGAGTATGTATAGATTCAAATAGAAATCTCGGAGCAAGGACAGCCAGTTATTTTTTTCAAAGTCTCCCTCAGACGATATTATCATACTGAGTCTTGACTTGGCAGTTCACCTGGGTCCTTTCTTGCAAAAGACTCAGTCCCTGCACCAAAAGAATTACACTTTAAGGCCAACATGCAGATCAAACCACACAAAAACAGATATTTCATAGGCAGAAAACTTGAGAGATATGAATTAGATGAAGGAATATTTTTGTTGAATAAGACAAAAAAAAACCAACAGAGACATTGCTGAATAACTTTGGGCGTTAAGTGCGTTTCTCAATTTTTCACTCTCTGAAGGGGACAATAAGATTCCCCTGCTTGTAAAGCAGGGTTAAAGCTCTTGAGAAAGGAGCTATACTTCCAGAAAAAAAAAAAATTTGAAGATATCCAGGCATCTTTGAGAATGAAATTTAAAGAAAGGACTAATGCTTATTTGTTCATTCTCTTCTTCTTCCCTCCCTGCTCTTTTGTTCTCTTTCTTACACATACACACTCACACATACTTGTATGAAGACAACACTGGAGGAAAAAACACCAAGCTGGCAAGACCTCACCAACTTGTACCCTTAAAGCAAGGAACAAAGACAGAGGCACCAGATCTACTTCTCAAATATGGAATTAAAATTACACATGCGACTAAAGACAGAATTTATAGTGGAAGCAGATCTAATGAAAATAAGTAAGAGTTCTGGAGCTGCTGGCTAATAGGCAAACAGTAGTGACCCAGAATGGACACAGAAATGTTTCTTTGTTGTCTTGCTGTCCTGATTTCGGCTGGGATAGAGTTAATTGTCTTCCTAGTAGCTGGTACAGCGCTGTGTTTTCAATTCAGTAGGAGAAGAATGTTGATAACACCCTGATGTTTTCGGTTGTTGCTCAGTCGTGTTTAGACTAATTCAAGGACTTTTCA
>JAVKLA010000090.1:7703932-7732975 GCA_034782735.1 Sagittarius serpentarius | reverse complement strand
CCCTCCCGCCCCCCCCCTCCCTCCAGCCTGTTGGATTGACTGCCGGCCCCTCCCCTCCCCCGGACGCGAGTTCCCGCTGCGCGCGCAAACCACGCCCCTTCCCCGCCCGCCGCCCAGGGAAGTGTGGCTTCTGGCCACGCCCCCTCGCTGCGTGCCCCGCCCCCTTCCCGCCTGGCGGCCGCCGTGTAGCTCCCCTGCTCCCCTCACCGAACGGGCGGTGTGTGTGTGGTGCTGGTGCCGGTTCGGTGCCTAAGATGGCGTCTATCATGGAGGGCCCGCTGAGCAAATGGACCAATGTCAGGAAGGGCTGGCAGTACCGCTGGTTCGTGCTGGACTATAACGCCGGGCTCCTCTCCTACTACACGGTGAGGGGCAGCGGCGGGCCGGGCGGGTGAGGAGCCGGGAGACCGGCTGAGGCGCAGGGTGGGGGTGGGGAGGGGACTCGGGGCGGTGTGAGTGCTCGGGTGGCCAATGGGGAGGGAGGAGGCGGCGGTAGCAGCCAATGGGGTGGCGCTGCGGGGAGATTTATCGGTGGGGGCGAGCGGCGTTGTTATTGTTGGCGGCCGGCGCGGAGGGAGGGGGCGGCTCCGAGGCGGGGTCGTTGGGCGGGAGCGGCCGCTGTCCTCTCGCGGGGGGTTCCCGGGCGGCCGGCGGCTCCGTGGCCGGCGGAGTCTTGAAAGCCGTAGGCGGCTCCCGCCGCCCCCTGGGGCCTCGCACCCACCCCCGGGCGGGTGGCAACCCCTCTGCCTCGGGGGAGCGGGGCCGGCCCGCTGGCGCCGGGTGGTTCCGGAGCCTTGCTCGGTGATGGCCTCGGGCTCCTGGGTCCCGCTGTCTCAGCCCTCCCCTCTCTGTCCGGCGGGAACTTGCTCTCGCCCTGATGTGGCCGCTCTGCCCGGGCGACGGGCCTGTGAGGGTGTCGCCTTCCCGGGCTGGCCTCAGAGACGTCTGGGCGGAGCAGCGATCTTCCCAGTCGCTTCTTGCCCGAGGGTCAGGGAGACGTTACCGCTGCACATGCCGAGCTCGCCGCCTCAGCGGCGGGTTGCTTCCCGGTTCGAGACTGACTTTCCTGTTTCCGTTGAGGACTTCCTACTTTCAAGCACGAACTTTTGAAGTGCGGTGTATTAAGCAACAGTGATGTTTTCCTTGACGCTTTTTTTTTTTCTCGTGCATAACCACTGACAGATCCTGACTTGCTAGCTTGTTCAGCTTCTTATATAAAAACGTGACTTAAGCTACAAATATTTTGACAGTACAAATTCATTTTTTCTGGGATGTGCCTCTAAATGAGAAGGCTAACTGGCTGAACCGCATGCATGCACAGATAAGTTTTCTTAGCATGGAGCAATTACTATTAGTGCGTCAGTCTGGATAAAGCGCATACAAATGTAACCTGTAGTAAATTGTAATAGATTTACAGCAAATAACTTGGAATATCATGCTGTCTGTGAAGGTATACTCATACAGAAGCATTGCATATTAAACTTTTTTTCTGTACATGTGGATTTCCAGCCCTGCTAGGAGAGAGCTTATCTCTCCAGACCTGGGAGTTTATAAGGCTCTCAGCATAAACCAGTTACAGACTCTCAAACAGTTTTGGTTCATGTAGGTTCAAAATCCCTCCCCTGGAATGTGGATGGAGATACAAAAGTGCTTTTATAGTTGCTTTTTAATGGCTGTTCAAATGTCAACTGTTTGACTCAGATGAATTAGTGAGTGTAGTCTAAGTAGAGGTCCAAGGTGCAAAGTCATTTAATGCTCAGCTACAGAAATAGAAACATTTGCTGATGACTAGTGCACATAATAATTCTGGTTATTGCACTGACTTTCATTCTATGGTCTTCACCTGTTTAATAAAAATCAGTCCTTACATTTCATTATTTCCTATGATTAGATATCCCTACATATGCATTACACTTTTATTTTGTATAATTTATGTTCTCTGTTATTATAATGACTTCTAGTTTACAGATTTAAAAATCCTTTTTTTAACTACCTGTCCTAAAAAATTCAAGTTGAGTTCAAGAAATCAAATCATGTTCTCTGCTTTGTGTACCTTGACCACTAAAAAATGCCTGCAGTTAGCATTTACTTTAGAATGCTTTCCTTATCCATGTGCTACCTTTTCTGCATGTATGTCTGTAAAGCACTTGTTATGCCATTCTCTAGACATCTGGAATTCATTCTTGTACCTAAGGGTATGTGTTGTGTTGAAAGACTGGCTGCCAAAAGAACTGGTCCTTCAGCATGCACACTTCTTCATGTGTGCTGGCATGATTACTCACAGGGCTGTAGGGCCAGCTGGAGCATGGGTTTGAAAGATAATTCAGATCAAGTCCTGGTTGACCGCGTGCCTCACAAGTACTAATATTAGCATTGAGAAGGTAGTGGGATACTGTTTCTTTCAGTTCTACCTTTAGTTTTAGAGTAATAACTTCTGAATGGTAGTTTATAAGGCTGTGGTACGTAAGCAACATTGATTTGGAATGTTAGCAGGTTTGGGGGCTTTATTTATGTGGGGAAATGGCCTATTGTGATTCTGTATATGCAGACTTGAAGTAAAGGCTTATCCGTAGGATCAGATACGTAGGGTCCATACTCTGTTCCCTCTGAGCCAGTTTCAGTCTGAAGCAACACAGTTGCCTTGCTCTGCTTGTGTAAGTGTAACTGAATGATTTTTGAGCCTGAAACTGGCCCTTCCCTGTGAGCGTAATGCCTGGGTGGGGTAGGCTGGGATTGTTTCAACCTGGCTATGTAGACATGCAATCTGGAAACAGTTTTGCTGATAGGAGAGATTACAGTTAACTGATCGACTTTAACCTGCTCATCACCTCTGACAGACTCCTTAGCCCATTTCAATCCAGAAAGTTGCACATGCAGGAAACACTTTCTCCAGTAGATCCAATAGCCAATTAACCTTTGGCAGAGGAGCTGTGGAAAACTGCACGGTAATACCTTCTGATGTGGCTGAACTTTCCATCAGAGCTAGATCCAGAAATGTATGTTTCTTGATAGGTGTGTCCTTGCACTGTTGTATTTAGTCTTCTTTGGCAGTAACTTAAAATAGACGGCAGAAAAGTACCCTTAATGTGGAATAAACATTCAAACAGAGTTAGTGTGCAATAGTATTGCACTTGTGGGGAAAAAAAAAGCACCTGAATTAGTATGCTTTGTCTTTTGGTAAAATGAGTAGATGTTAACCTAAACATGCTTTGGATACATACGTCAGAAGCAAATGAATTCAATTAAATTTACATTTCTGACATGATTAGAACTTTCAAGGAGCGAGGCAAAAGATTTTACATCAAGTCTGAGCTAGCAAAAAAATGAGAATTTACTGTTCACACTTACTCTGTTTTCATTTGTGTATTCCTTCCTCTCTACTTAGTTGTATTGTAGTGAACACTAGTAGTACTAGTGTGAGTGCAAATGTTTCTCACATGCATTTCCAAGTTGTTTTACAAAGGTTTTTTACGATGCCAAATTGTTTGCTTTTTTCCCCACTTCTTCTGTAGTTTGTGGTTTTTTTTCTCTTTCAGAATAGAAAAGTCCATCCTCAAATTTGCTTATAATTATATTTGTTTAAATTTATTTGTGAATTACATATTTCAGAGAGTATGATCTGGACTTGCCATCCAGATATTTTCTTTACATGGTCTTGCTCAAATAAATGATTGTCTGATATCAGTAAATGGTTACTTCTTTTTTTTTTTTTTTGAAGCACAAAATATGAAATAAATGACTGTGTGTCATTTTGGATCAGTTTGACCAGTGGTTTGACAAATTACTTCTTTTTTCTCCTCAATATTCTTTGATTTGTGAATCCACCAATGTTTTCTCTTGAAGATATAGCAAATGTAAGTCTACTGAAGCATTGTGGTTTCTTCAGTGAGTAGTTGGCTGCACTGACAATATTTAACAGAAAAGTCTCGAAGTGACACATTTCTGCCTTCTGCTGGCACAAGAACTGTAAAGTTGTTCCGTGAGCTGGATTCCAGCTGAAAAATAACTTTCTGCTGATTTATTTTTTCAGCTGAATTCGTTCTGTCATCTGTTTTTTGCATGTCAGTATAAAAACGGTGTGTTGGCATTATACTGGAAGATAGCATGAAGACAAAGAAATGGCTAGAGAGGAAGAGGGAGTTGAATGCAATTTGCTTTTTGTTTGTGTTTTCTGGCAGAAGTGCTGTCTTAATACACATCAGCCTTGATTACCCTTGGGAATCCTGTAGAAATAATCCAGAGAACCCCTCAAGGTTGAAAATCTGATTTAAATTATTGTTTTAAGTGTACTTTGTAAATAAATATTTTAATTGTATAATAAATTAAAAGCAGAACTGGCATAGCTGTGCAAACAATGCTAAAACCGGGGCCGGTAGATAGGAAGGTCAGTTCCTTAAAATATTTTAAAACTTTGTGGATATTTGACATATGGTGGTACTGAAAGGAGAACTGTTCAAAATGTTGTAGACTTAAACAGCTGCCTTGTATATAATGAGGGTTGCAAGAAAAAAATTGGTGTGTGTGACAACTCCATAGTGTGTATTCTTGAAACAAAAGTGGGTAGGCTCCCATCATCTTAAGGGTTCTTGCACCAATAAATGCCTGAAGAATAGATTTAAATGCTTAGATATTCTGTTGTTTCATTAATCATTCCATCAAACTACTTTTAAAAACACAGGCTGGTTGAATGCTTTCAGAGGCAAAATCTGTGTGAAAACAGTTGGTAGGAGGAAGCAGTTGTGGTGGTGTAAAAATATTTTTCCCCTCATGCTTTTTAAAGATTGCTGCTAGTTAGCAACTTTAATACTGGTTGTACTGTATTGAAGAACTGCTTGTGGATTGTACAATCCAGAGATTGAGGAGGGGGACTCAAATTTTGCAGCAGTTTCACGGACCTTTGGTAGTGAACTGAAAACAAATCTTGTTAACTTGATTTCAAATGATGCCTCTGAAGCTGGAGTCATGGCTCAGTGCCCCTGTGGTAGAGACTTTCAGTCAAATGCGTTTTCCTGCTTTTTCCAAATACAGTTTCTCAATGAACAGCTGTGTGCAAAGATCCTAAGAAAACAGGAAAAAAACCATCTGCTTTTACACAAACATTCCCTTTGAGGTCTCTGCTTTCCATTCTCAGCTGAAGTGACACTTTTTCCTGTAATAACTTGATCTGTCACATGCACTGAGTCTAACAAAAATGGACAAAACTAGAAGCAAACTAGGTATAATAAGACAAAGAATTCTGGATTTATGGACACAGGATAAAAAATACTGACTGCTATTATGCAACACTACATTGAATTTTTTACATAGTTTTAGCTTTGTATCACAGGTTTTGATGCACTGAATAATTTGTTATAGGATTATAATTTAAGTAGCTGACTCCTCTTTAGTAGTTAGGCTGTGGGACTGGTTTTAGGTCTCCCAATACTTGATCATCACTTTGCAGTGCATGTCATTGGCATTTCTCATCCAATATAAACATATTGTGCCTCTTCAGATTTTTTCAAGAATATTTGATGGGTTAATTTTTTACTGGCACTCTGAACTGAATGTCATCTGTTCTCTCAAAGCCAGCCATGTTGTCTGCTCCATTAATTTGGTGAAGTGTAGTTGGATGCTCATGTAGGATCTGGATCAAAATGGGTACAGTTTGGCAAATCAGAAGAGTACAGATCATGTGCTAACTGTGGATCCTAAGAATACCAGTTCAGTACTATATCTGTTTACTCACCTGCAAAATCTCATCTATTGCATATTTTTTATATTTTCTTTATTAGGTGTGCAAAATAAAACCAGTAGCAATCTAGAGGATCAATTATTGTTGTTGTTAGATTACAACTTAGTTTAAGGTTTCTGGCTATTTAAAAGTCCTCAGTGCAGGTCAGTTAAGTTGAGTCTAATGAGCTAATGAATTGTCAGGTGAGAGACAATTTAACGAATAAGCTTTATTTAAAATAACTTAGAATTATACAGTATGAACTTCTAAAAGCAATTACAGTATGTAGAAATTTGGAAAGATCAACATGGTGATCAGATATCCAGCCCTGTTGCAGATATGGGCTGTTTAGTCTGTGGCTGTGCTTCTTGGGGAAGAGGCTGAAGGGAGGGTCCTATGATTGTGCTGTATCTTTTACACCTTGATCCAGTTAAGGCCTCTCGTGTATTAATTTCTTGTAAGATTCTATAAGCAGCGTAATGCTTTTTCTATGTCAGGAACCATAAATTGTTGCCTTACCTTTTTCAGATACACGTAGCATCTATTGGGGTTAAATGAGCCCCAGTGGCATCCTCGGTTATTGCTGCAGTGTTTTGGTTCCTGCTTTGTGACTGCACCCACAAAAGGCAAAGCTTTAGCTACAGAAACAGCATGGCTGTTAGATGCTGTCCCTGTGCTCAAGGAGGTCCTCCTCTGAGACTGGGGTGTGCCTTGCAAGGGAGCTAGAGGAATGGTGGGCGGGGAACAGCATGTAAAGTTTTTAAATTGTTGGGTTTTATTTCTGCTTGAAAAACAAGGGTTGCCTTAGCATTTGATGAGAACAATGACTATTATGAACAGTGGTCCAAACTAAAGCTTCTCCTGTAGATGTACTTAACTGCAAAAATCACTATTTATAGGTAGAGCTTGTTCCAGGTTCTTTATCCCTAACAGGAAATAAATGTTGTAAGTGGTTTTGCTCATCTGTGTACTTATGTTAGAGATTTCCTTGACAGCACTGTGTGAATCGAAATGTACCTCTTCAAGTTCGGTGCACTCCTGCACAAGCAGAACTTGTGCCTGAGAAGATTTGGAGGCAGACAGCAGCTGGGTTTTATATTGAAATCTTAAATTTCCCATGCAACAGCTAAAACTCAAATGAAATAGTAGTAGCTCTAAAGATGAAGGAGGGCTGGGGGCCCTTGGGGGGGTTAGGATTTTAATTTTCGTTTGTTTTGTTTTTTTAAATAAACCCAGACATTATTTTAATTTCTCTAAGAAGTTGTAGGTTACCTGAAGTGCCTTCTGTTAGATCAGTTCTGTATTTGATCAACTTCACTGTGTGGATGTGAAAAAGAAACCAATAAAGGCCATATTTTTGGGGGAGATGCCTACATTCCCCCTGCACTAATACAGTATAGCTTTCTTCATTTTTACAAATTTTTATTTGCGTATCAGCTGAAATTTATCTCGCCTTGCTGTCTGCTTGTAACCTATTCAAGACCATTATCATCCAAATCAGTACACTGTGTATTGAAAGTTTATTGAAAATGTCATTTTGTCTGGTTATAAAACTGATCACTGGAAAAAGATAGCTTCATATTAAAACCTTAAATATAAAAAGAAAGTAAAATGTGACTTTTTTATTAGCGGTTCAGAGATATCTTTCTGCTGTATGAGATTTTGTTCAGTGAAATGGAACCATTCCTCAAAACGGTTATGGGCTGGCTTTATTTATCCAGGAATACTTGACCAAGTATAGGACATATTGGATACCCATGCTTAATTTCAACCAAAGGGAAAAACAGAATGTTCTAACGGGAAGCTGAAGCTGTCTGAATTGTATTTTTTATAAAATCTTACTTGGGTGGGGCGGGGCAAATCTAAAATGTCAGCCGACTTATGTTTTAAAGTACTTTCCTGCAGCAATCAGTAAGATTTGCTGTATTCCGATGAGAGAATACAGCACTATGTGCAATGATAGCTGCAAGCTTTAGTGCACAGGGAGTTCAGATACTGGAATGATAGGTGCTTTATTCCACTTAGGTAGAATGAATCAGATTTACCGCTTCACTATAATTGGTATTAACCAATTAAAGCTCTGTCTGGAGATGGCGATATTGTAAGTACATAGAACCACACTCTGAACTTGTGATTTATCTTGCGAATATTTTTGCAGACTAAGAACATTATAATGTTTAAACTTAATTTCCATTCCATTAAAATGTGGTGTACAAGAAAAAGGAAGGCTTTTACGGTATCTTTTGTAGTTGAGTTGATAGTCAATCTATACAGTGGAAATCAGAGAAGGGATTCTGCCCTTCCTTGGGACTAGCTCTCGTCTTCCCTGCACTTAGGTGGTTGAGGGATCTGCACTGAACCAAAATGAATGTCTCTTCTGCTACCTTTGCTTTTTGTCTGCTGTGCTTCCCTGCCTGTGCTCAGTACAGTGAGCTGGGAGTGCTTTGCCTGGCACACTGGAGGGCCTGGAGTGTGTGATCCGGACAGTCAGACCTCATTGGTTTTTTCAGCTGCTGCAGAGTTGCATCCTCAGTCCAGGTATTTTTTTTCCTGCTAAGATTATGCCAATATTCCTTCTTGAAACCACCAGAGGGAGTGATAAGCTCTCAGTAGCGTTCTCCCATTTTAGAAGAACTCTCAAGGCAGCGAATATAAAAAATAAAAGTGCACTCTAGTGAGGTGTGTCCCAAGTATATAAGATTTCTGACAGAAAATTATTTGAGTAACTTTGTTTCTAGGTCCTTTCTTGGTTTGAGCTTTAAAAAAAAACACCTTCAAAAAAATCTTCCCTATGTAGAAGTTTTCATTCAGAAAATCTACAATGAAATTATGTATCTGTAGAATACGTAATGGATGCACTGCTGGTCTTTACTTCCATTTCATTTGGACCAGCTAACCTGTATTGATGTGAAAACAAGTAGATTAATACTGATGGTTTCTAACATTCAGAAGACAACTCTGACAAATTAGAGACTGAATTGAATGAGAGATGAGCAGAAACATTATTTGAAGCTCTGACTGCTGTATTTTTAAATTATCTTTAGTGAATAGGACCTGCTGTGACTGCTTCCTGCTTTCTTTGTAGCTATATCTCAGATATGTAGCAGATGAAGAATAATTCATTGCTGTTAAGACTGATAGTTCTCGTTCCTGTCTTTTTTTCCACTGATACCAGTAAGATTTCATTGTCTATTGGCTTCAGTGAAAACAGGGTTGGTCGTAATCACATCAATATATTGTCTGGATGGAATTGTTAAGATACTTTTAGAAAGAAGTGGATATTTCAGAAGATGACAGCAAGAAGATCTGTTCATGAGACACCAGTGATAGCTGTGTTTTCATGACCCGAAAGAATGTAGTTTGAATATTTGGATGGTAAGAGGGAAGGGGTTGTAGTAGACAAGACTACCTTTGCAGATAAGGCTACAATGGCATGTAATTTATCATTTCAAAAACAGAAAGTGTGTGTGTTTGGGTGGTTAAAAACCAGAAGATGTTTTGCATCTGTCAGAAGACTGAGTATTTAGGATGACCGAAATGTTTTCTTTTTTTCTTTATCTTAAAGAGTTTGTGTGTGTGCTACGAGGGCTTGCCACTATTGCCCGATAACATGACATTGGCAGAAAGTTACTGACAAATCTACCCGAGTCAGTGCTGGGAACAACTGCAAGTTCAGGGTATCACAATTTCAAGCTAGAAGTGAGGTGGCTGTTTAGAATTGCTTGTTTGAGGCATTGAGGTTTTTTCCCCTGGAGTTCCCTTGTCAGTGCTTCAAACAGATACTAAAGAAGAGATCCAGTTATTTAGCTGCAAGGTAGGCTAGTCTACAGGTTTGAGCACTGGTTATGGACACAGGGATCCTGTTTTCTGATCTGGGCTCTTACCACTTAAATGACTATAAACATAACTTTTCTAACTGTTGTAATGAAAGCAGGCTGTACTGTCTAGGAAGTAGACTTAGAAACCTGTCTAAACATGAAACTGGCATCTGTATGAAAAGGGGTATGAATCTGGGAAACTTTCTGCTGGAGATAAAATTTCATTTGTACAATTCTGCCTGCACAGCTCAATTTTGTTATATGGACACTTTTCTGAGAGTAGGAGAGAAAGGAGGAAAATGTAAATCAGTATACTGCCCATTTTTAATATTTCCTAATTCCTTTCTTCTTCACTTCTTTTTACTTTCTGTAGAGGTGTGGACTGCATCTTCTAAGTATTTCTTCAAGGTATCTACAAAACTTCTTGAAGTGGGATATTGTATTCTTATTTTGTGAAGAATTACTTTTTCATACCATGGTGGTATACTTTCTTTTGTGTGAGAACTAACCCATTTTGTAACAGAAATTGCATCTCGTTTAACCAGTCAATAAAACATTATACAAAAATGCTTTATTCTTTTCTCAGTTGCTTTGAATAACTAGCTTTCTCCTTGCAATTCTTACTGTATTTGTTAATCCAGTGATCTGTTTTTTTCTGTTTCAGTCAAAAGACAAAATGATGAGAGGATCACGTCGAGGGTGTGTTAGACTCAGGGTAAGTGTTTTATTCAGTACTTAATGACTTACTGTCTATCATATGGCCTAATGGAGAGAACTGCAAGGAGACTTTTGAGGTTTGGGCTCTATTCCTGACTCTGCAACATACTGAAATAGTGAAAGTATTTAAAGAAAGAAAACATTAGAGGTCAAGTGACATGCTGGGCTAATTACATTCTATAATTTTATATATTATATAAAAACATTATACATTGTATAAAAAAACCATTATATGACAGTAAGATGGGTTAGTAGTAGCACACTATGAAAAAGTTGCTGTTTGCAGTTCTCATTTCTTTGTTTGTGGCGATATATATGTATATACATATATGTTCTGTACCTACAGAAGTCACTGCAAAACTGCTTCCTTCTGTCCTTCTGATTTGCCTTTATTCTCTCACTGTGTCCTCCATTCTGCCAGTTTGGACACTCTTTAGGCCTGCCACTTGACGGTGCTTGAGCTTAGTGAAACAAAGGAGGACTGGAAAGGGAGGGAAGAAAATAGTAGGCAAAGTTTTTGAAATATCAGCTGGGGGGGTACAAATTGGGGAAAGAGAGGTAAGAAGATGTGGAGTGGGAAAGCTGAGTGTTACCTGTCTGAGGCACTCCGGCTTGGGACATTTAACCTTGAGTGCTGTTGTTGTAGCTTGAAATGACAGTACTGAAGTGAGGTGAGAATGTTGTGATGTTTTTGCATATGCCCGGTTTCTACCTTGTGGTCATGCGCGTACCAAAAAAATTTCTTGCACAAGTGCTTTTTCTATATTTTGTCCCATTCCTCATAGAATCTCTGGTTCCAGTATGCGGCAGTCTTGTGAAGAGCTGATGTAAATAGGGGGAAGGGGTCAGGAGGATAATGGGTATGAATGGGAGTATTTTCAGTCTTGAAGTAAGAGAAGTATAGGGAAGGTGATCCGCGGTCTGACACATAATGTGATGAGTGTTGCAGCAGAACTCTGCTTCTTCCAGTTATTCCTTCCTTCTGTTATTACTCCTTTCTAGTATTTCTGTGGGCCTAATAAAGGGGTACCTATAGCCTTTTGAGACTCATACAGAGAATCTCCATCCATTTGGATTCCAGATGACTTGTTTGCACTTTCCCTTGTTTGATGTATTGATATCTTAATTTAGAATTTCTTTAAGGGTAATGTAAACTCAAAATGCTGTCTAGAACATGACGTTCCCAAAGATGCATGAGGATGTTTTTTGCATTGTGTAGAAAAATTTAGTTTGAAAACCCATGCCTGCTTAATAGTGTTGTGAGTCTGTCAATGTGGAGGTTGGCCTCAGCCTGTCAGTTTAGGAAATATTAAAAGTGAACAATCTGTTCAATGTTGCATGATCCATCTTTATATGAATTTAACATAAAACAATCCCTTTCTCTTCCCCCATCTGCCACTCTCTCACCCCAAATTACTCTTTGGAGTTTTCTGAAGATTTGCTGACTCCCCCATCCTTTCTCTGAAGTGTGTGGGGTATTTTTTGTGAGGCAGGAAGGGATTTTTTTTTTTTCTGCTTTTGTAAAGCAGCTTTTCTGGCATATGACAGTGATACTGATAGCTGAACAGATGGGCTTCTGCAGTCTGAAATTCTATCAAAGAGGTTTTCTGTTTAGAGTAATTGTTGATTTGTAACTGTAGGTGTGAACATAAACAAACATGTAATTTAAGCAATTTAGCTAAAATACTTCCTTTTTTCTTGAATGGATTTTTAAAAGCTCATTCCTCACCTTTTTGCTCGATACACGTTTCATAGGCCTCAAGTTTCATCTTCGAATTCTTTTGTTGACTGTCATAGTGTACTTAGGAAGGTGTGTTCATAGAGGAATCTGTGTCATCTGTACTATCTTTAAGTCCTGTGTAAGTTTTCTGGAATATACACTTAAACTTTCACACTCTAGTTTTTCTTGTATTTGTTCACATGTAGTATCTGCATGGCAACAGAAGCATCTTCTATGCTAACGCTTGGACCCTTTGCCTCAGCATTGCAATTAGAGCCTGTGCACTTTACACAGCTTTGTGCTGAGATCAGAGAGTGGTGTGCTCTTCCTCCTCAGTTTCCTCCCACCACTTAGGAAGGAGGCAGGATTTAGCTGTCCTAGTCTGACCTTTTTAGCCTTACGTTAGTTTTACCTATATTCTCTGGGGAGAATATCATGGTCATGTTCTTGGTGTCTGACTTACAGATTTTTAATGTAGCTAGTGAGGAGAATGATACTGTACAACTTGCAGTGATCTTCTGATTTATTGTGTAGCAAAACATGTACTTAAAGTGCCAGACATTTTTTATCTGTTGGTATATTAAAAAAAAAAAATCTGGCAAAATTAATCTGGCCCATCATGTCATGTCACTGGCACACTACATGATTACCAGATATTCTTTAAACGTCATGACTAGTCATCTGGTTGTTGTTGTGTCCTGGCATTAAAAGTATTCAGAATTATACTGGCTTGGGTACACTTTTTAGGTGCCTCTTTTATAGTGGTCACAGAGCTGTCCTTGGAAAGCCTATATGGAAGGTACTTTTTTAGAGAAGTGTTACATTTTTGGCAGTGGAGGGAATTAAAAACAGTGTGGAGCTATCCTTTCCTGCTATATAGCCTTGATTTACAGATGGTTGGTGCTATTCTTAAACAGGACCTGTTCCTTCCACTCTGTCTTCTGGTGCCTGTGATAGTCCCAGCCATACATGAGCTGGTACCATTGGCCAGAAGCCTCATATAGGGGCTATGAAGCATGTGTGTGAATAAGATTGATTCAGATCCCTCTGCCCCTAAATCTGCCCCAAAACGATTCTTGTGTTTTGGCCAGCCTGATACATACCTGACCCCCTACCCTGCAGTTGCTGTATGATACTTGGCTGAATGAAATGAAACACTTGTTGGAAGTGACTCACAGGTGCTGGTACTACTGTTACTTGCTCTTCACTCTAACAGTAAGGGCAGAATTTACCCTTTAAATATGTGCACCTTCCAGTGATGTCTGTCTGTTTTGTGGGAGGTAGAGGGATAAAACAGATCGTGGTGCTGCGTCTCCTGGAGAAGGAGAAGAGAAACTGAGTAAATCCATTGGTGATTTTTGAACTAAATGTTATAATTTGTTGGAGTTGACAGAGGCCTGGAATGGTTCTTTTTTCAGCGTCTTCTTCTCCTGGGTAAAACTGTGTTATTTATTAAGTGTTGGGGTGGGGGGGCAGGAATGAGGATGTGGATAGATTTGTAAATAGCTAAGCACAGATGGCCTTTAACTCTATAAATTATTTGCATTTCCTTCTAATAATTCATGAGGAATTAGAAGACAAAGCTAGCTGCTTTTCATATATCCTGATGACTGACTGTTAATATTTACTTAGGGACTGAAAATTGGATCACGCAGTGTACCAGTGACATGATATGATGGAACAAATTCATTCAGCTAGAATGATTTATTTTTTTTATAGACTGGTAGATAAAATCAGGTCAAGAGCTTCTTTTTGCAGACTGTCTATGAATCAGTGTTTTTATACATGGAAAATACTTATAAAATATTGCTTCCCAGTATTTAAAATATAAGTTGGAATGTAGTAGAAAACTGTTTACTATAATGATGCTGCAGCGTAAAGCCACCTCCATTACAAAAATAAAAGATGCATAATATTATCCAGTAAATCAGTTTTACAAATAATTACTGGGTTTTTTCTGCAACTGAAAATTTATTATTTTAAAGAACTGATTTGCATCCTATGACTAAACAGAGAATCTTTCTGTTCTTTACTGTGTTCAGTTTGCTTCTAATTTGTCAATGCTTTTTAAATTCCAGTGGTGTAGTGATAGAGTGTATGCTGCTGATGTCACTGCTTGCCTTATCAGGATTTTGTTCTTTGTTTCACAGGGAGCTGTGATTGGTATAGACGATGAGGACGACAGCACCTTCACAATAACTGTTGATCAGAAAACCTTCCATTTTCAGGGTGAGCTGAAAGAAGAGATTGTTTTTTTCTTATAATAGATTCCACTTGTATTTGATGGATGATTTTAAATGTTTGGCAACAGAACAGCACGAATGAGCACACTGAGAACATTCTGGATCCAGGGGTGCTGCAGGTTAGGCAGGGATTTACATCTGCAGTGGATACATATGTGCTACAAAGAGACTGTAGCTCTGGCAGGATTTGGAGATTAAAAATGTAAAGAATAAATCACTCAAGTGGAGAAAGTAATGGGCTTCTGATTATGGGTTTCGCTTACAAAATGTTTCTGATCTTCGTTATCAAGATACAATTATGCATTTCTGTATGAAGAGAATCAAGACTGGTCTGAAGGTTGCAATTTGTATCTAAATAGAACTTAATGCTCAATTATGAGGAGACTAGAGGCAACATTTGGCTTAAAGGTGGAGCTTTGCTTCAAGATTTACCAGCTTGCATTCATTTCATCTACATTTCTGTGTCTTGTCTGCCAGTCACCATTTCTCTGCTATTATCCTTTTATTCACATTTACTAACACCAATGCCATCTGCCACTGCTATGTTTCGTCATTGCATGCTATGGTTCACCGGTAGAAAGGGTAAGGTACTATATAATTGTTATGTACTCCTTAAATTATTTTATCTGCGGCAGTAGGACAAAATACTGTGATAATATTGACTAGAGAACTTCTGTTTTCTGAATGTTACAATCCTAGGGAAGTGTGATGAAAATATTTTTCTACTAACATTTGTTAGTCCTTTTGCTTTTCCTGTAAAATGTAGTGACTAAATCATTTAATTGCTTTGCATAGAGCTGGAAACTGTAAATACCGAAGAGGCACATTTGCATTTAAGCAGTCATATTAATTTATATAAACTGGAATCATTCTATAATCTATATTGTACTGTACATATTTTTAAATCAGTGATTTGGAAATGGGAGTTACCATTAATACTGCTGTGTTTGTGAGAATATTTCTAATGAGAAATATTAATTGTACAGCATATTGTCACTGGCATCTGTATTCCTTGTGCTACAGTTCTTCCTAAATGCTCCTGCTGTACTCTGGCTTTTCACTGCATTAAGCCTCATAAACATACCTTCATAATGCTGAGCTCACAGTAATACTTAAATCTACTGTTCCCAAGGATAACTGATAAAATGCAAGCTAATTGCTAATGCAGTAACAGAATGCCATACTATGGCAGTCTTTCAGTACTATGAAGCTAAATACTGCTGAATATTTGAGAACTTGATACAGGTAAATCTAGAAAGCTCTCATCTTTAGTTACTAAGATATACCTTTTTTAATACGTCTTACTTGCAGTGATTTCTTATATGCTATATTCTCTTTTGTGTAGTCAGATGTCTTAAAAGAAGACTGATAGTATTTGATACAAGTAATGTTCTGATCTAAGTAATATTGGTAATTTTTGAACACCAGTTTTGTCACATAACGTTTCATGCCTTATAATCTCAATTTGTGTGCATTTCATATCAGGTCAGGATTCATGTATGCTCCTTTAGTGTAGAACTGAGATCTTGTACACTATTTTCTGTGTTATGCTTTTTCTGTTAGCATATTATGAAGATAACATCCCTGATACCCAGCAAATTGTAATGATACAAGCATAGTATTAATATATGTGGCTTTAATGCAAAAATGTAAAAAGACAGGTAAGATATTAGTGCTGGGATATTTCAGTATAAAACAGCTCTGTGGAACTATATCTGTAGTTCTTATGGTCACTGTAAATGTGTTATCACCTCATGCAACCCTTATGTCATAGATATATATAAAATGTTTGTTCATTATATTAAATTAATTCAGTATTACACAGGCTTTAATTTATGTGAAATATAGGTCACTATCAGTCATGAATGGTGAATGGGTAATAATGTAAATACTACAAAATGTATTCTGAAACTACACAGGGTATGTAGAACAGACTCTGGGAATAATCCAAGAAAACATACAGTATTCCTAGCAATTTCTTTCTAAGATCTTTTTAGACGTGATCCAGATAGAGCGTTTGTTCTGTGAGATAGTCATAGCTATAAATACATTCACCCTTTATAAAAGAAGTCTTGTATAAGAGAGGACTGCTGCAGAAATGGCAACTTTTTTAAAGATACAGTCTCTTCCTTCCTTCTTACTGCCTGCCTTCATTCTCAGAGACAGCCAGGGATCCAACCAACCTGGAGCCTAGCTGGGAAAATGGCAGAACATTAAAAATACCAAGATTTCAAAGATCTGCTGACCTTTGTCTAAGTTAGGGTCCCATCGCAGTGGAACAGTTTCTCTTTCAGGCCTCAAAAGAAACATGTTTCATATACTCAGTCTTTTTCTTTGGCCTCAGTGAAATTTTGCTGACAGGCAGTGATAGACTTTGAATTTGGGAAAAGAAGGAAAAACTTCATAGTGGATTCATTATATCTTAATGTCAGTTGCTCAAGATTGCACATCTGTCTAACACTCTAGAAATGTAAGTAATGAGATGAAGGGCAAATAAGTCATTTAAAGATGTCTGATCAACTTCTTACAGGGACGTTGTTCCCATATGTGCGTGTATGTGTAACTGAATTTCTGAAGTGCTAAACCTTCAGCATCTCCCACTAAGATTTGCCTGGCACTGGATCTTGATAAATTCTGAGCCTTCCCAGTGTGTAGTTCATATTTTGTTGCTGTCTGTGACAGTCTCCCTCTACTCTGTTCGTAACTGTGCTTTCTAGTGGCCATCCCTGTGTAGCACATTAGTAAAAGTTAGAAAGTTTTTATTACAAAGAAAATGTAGGCTTTGAATGATGACTGCATACATATCAAATGGTATCCATATACTTAGTACCTGGGTATAAAGGAAAGAAGTGAATTGAATAAATATGGGCAATAAAACAAACAGCATGTTTTGATTGAGTGCCCAGCAGACTTTTTCCCTTTTATTGTTACATATGGCTGTATTGATACCTGTTTACACTGGACGGGGAAGGGGGGAGAAATTTTAAAATAGATTTAAAAGTAATGTATTTCATCTCCCAGTTGGTCCTTGTTTGGTCATACTGAATATCCAGTTTCATGGCTTGATTCTAAGGCTTCTGAATTAGGTAGATCTCAAAGCACTCCCTCATGGGTTTGTTCAGATTAGATGCAAAAATGCATTCAAGTTGCTGCAAGACGTTTGGGATAATACTCTTAGTCTAATGTACCTTCCTGTCAGGAAGCTCTTTCTTAATAATATATTTTTTCTTGCTGTAATACATGTCTCTGTCCTAAATGTTCCATAACCTTCAAACACTGCAGGGTTGGGTTTTGATTTTTTTTCTTCTTTTAACATCTTCATATCATCACCTAGCTATAAGCTCTTTCCATTTGGAAAGACAGTTCTTCTATCCTCTGTATCGCTTAGCTGCTCTTTCTGCTCACTAGGATGCTCCTGGCTTAAATTCAAGAGTGGTAACACGATGTTCGAGATAGTCCAGCAAGGGTATTGTTGCCTTCTTGATATTTGAATTGCTGTCTAACCTGAAGCAATAATGGCTTTTATTTGGACTGAAATAATTCACTAAACACACATTGTATGCAGAAACAAGAATGCAGATTTTTAAACTCCTACCTGAAAAGCCAGCTCTTATTTCTACAGCCGGCAGCACAGTTCCTTGGAAGGCAAATCAGTCTTGTCTCCACTGTTTTGTGTAATAAAGGACTGAAAGATTGGAAGCAGTCCAGTGCATTGATCTGAGATGATTTTGCTTTAGCTTTTGTCTTTCCTTTCCTATTCCTGCCACAAAAGTATCTGAGAAATGAAGCATGAATGTTGCTGTGCAATTTATTCTCCTACTACATGAAAGCTGTCAGCTGGTAAAGGTAGATTTCTCCTTCTTCCCCATCCTGCTCCAGTTTCTAGCTTGAATTGTGTCTGCCTACCATCCCAGCTGAGAAAAGAGGGAGATATGCACAGCAAGAGGTTGCCTTAGTGTTATAAAAGCAGGGAATTTTTGTTAATGTGGGACACAGCTATTACTAAGGGTGTACTGGGGTCCAGAAAAGCCTTAGTTGCTGAGAAGTATCAGAATTTGAGATTTTAAGTATTTGGTTTAAGTATCAAAATTAGGTATAATGGTTTTAGACCTGCATTTCACCGCTACTTGGGGAAATAGTCAATATTTATAGTCTTCTATAAAACCTTAACATTGTCCACCAAATAGATGATAGGAAGCTGATTGTCCTTGTGGTATAAAGAGGCACTTTAGTCTATCAGATTACCCAATTTAAATAACAATTCATAAATTTCAGCCTTTTTCCCCAAAAGTTTTGAGAGCTTTTTTAGTTTGATATTGAAAAATGCCTAGGAAGAAATCTTGGTGTGAAATCTTGGTCTGTGTTGGTTTCCTCAGTGATGTTTATAACTGCTGTGACCACATCATTTGTCCTAAGCTAACATTTTTCAGGGTCTTTTGGGGTTCTGGTGATGCTGAAACAGTGAATTCCTCTATACTATGCTCAATGGTGCTTTTATTTTGCAGAGGAGGATGAGCAGCTATATTAAGCGTAAAGCTTCCAGCCTTGTCTCTTCATATATTTACATCAGAGCTGAGCTACCTGTCCTCCTCCCTTTAACTGACCAGATCTGTGCTGCACAAAGTTCTGGGCTGCATCTCGTCCTCTCCTGATTGGCAAAACTGCAAAAATTTCCCTGCAAACCAGAACTAGGTTTAGCTTTTGCAGTGTGATTTTCCTGTCTTCCTCTCTCTTCCGTCTACCTCTTTTTTGCTATTAATGTATTATATTAATATTGCTACTAGTTGGAACTTGTGACCAGAACGCAGGGAATGGTGCGTGGTTGTGCTTTTACTGTTTCATGCAGTTCCTTCTTGCACCTGCAGCACCCTGTATTAATTGTCTGTTTTCTAATCATACCATGAGTATGCCATTTTTAGTGGGGCTATCTGCACTCAATTTTTATGGTCACCTCTTGGTTTTCCATTTCTTGAAGTTGAAGTAGCATATTTCAAAGTCTATGTTAAACTTGAGAGTAGCAAAGAAAATAATACCTTGAAACAGTACCTGTGTGATGTGACCAGTTGTTTTCTTTTCTCCTTCCTCTGGAAGAAATAGTGTATTTATTGCTTGTTACTTTTGGCATCAATATGAATCTATTATCTCAACTGTATATATGATACATGGCAACTATTTTGGAAGAGGAGAAATGGTCAGAAAAGGTCTCACTATAAGGAGGGGAGGGATGCCAAGAAGTTCAACACTCTTACTTCTGTTTTAGCAAGAAATTCCAAACTTGATTTTGACCTGTTAAATTGAGAACTATGTTATTGGCTAAGGAAAACGATTATATTTTTGTTCTTCTATTTTGATTTTTTTTTAGTTCAAGCCAAAATATGGTTTCTACCTTAAACTAGTAGTTTCTGGGCTAGTTCAGTGTGATCTGCAATGGCTTTTAAATGTAAACATACCTTGAAAGCCATTTCCAGAGAATATAGAATATAAAATATTTTTTTGTGTTACTATTATTAATATTTAAATATTGACATTCTCTAGTGAAAACCCAGATAGTTGCAGATTGTGCCACATTCAGAAATGTTTAATTATGAAATTGCATGTTGTGTATGAATTCGCAGAGAGAACTAACAGCATCTTGATCATGTATTTCCTTTGTCACACAAGTTTCCACCTGAAGGTGTGTTTATGGGCTGATTATAAAGCTTGCTAAAAAAGCTTTTGTGCTTAGGTAGCAGTGAAACAGCAGTTTAGTTGGTTTCTCAAGATCATAGATTAATCTTACTAATACATTGTACACAGGAGACCATTTGATGCTTTTTCTTTGGACAGGATTAGACTTTCTTCTGTGTTCTGACTGCACAGGAGTCTTCTGTAGGTACAGGGGGATCAGACTGGTCAAACCCCTGCAGAACAAAAGGAGGGTTGATTTATATGTGTGGGTGGAGAATGGCATCAGGAGGAAGATTAGAAGGGAGAATAATGATTGTGACAACTCCAAAATTATGATACAGAGAAAATAAGGTACTGAGACTATATTCAACCTCCTGACAGATATGGGAGCTGCATGTGTTAGAAGAGTATTTATAAGCAATGAAACTGTTGGTTGTATTTTGGTAGGCTTGTATGAAACCCTGCTTCATCTTCCATGTTTTTCTATGGTATGAAAGGCCTTCAGTGACTTTAAAAAGCCATTTATTTAGCCACAGAACAGCCCTTTGATGTGTGACTTTTCCACCTTATTGGGCACTACTGATAAAATCTCTCTCCAATGAGATTGGTGGCAAAAATTATATCGATCTCAATATAGTCAGAATTTCACCTCTATCATCTGGTTATTTGTGTGTAAAGATAGTACATTAGTTCTGCACTTGGCTGAGAAAATACAGGAATTTTGCATAAAAATCAGTGGAAGTTTTGTCAGAATGAAGGCTGCATAATTGACTCTATTGACTCTGTGGTTGTAATAGACTTTTTTTACTTAGTTCTGCCTGTAAGTAGGTCACAGTGAATGAAAACAAAATATGCACTTTATTTTTTGACAGTATGGTGTATTTATAAGTAATCTAGTGATTTTTTTTAAACTAATTCTTGGGGTTTTTCTTTCATCCTAATGCCCATGTAGATGTACAGAGAAAAAAAAAGCACCAGTATGCTAATTCTGAGGGGATATGTTTTGTGTATTCTGTCTTCCAAGTACTGCTGTGCATGACCTAGAAATGCTAGTGGTAAACGCTGTATCGTGGAGCAGAGTTGTTAAACTTGTTTATATCTAATCTTTAGATGCTATCAAGCTTAGGCTAGAAAAAGTAATCTGGTTTATGCTGTACTTTAACATTTGGTATACGTTATATAAACACATATAATCTCTTCGCAACAAAGTAAATATTATAGGAACTCTAAATTACAAAATTTATTCTTTTTTTGGAAACTAATAGAGGCTGAGAGCATTTAATGTAGTTGCATTTAATTTGCCTTCTTATCCTCTTGGAATAGAACTTTATAAAATCCCTGCCATATCTGACTTGGCAGTTTGGGAAATTCAGAGATAAGGGACTATTTTAGGAGTTGTAAAACATCATCTTTCTGAACTACAGAAATTCCTCTGTAGAAGCAGTGATTCTTGTCTTTAGTACTTTTTTGATTCTGTAATTTTCTCCTTGGCAAAATAATTGCTTTTCTTTCTTTGTACCTCCTCTAGGAAAGACTTCAGAAATTTTTTTAGTATAAAATGGATGTTAAAACATCTTATGAATAAGCTCAACCAGAGAGATCAAAAAAATGCATCTTTAAAAATATTATTATCATATTAAATCTCACTGTAATACAACTACATACTTTTCAAGTGCGCTTCTCTGAACTAGTCATAAATAGGACTGTGATTGTGTTAAGTACCCTGTGGTTGTCTCAGACATGCCTGAGGTGTCACAATAAATTATACAGGTACCTTTCGAAGGATGCACTACAGACACACAGGAGTGAAAGGTTAAGCATATGGGAACAAACTGTAATCTAGGTCATAAATACTAATTCTACTAGAAAAATGTAAAAATAGCTTAACTGACATAATGATGGTAAATTTGCAATGTTTCAACCATTAATGATTCCAACCTATTGCATACAGCAGTGAATATATAGCTCTATGCAGATTTAGCTGGTTCCATGTGCAAATGTTCCCTGTTAAATTGCAGTAAAAACCGAGTTAGTGATTCTGGCACTTAAAATAGAGAAAAGCACAGGGACTGTTAGTGTTCTTTCAGCTGCAGACAGCATTGGTATTTTTGTGGATAGCTGATGCCCTGGTGCAATTTGCATTTCAGCTGACAAGGTAACTATTGCATTAACCCGTCAGACTAAGAACCACAATGCATATTCTTGTAGTGTAGTGGGCTCCTCCATTTAATTTCTTTTTCTAATTAGTATAAGAAAAAATCGGATCATTTATAAACAGCTGAAGTAACACCTTTACATTTTTAAGTGCCAGGTACTTCTCATGTAGATGTCTTAGTGGTTTTTATTTGTCTTTTGTAATACTGTTATTCTAGAGTCAGCCTAGAAAAAAGTAACTTGTTTCTCTCTCTTGCCCCTGCCCTTCTTCTTTTTCTAGAAGTTTTGTGTCAGGAGGGACCAGATAGCATTCCTCCATTTTTATATAAGCACAGATACTAGTGAAATTCCTTGGACTAGATAATAATTGCGTCATCCCAAATATGTTGGTAGAAAGAAATTCTGAGGTAGCTTTCCCATAGGAATCGGCGGGGGTGGGGGGGAATTAACTTTAAAATGGAGCCTGATCAAATCATGAAAGAAGTTGGAGGGATTTCAGGGTACTTGACACATAGGACCAATGAGCAAGGCGTTCTTGTCCCCTATCTGCTTAAGAAAGGCTCCAGCATTTGCAGATGCAGAGTGGATATTATGTAGTATGCATCACAAACTTTTTAGCTGAAAAGATATTAGAGGTTTTTCTTCAGCCAAAGTTGCCCTCTTTAAATGAAAAATGGCCTGGATATCTAGCTTTCCCTGCAGATGGGTGGATAATGATCTCTGACCATTGTGTGTAGATTTTTCCCATAAATTGTTTCTGAGTGTGTTGGCTAATCTCTTTTTTGAATGTTCCCATTGATTTTTTTTTTTCCGTCAGCGATCTTTTGGCAGCTGTTCAGTTCTAAATTGCTTTTACCATTAGAGAGCTTTTACTTGCACCTAATCTCACAGCAGCCATTTTGATTAGATTTAATACAACTTTTCTTGCAGCTTGCTTTACTAAAAACTGCATCCTACTGTTTTCTCCATGGTTTTCTTAAAAGAGCGTACAGAGGAGAGCCAGGAGGATCTGCTCTTGATGATAGATGGTCTGAAAGTTAAACCAGTGTCCTGAACAGAGAGTGCTTAGAAGGTTACAATGTTGTGTGTTTCTGTGCAGTAAGCAGTCTTCTCATGGCAGCGTTCCTGGATTTATCATGGCCAAGAGACTTTGTCTTGGTAGCAGGGTTGATGAGATTCATGTGTTCTACCTAAGGATTGATCATGCTGTGCCATAAGTTTGCAATGTCTAGTGTGTGAGTCAAAAATACATCTTTTTTCCTTCTGCTGAACCCTGGTAGAAAGAGCTATAAAAGGGCTACTAGAGGAATAGAAGCTTCAAAAGTTTACTCTGTTTATGAGCATGGGAAGGTCAGTTCAGTTTTTGAACTGTACTGATTGTTTGGTTTCTGCATCCTCCCTGTTGCTGTAAGCCTTCTCTGTTCTGTCAGTGGTTCATATACAAGTCTTAATGTGATAACCTTTATTAATGGTCTACTGTATATTGAGATTAGTATTTAACTAATACAGTGACCTCTTTTTGCTGGCAGTGTAGAAGATCATAGGAAGTCTGTTGTAATACAAGGATTAATTCACTGGTCTGCAGCTTAATTTTTCCTTTTTTAGTTTAAATAACTGTGGGCAAAAAACTTGAACATGGGATTTTTGTATCTCGTGAATTACTTAGTAACTCCTCAGTGACTTGCACCCCAGTTCCCCAGTAAGATTTTCTTTGGGACTGGGAGATGAATGATTAAAAAAACCACAGAAAACCAGAAAACAAACCGGAGAAACCTTACACACCTTGAAATACGTTAACTACCGCCACTTTGAACACACCTTTGAAAAGCTGAAGCGTTGATGCATTTGAAGTACTGATACATTAATGACACAGGTAACTTGACACATTTACTGTTCAGTGGTAACTGGTGTAAGAAGCATAAGCTTGGTTCATATGTCTGTCAGAACTAGGCAAAGGGGCCTGTTCTTGGTAAGCAGAACCAAAGAAGCTAATAAGCATTAAAATTACTGTCAGAGGAAAATATAGCTGATTCTAATTGACTAATTCAGTAATTGAAATCAGTGTTAAAGTGTAAGCTATGCTGTGCAAAAAAGAACAGGGTGTTTGTGTGTGCATGTGTGTACATAATGTGAAAAGAAAAATTATCATTTGCACATTGCAAAATATATTTGGCTTAATGCAGTCATCTGGACAGAGTTCATAGGGTTTCTGTCTCTTCATCCTGTCTAGTTTCACTGCATTATAAACTTGTGTTCAGCACTTACTTAAGCTTTTCAGTTAAAATATAGAGAACTAGTAGGAAGAACCCCTGTAAGTTCTTTCTAATGAGTTTTTGAGAGTATTACAGATGGCAAAATCCAGCTTTTTAATACTTGCTGCAGTTCTTGCAGGAAAGTTATTTACCTGCTGTTCCAAGTAACGTTTCATTACTTTAACTTCTTCCTGCAGACTTCCTTTGTGCATATGAGAGCACTTTGGTTAGTCACTTTCCCTTATGTCTAGATTTTATTTGTGCATGTTAATGGTATCATTACCAGAATACCTGTGGCAATTGATGACACTTTACTATTTTAAAAGAACAGTTAATAGGGATTGACTTCTAGTATCTGGGAAAATATGTATATGAAGTCTTGCCCCACAACTTTGTGAGGCCACTTCACTGGTTGGATTTGGAGCAAGTTTCTATATTAAAGAGACGTTCTTACGTATTTCTCACAAACACATAAACTGTCAATTATTTCCTGATGGTTTTGTTAATTTGACATAATTAGTGTGTATATACTGAAGTAAACAATGCAGTATGTTTATCTTGATATTGATAGGATTTTCTCTGGGGAGTCTAGAAAAATCTATAGCTTCCTTCTCCTAAAGGCAGGGGGGCATAAGAGAGATATTCTATGGATTTATGATTCGCCTTCCCTCATCCCTTCCTCTGCCCAACAAAATACCCTTTATAGCAATGGATGTGTGAAAAAGTAATATGTAATTTTCTAAATGAGGGTTTATTTAACGTATTTGGAAGACCCTTGGTGGTTTTGAGTATGGATGGGTTTGAGCTGCAGAATTCCAAAGAATAAAAGCAATGGAAAATAAGGGTGAGAAAGGGAACACTGAAACAAAGCATTTTGAGGCTGGAGAGTACATTTCAGTGTAGTAACTTACAGATATTTCCTCTGAACTCCCATAACAAATAAGTCAGATAGGAATCTTAGTTCTCTGATGCATAATAGGTGCTACCTCACTTAAGCTTTCCTTGCTTTTAGCAGGCTTCCTGTTTCTTTTAAATACCTTCCATTTGAATGAGGAACTAGAAACAATCATCAGTAACTATTCTAAATCTGTATATGGGCCAGTTTGTTTACAGTCTACTTAATGACTGGATTTTTCTATTCTTTCTTCACCTGGAGTCTACTGACTGTGCTCCTGTGGTTTTTAAACACCCTTAGAGCACAGCAAGGAACTCTTTCAAACTAGCAAAGTAAAGGTGGTGTGTCTGTACTGGGGGTAGGAGGGAAGAAAAGCAGTATTTGCTGGGGGGGAAAGGCAATGATAGTCCTTAGTCTGTTTTGATGTTCTTCATCCTCCTTTTCCAGCTCCTCTTCTTCTTCTTGTCTCCCCAGTCCTGAAAGCCATCCACTGTCTCCTTTAATCATCACTTAATATATTGCTTTCTTAACTATCACCGCCTGCAACTGAGAAGCATAATCATCTTCTTTTGTCATTACTTCCTGACTTGGATTCTTAATTAAAACTGTATGGTGGTCTGTTGCAGAAGTATGGAAGAATTATTGTGTCGTTGTTAACATGTGACTCAGGTTCAGTTTCAGAGTAGGATTGTCTTGAGTTTAAAAAAATGTTTATTATATATTTCAGATTATTCTTTGTGCTTCGTTATTCACAATGGTGACCTGTTAGAGTTGGTGTCTGTCCTGTCTTATGAATCCATACCTGAAAGGCTAACTTATTCAAAGTAACTATGTCCACACTGAAGTAGAATGACTGGATAATTTATTACAGGTTGAACAGCCTCTCGTAATTAAGAAAATTTAAAAATGACTTAATGAATTGAGGAACATCTGTGCAAAATCTCTTCTTGTGTATGCCCCTAAAGATGGACAAGGGACAGATAGTAACAAATAGCAATAATGCAGAACTCCTATATTTGTCATATTATTTTTTTTTTTTAATTTGACGTGTATGGTACAGAGTCATTAGTAGAATAAAATTTCTGTCAAAGCATAAAAGCTTTTTGCATGCATGACTATTTGAAACATCTCTCCAGTACCATAGAGTAGATTAACACAGTAATGTTACAGAGCTGTAACCACAGAAAAATAAACAGGATATTAAGACAACTGTGGAATTATGTCCTTGGTGACTTAACAGAGATAGTATGGTTTAATTTCCATATTTAGTGAGGACATCAGATCTGTTTGCTTATGGCTTTTAGTGTGTTGCATGTAATTTAACAAAGTCTTTTGAATAATTTTTCAGCTCGAGATGCTGATGAGAGAGAGAAGTGGATTCATGCTTTAGAGGACACCATTCTCCGCCATACCCTCCAGCTTCAGGCAAGTTTCACTTTAACTTTTCATTTGTTTTACTTTCTTTTCTTCAATGCAATGAAGTACAACAGCGTGACTGCTAATATCAAACATATCTTGTATAACACCTGGCTGTTCTATGGCCTATGCAGCCAGATACAGTATGACATCAGTATAGGTACTTGAGATTAGGTTTGAGTCTTTCTGTTCCTATTTTCATGTCTTACCATCATGGAAAGTCAGTATATGAGTTCTTTTTATTAACTCATATTTTTAATTGGTGGTTCCAGACTGATCATTGCACATTTAGTTCATTTGTTTTTGTTAAACCGGGGGTTAGTCCTTTTTGGGTCAAGCAGAATGAGACATCTGGCAGCCTGTCGTGTGCTTGTACACTACCTAATTTTGAAATAAAAATGAGACAGCTGCATTGAACCTCTTTCTGGATGACAAAAATGGTAAATAGCTTATGTTTGAATCTACTATGTAAGCTGGATATTGGTAGTTTTCTGGTTCTGAAAACAGATGGTTGGACTGAGGATGGTTCTTAGCACTAGATATCTAAGATCAGTTTCTGGCAATGTTCTAGACTTGGAGCTGTCTATAAGGTTTGCTAATCCTTTATTTTTGCCTTGGAGAGAAACCTAAACTCTTCATGAAAGGGATTTTCTCATACTTAGTTTGTACCACAAAGGTGTCTGACGACAGTGTAGAAATCTTAAAACAGTATTCATTATTTGTGTTGAGTAAAGGTTTGGTATGCTTTTGGAGTACAGCAAGAGAATTAGGTCTCTTAACGATTGACACTGTGTAAAGAAAGATACATTAAAATCCCTAATACCACAGAAAGAGAAGTTTATAAAGACTGATTTAGATGACATTTGCCCAATCTAAAGAGTCAGAACAAGCCTGAATTTATCCCATCCAACTTTAGGCATTTATGCTATCTTAGTCAATTTACTTTAATTTCCTGCTAAACAGTGGTTTCCAGCCGTTTTTGACTTATTAAAGACCACTACAAATTTTCTAGTGGATAGCAGATCCCTGGATAAAAATTCAGGTTTGACAATCATCAGCTTTGTATCCCTAGTAACACGTCATGAATATTTTATAAGTAATCTCTCCATCTGGACACAGTAGCTGACCACAGACTGAAGAACTCCACTCTGCAGTGGGTGTGAGGAGACAGATTATCTAGAGGACAACATATGGGTTTAGAAGGGCTGAGCTGCTTCCCAGGGGATGCCTCTTTCCCCATCCTCAGCTTGGAGAGAGAAAGTGAACAGGTCAATGTAAGCAGCCCTATTTAGGGTCTGAAATGAAGTAAAAGTAATCTGTGCAGTTTTCTCCACCCGGAAGACTTTTTATAGCTTGGAGATACAGAGTACAGAAATGAAACGCCAGAATATAATGCGGTTTTATCAAAATGTACACTTCCGCACTCTCTAGAAATTGTGATCGTAGTTTTATTGGTAGACATAGATTTCACAATTGCAGCTAGTAATGGAACTGCTTCCCGTTACATAACCTGTTCACGTCCCAGGAGTTTTTCACATAAGCAAGGCATATTTCGATAAAAACCCCCTAAGTTAGTAAATTACCGAGTAATGTTTGAAGGAATAATTAAGAATCTAGAACTGATTACTAAGAAACATGTCCTCATCCCTCTTAAATATGTCCAGCATTGAGCATAGTACCTTGTGGGCCACTGTTGTGTGCTCACCATTCATTTTTAAGAACCTTGTTCAATGTGCCGGTCACGTACCCTTTCTGTTTCCAAGGCCCTTATTTTTAGAGTAGGTGGAATACCGTTCACTTACACCCCAGTTCAGGAACTGTCAAGGCTCGCCATCTTCACTGACACAAGCCGCTGAGCAGACCTGATTTAACAATGGCGCACGACTGTACCTCCTTCTGTCATGAGTTGGGAAGAGCGGCCTCAGTGACTGTTCGCCTGCAGGGCGCTCCGGCCCCGCGGGTGGGACGTGCCGGCGGAATGAACAAGCCCTGTGGAGCCTGGGCTGAAGGTAGGGAGGCTGCCTGCAGGGCCGAGCACCGGGTGTCTCTCCAAGCAGGAATCACCTGAGTTTTGACAATCGCCCGTGGTCCCCTTGGGCTTTACGAGCGTTGCTCGCGACTCGGCCGCTGCTGAAGCCAGCGGTGCCTTTGGCGGGCTGACACCGGGCCGGCACGGAGCGCCGCCCCGCCCCGCCCCGCCCCGCCGGGCTGCCGAGGGGCCTCGCCCGCTCCGCACAGCGCTTTTCGTTTCAGTGACAGGACGCGCCGCCCTGAGCCCGCCCTCCCTCCCTCCCTCATGGCGGGGCTGCCCCTCCCCGCCTGCCCCCGCTCCCGCTGACCGCCATTCTCCGGAGGGAGGGGCGCGCTCCGCCCGCCCACCAATCGGCGGCCGCCTTATTCGTGATGCTAGCAGCGGGGCCGTGACTGCGGCCGGCTGGGGCGGGGGGC
>JAVKLA010000090.1:7635968-7700058 GCA_034782735.1 Sagittarius serpentarius | reverse complement strand
TGAGCAGGGACACCTTCAACTAGATCAGGTTGCTCAGAGCCCCATCCAGCCTGGCCTGGAATGTTTCCAGGGATGGGACTTCTACCACCTCTCTGGGCAACCTGTGCCAGTGTCTTACCACCCTCATTGTAAAAAATTTCTTCCTTATAGGTAGTCTACATCTACCCTCTTTTAGTTTAATGCCATTTCCCCTAGCCCTATTGCTACAGGCCCTGCTGAAAAGTTTTTCCCCATCTTTCTTATAGGCCCCCTATAAGTACTGGAAGGCCACAATAAGGTCTTCCTGGAGCCTTCTCTTCTCCAGGCTTAACAACCCCAACTCTTTCAGTCTGTCTTCATAGGAGTGGTGTTGCAGCCCTCTGATCATCTTCGTAGCCCTCCTTTGGACCCACTCCAGCAGGTCCGAGTCTTTCCTGAACTGAGGACCCTAGAGCTGGACACAGGACTCCAGGTGGGGTCTCACCAGAGTGGAGTAGAGGGGCAGAATCACTCCCCTCGACCTGCTGGCCACCCTTCTCTTGATGCAGCCCAGGGTCTGGTTGGCCTTCTGGGCTGCGAGCGCACATTGCCGTCTCATGTCCAGCTTTTTGTCCACCAGCACCCCCAAGTCCTTCTCTGCCGGGCTGTTCTCAATCCCTTCATCCCCCAGCCTGTATTGATGCCGGGGGTTGCCCTGACCCAGGTGCAGGACCTTGCACTTGGCCTTGTTGAACCTCATGAGGTTCATACGGGCCCACTTCTCAAGCTTGTCTAGGTCCCTCTGGATGGCAATGTCCAATCCTATAATTGCCAATTATAGGCAATGTCCTACTTGACAAAATCAAACATGCTGTGTGCAGGGGATATGTTTCTGATGAGGTATTGAGGATGGAGGGAAAGCTCTCCGATTCACTTCTTTAACTTCCACAAGATTTTTTTGCTGCACTTGGAATCCTGATTAGATGAAAAGTATAGCGTAAGTATCTTTAAAAAGATAAGAAAGTGCGCTCTGTACAGCTTTCTCCTTTCCTCCCCCAGTAAAGCTATTCTACAAGGACAGCTCTTGTCAAGTCTTTGCTGTTGCCTCTATCTTTTTCTTTGTTTCCCTGCCTTCATTACTGTTCATTTTCCACAGAGGTCATTATTGTAATGCTTTTATTTGAGAAATATATTTGAATTTTTCTGGTATGCTTTTTCTAAGTATGATGCAATCTTTTCATCCCATCCTAGTTTGAAAGAACTAGTTTAAATTAGGCTGGAATTACTTCTCAGCGTGGACAAGTTTTGAATACAAATGCATTAGTGATGTATGTGACTTCTAATTTGGAGGACAAGGAAACAAGATATAAACTCCCTTAGTGCTAGCAGTTCTATAATGGAAATAAGGCTCATAATATGTATTTTTAATTGGTTTATGTTTTGTTATTGCCCTCCTGTTTACCCCTTCCCAAAAAAGGGTCGCGTATGAAGGGAATAATTTTGCAGGACTCCTAGCATGAGGGTTCTTTACCGCAGACCAGCATGTCAACCCTTTCCTAGGATAACCATCCTGTCTGCTCACTCCAAGTTACTGGATATCATGCAGATCACACTGGGAGATCACTGACTGGGTAGTGTGCTGCTGGGCCTCGCTTTCTGCTTTCTGCCTACAAACATTAGGATTGGCATGTGCCTTATAGAGTCTAGTCTTTAAGCTTTTGGTATGTCCTGAAGGGGATATCTCAGAAGTTGTAGGAGGGAGGGATGAGGGAAAGAATGCTATGTTACTTTTTTCTCTTTTCTCTAGAGTTGTTATCAATACAGGTTTCTTTGTGGGGAGGAGACAGATACCAAATGTGTTATTTTGGGAAGCGATGGGCAGACTAGAAGTTATATAAATTACTTGCTTCTGCAGCTATTTCATCTGGTAATAAAACTGTTAATTCATTAAAATCTACATGACCCAGAGCAGTTGTTATTTGAGGGAAATAAAGTGTACTTACCAACAGATCTAGTTATTCAATGGAAAAACTGGTTATATTACTTTGGATTTGGTACTGACAGTAAGAAAGAATCAGTGTATTTCTGAAGATCTAAAATAGTCTGTTGTCCTATTCTTTTTTGTAATTTGAAGATACTTATTTTATAATCACAGCATAACTTCAGCCGGTGAAGACCTCTGAAGTCACCTGGTCCAAGCCCCTTCTCACTGTGAGACCAGCTTCTGCATTAGATCAGGTTGTCTAGGGTCAAATCCAGTTGAGTTTTGAACTCTGCCCTCCAAGTGTGGAGGTTCAACAGTATCTGCAGGCAACCTCTTTTGCCAGTTTATGCGTAGGTGAGCAGCATATAATACAGGTTTCTCATAAAAATTTGATTGCTAGTTCAGATGTGGAGTTTCCTAATTTACATGTTTAACAAGCTGCTAAATGCCATTCTATTGACTCTGCTCACCAGTTTCTTTTGAAGCCTCCTTACCTACATGGCAGGGGAGGGAAGAAAGGGAAAGAAAGAGAAAGGGTCCCCTTTTTTTCCTCTACTCTGTCTTTGGGTGACCAGATAATGAAGAAATAAGCATGTGTTACGCAAATCTGCACTTTGTATATCTGCTCTTTCTAAATTACTGCTGGGTTTGAAATATTGATTGATTTTGTTTGCTATTTGTATATTGGGTTTTTTTCCTGTGCTATTGCTAATCCTAATATTTTTAACTTTCCAATTAGCTTTTGGTTTTCAATTTTAAAACTATGAGAGCTTACAATTATTAACCTAATCTCATATAACACAGACTAGTATATTTTCTCAGTAGGTTATCAAATTTCATCTGAACCATCTTTATACAAACCAAGAGCAAACTAGGAGTGAAGTGCTACAGCTTTAAGTACCTGTGCTTCTTTTCAAAATTATTTTTGTGTTTCATCTCCGTGATGTGTCAGCTTGACACTACTTGGTTTTATGGCTTTCTCTTTACATTGATTGAAGTTTTAACTTTCTAGTAGAACTTTTTAGGTCACAATTTTCACTCTGTGTTTGATGTGGATGTCTGCTCAGTTGTAACACTAAGTGTTTTAATCGGCTTTTCCCTTAGTGCTAAGAGGCTGAAATTTAAGAATGGCATTTCATCTTTAAGCCACCACTAAAAATACCAGATTGTTACATATTAGTAGTCGTAGACTGATGACTGAAATAAAAATCAGCATTTTGATGCAGCATGCAGATAACTTGCACCATAAGCTATATTTCTGTGTATAGTATCCTCAGCAGAAATTTTCTGTATGGTTCATGCAGTTTTCATATATGAAACCTGACCTCCAGAATTATTTAACTGAACATGCTAGACCATTTGCTGAAATGATAGTGTTGGCTGCTAGCTGTACAGATGATTCTGTTTTCAAGAAGGACATAGAAAACTAGTTTCATATAGTTTCAGATCTACTTTCAGTGTAATTTAAACTTGACTAGTTTGAGGGAGTGTCAAAAGTTTCTTGGTTGAGAGGACTCTCCCTTCTGCCTGTTAGTTTCTTTTTGATAACTTGTTATGCTGGATGTTTTTTGTCTTAATTTCTTGGCATAGTCAAAATTTCTCCTCCTCCTCCCTTCTTCTCCTCCTCCTCCCTTCTTCTCCTCCTCCTCCCTTCTTCTCCTCCTCCTCCCTTCTTCTCCCTGTTTATAAATTTGTCCAGTGTGGACTGTAATACAAGGTGAAGTATCTTTTTTTATGCTGGTTTACAAATTAATCTGTATGGATAGATTTGCTTGTGTAGAACTGTTGTCAAGATCTGGGTCTGTAGCACAGTTTAAGAGTTGGCAAATGAATAAAGAATAGTATCTTCTATAGTCAGTAGATGGCTTTAGATTTTAGGGAGTGCATGATACTGTGCACACAGCTTGACAGAGGTAAGGGCAAGTCATTCCTCTATTGCGCACAAATGCTCACGCCTCTAAAGAACCATCAATAAAGCTCTTATTATGATGGCCCATTATCATACAAAAATAAAAGAAACTACCTGTATTGTCAGAGCAAACAATGTCAAAGAAAATGTTATGCTAATGTGGAATTTTACAAATATGGATTGCTCATCTTCCCCCATACAAAATGTTTTTTTTCCCCACTGGCTGATCTTTACACATTCAGACTGTTGAGATTCTCAGCAGTCAAAACAGCACAGTTGATGGTTTCATAAGAGTTTGAAGTGAAGACGTCATATTTTAGATCAATGTGAATACGGGTGAAAGTATGCTAGTAGGAAAGTCTTGTCACTGCTGTTATGTTCTCAGAATTATGTTTCTGTTATAAATGACGTTTGCTTCTTTATCCTTCATGGTTTTTTTCCTCCTATATATTTAATTTGCATTGTACAATTTTTTTAAGCTGGGAGTGCTTCAATATTTGTTTTGCAATTCCATTTGCATGAAAGACATTTATGTAAATAAACCTTAAATGTGTTTACATAGCATATGTGCATGAAGTCAGAAGTAATCAATTTCAAGAATCCTCTCTTTTCTTTCCTGTAATTAAAGATGTGGTAACCCAGTGGGAGTTTGTTTGTTCAGGTCTTTGAATACATGGTTTATCAGTTTAATGGTAGGGATTATGTTATATGCAGAAGTGTGCTTTGAGTCTTACATTATTAAGGGAAACAAATTTGCAAGCAAGAAAATATAAAAGTAATCTTTCTCATGGCACTGATACATTGTCCTTGTCGGCATGTGTGCAACAAATGTAAGAAATCAAATATAGTGGCAAGGATGCAAATCACTACAGCTGTAAAGGAACTAGGGCAACCAGGAATAATAATTTTGAATTTTCAGCTCAAAGGTGGGCCCATATTTAAGAAATTATTTAGCACTCAGTTCTTCACTAAGAAGTGTTCAGTTCTTCACTAAGAAGCTGTAAGTTGAGCAATATTGTCTGAAGTGTGAAAAATGCAGTCATCCAATTGGGTATGGTTTTGTCTTCCTTAACTGAAATGTAAGAATATGGAATCACAAGACAGTCTTCAGAAAAAACTTTAATTCTCCTTTGTATTTTCCAAAGAAACTTTAATTAGTGTAATTTAAGGGGATTTGTTCAATCATAAGTAATGAAACACTCTGGTGTGTGATGATTATACCCCCATGGAAAATGTGTAGCAATTTGCTGTTACTGATTTAGCCGCAAATAGAAGACAAATGGGTTCAGCTGTGTGCCTGTGTTTGCACATGGCAGGACGAGAGGCAAGGCAACATTTTATCAGTCAGTTGGCAGGCAAAACCGTAATTTTGTTATCGTTTTTCTTCCTCTGAAACTCTAATTATATATTTGATTTTTATTTATTTATACCTAGGGTGTGGATTCAGGATTTGTTCCCAGCGTTCATGATTTTGACAAGAAACTTACCGAGGCTGATGCTTACTTACAGATCTTGATAGACCAATTGAAGGTATGGTAACTAAGTGGTGTATGTACTGTATTGGGAGTCTGCTTGTCAGTGTGGATTTCAGGGTCTGGTTGAAAGGAAGCTCAACAGAGGGAGAGAGTCATGTTTTATGCTTCACACATGTTCTGGTAAATGTGGGATGCAGAGAGCGCTCATCTGGCTGAGCTGACTGTGAACTGGAGAAAACATACCTTTTTAAATATATAAAGTCTGCCAATGATAGGTTTTATTTTCTCGTTCTCCCTAGCTTAGGATGTTACATAAGTTCTAACTACTTCTGAAATAAAAAGACTTTTACTGGACGTATAAAAATTAAAAGTTATAAGCTAAGGGCTGAAATAAGGTGAAAATGGCTTTCTCTTAGAATGGATCTTGGGATTGTTAAAATAGAGTTAGAAAATCAGAATCACTCAAACAGATATAGAATAGTTTACAATGGCTGAAACATTCTTTTGTATATATAGCTTCATGGAAATGGCAGAGATGACTTAAGTTTAATTTTAAAACATTAAATCATTATATTGCTCACAGTATTTTAGAATTTATCTTGAGAAAATTTTGTCAAGTAATATGTAACTACAGTTGCAGATAGTTTCAGACTTTGTTGCAGTAGTGATAGATAATCTGTTCTTTGTCCTTGAGTGAAAACATTCTGTAGAAATTTTGTACAAATACAGTTCTTTTACACTTTGAACCTGTATTTTAAGAGTAGGTGGGAAGGTGAGGAATGATGAGGTGATATCTCTCAGTACTCACCTTATTGAGAAAAACAGTTTTTGTTGCTGGTTAGGACACTTTTTCCCATGACTCGGCAGGTTAAAATTGCTGTTAAGATTGCTTCAGTTCTGCTGGTTTGGATTTTTTTTGCCTGATATAATGGGCAAGTATTGCATGTGGGATATTCAGCAAAAATTCAGTTGCAGGGGAGGGCGGAGAGGGGGAAGAGCATACCAATGAAAATGGAGGTAGGCAAAACAGGTGCAAACAAAATTCAAGACTAAACTGCAAAGACTTGACCAGGAGTTAGCTTTGTCTTCTGCTCCAGAGCCCTCTAGCATGCTTCTCTGAAGGAAGGTATTTAAATCTTTACACCTTCTAATTGTTATTTCAGGCCAGCTGGGGGGAGGGGGTATAGGAATTAGTTAATAATGAAAGAAGATTGAATTTGAGGATGGACAGAGACCAAGACTACAACAGTCTTTTTTTAGAACCAGAAATCAGCCCTCGAGGGAAAGGGAACGCATGAGTAGGTTTTAGGCAGGCACTTGAGTAAAGAACTGTAGCTCACCTACTAAAAATTAGAGCCTCTTTTCAGAGCAATGGTGAATATGATGAACTTTTGAGCATTACCCTTAATCATTTTTCTTCCTTGAACATCTTGTACTTAATAGTTGTTTTTATGTGCACCTTAGAGTGCTCTTGGAGGCAACTTTTAACTGTTTCAGCTCAGCTTGCATTAAATACACATGCAAGCTTTTCAGTAAGAATTTGTTTCACTTTGCTTAGCCGCATTTCATATTCCGCCTTTAAGAAAATAAATAGAAGTTAATCCTGGGAAATCACTACATATCTTTGCAAAAGAAGTGCTTACAAATCTTACATTATTTGGATCATGTACCTGAATAACAAGGTACCTGGAAGGGTTGATGAGGGTTGAGGCACTTTTGGTAAGCATTCTATATGCCCCAAAGGTCTTTGCTGAAATAAAAGAAGGGCAGTTTGAGGCATTTTGATGAGCATCACTTTTATCACTTAACCTCACCTTTTTGTTCAAACCATGGTAGAACCGTGCCAGGCTGAGCTGTGGAACTAGCTGGGATCTGAGATTTGGTCTCTGTCAGGATGGGATAATGTGAGAAATTAGTTACAAATTTGTTATATCACAAATAATGTAGAGAAATATTAGGCAAAAACTGCTTTGGATCATAATACCAAGACTGTATAACTTAAATACTTATAAAATGCTTTTGGTTTTGAAATTTCAGTGTTTCTGGCTGATACTATATGAAAAAATAACACTTTCAGTATTTTCACAAGTATCTTTTTCTTTTAGCTCTTTGATGAAAAACTCCAGAACTGCAAAGATGATGAACAGAGAAAAGCAAGTACATTTTGCCTTAACTATTGCTTATTTTGCTTAATCAGATGGTTTTGTGCATCAGTTTGCTCTAGTCTATCAAAATTTAAAGTACGGTTCCAATTTGTCAAGTTGCCAAAAATCACTTAAAGCAATTTGAATAACTGATAACATTATTTGTGGTGTTAATAGGTTGCAAGCAGAATTTTTAGTAATGCTGGGTGACATAACATTAAAAAAGATTTCAGTCTGTAGGAGATTATTACTCCTCTGTTATCCAACTGTCTAAAGCATTTTAACTTAAATTTGCTATTTTTTTAATCTCTAACAAGGATGAGTGTTTAACGTTTGTAGGAATAGCAAAGCTATTCTGAAGGAAAAAAATAAATACTAAGAATCCAGTATTTCATATAATCAGTCTGCATCCTGTGTAGTTCTGAGACTAGTGTGCCACATATTGGAAGTCTGATAATACCATAATTCACCTTTGGTGAGGATGCCAAAAATGTAACTTGCTATGTGGGGAGCAGTACTTTTTTAACAAGGTTGTAATTCACTTAAGTGTTGTGTGGTTTTTTTGCATTCCCTCCTCTTCCATTTCAAAAGTCAGGTTTGTAGGTCAGAGTTCAATCACTATGTTTAAGAAAGGCTAGCACATACCTTTGGTGCTGTGGGTTTGGCATTAAGTAGCCTGCTGGTTTTGTATGTTAATTTGTGTGGTGTGGAGGAGGGATTTAACAATTCCTTATGAAGGGTTTATTACTGAGGAGTTGCTTTTGTTTTCAGCAAATGCAGTAATTTCAATATCATAAAGTAGTGGTGTATTTCAGCCTAGTTCCCTCCCTCTCCCCAAATTCACTTGTGAAAAACAAGCTCATGTTCTCTTGGTGTTTGATTTCAGTTCTGAAAACAGTTTGATGCTTTCTGTGATTAGTTTACTTCTTTATAATGATTGTGACCTTTCATGTGTTATCGATCTTGTTTGATGTGTTATGTGGTGTCTTAGGGACTTCACAAGTGATGGTCTTTCTGGAGTTCTCTTGCACATACAGGCTTTTAAAATAACTTTGAAGTAGAAGTGTTCTCTGTGTAAGCGTGTTTAATCTGTACACAACTGACCAAAAGAGTAGAGATCTAAAGATTTTGTATTTCTCCTTTGGTGCGTCTTACTGGGAAGAGTTCTCCTTCAATTTTGACCTCCCTCCAGATGCTCCTTTGCAGGTCAGGCAGTACTTTCTTTTTCCCTGTGACAGTGCTTCTAATCCCTGGAGACTTTCTGCATGTTGTGCTGATTTCTTTCTTTATCTCTGCAAGGTATCTATGGAACAGACAGATTGACTTCATAGAGAAAGCAGGAAGCTTGTTTAGAAGAGGTCAGCTTCCTCTGGTTTTAAATCTTGATAAATGTTGCTATTAGTATAGGTTCCATTTATCCTCTCTTAAAAATGAAAAAGACTTGGGCAGAGCACTTTTTTTGATCATGTCTCTTCCTGTACTAAAGCAGCTAAGAGGTTTTTTGATACTGTCTTCAGCAGTTTTTCTGTTTGTTTATGAAGCATGGTTCAGCTATGAGTGTAACCTGCAGGATACTTCCATTCAACTCAGTTCTTTCCTCTGAGGAAACAAGATTTGGTTATTTGAGTGTTACGTGCTTCCCAGCTAGCTGAGTGCTGTTTTATGCAACTGTTTATGGCTAGGCATTTAAAAACTGAGCTATTGCTTTTGCAAGTGTACAGAGCATTGGATGAGCTGGTTTTTAGTTACAGAGTATTTGGTCTTTTGAAGATGGTGGCATAGGGCATAGGTGTTCTGAGACCTCTTGGATATCGTCTTTCTGAGACATGGTAATCTGTTGAACTTGGAAGAAGACAGGGCAGATGTAGACTTGATGGATTTTGAAGACTGAGAAATATTGTGATTATCATGAATTCCCTATGTTATATCAATACTCCTGGCAGAAGTACAACTAGCACTGTATAGTGGGATCATACTGTCTTGCAAACATATTATAGCTAGCAGTGCTGACAGTTATGCAGAATATATTGATGGAGTACAATGTATATATCTGATTACATAGGAAGTAAAAGAAGGTGCGTGATCTGAGGGTACTGGCGTTTCATGGGGAAGACAAGACAGGACCTTGCTTTCTTACAGTGTTAGCAATGTCACTGGTGAGAACTCGAAGTAAGCTTTTCTGTTCCGTTTTGTGAAACTATCTTGACCACACACATCAGGGACAATAAAACTGTAAACATTCAAAAGCATCAGAACAGCAAAGAGGTGTGTATTTGGCAGGCTGGAACAAAGCTGACGTTACTTAACAAGATTTTGGAGGGGAGTGTAGCCTGCTTAAGCCCTTTGGTTTGTGAATACCTTTTGTGAAGTAATTCCAAGGCTGAGCACACGGATTCAGGTTGTACCTTACCTATTCTGACCATGAGCTGGCTACCCCTACGTGCCTCTGTTGCCTCTCTTTGCTAGACGAGCTGATCCCTCTGTAGTCACATGATTGTTGAATAAGGCAAAAATCATGTTCAATGAAATAAAGTTAGCTTTCTATTGGATCACCAGTGGCTTCATAAAAAAATCACGTGCCAAGGAGGTATAACAAGCAGCAAGTAAATGGAATAGTTTCAGCAGCAGCCTGCAGTTTGATTAGATTAGATATAGCATGTGGCTGCATTCTGCAAATGTAAGTCTGCAGGAAGTTGATGTTTTATATCAAAATATGTGTATTCATTACCTAAAACTAAGGAAACTCTCTTATTAAAATTTTATCTTCATCAGTTTTCAAAGAGTAGGGATGTTGAAGAGAGAAAATTGTGGTAACTTTTAGTAGTAAATTATTTTTATCGGTAATATTTTTTTATTGTTGGCATACCTCTTTTTACCTGCTTTTGATTGTCTTTACAATTTTGTATTTTCTAAATTATCTATATTACTTTAATGCAAGTTTAAACAAAAGATAATAAGAATAAACTTACAAGGATTGTAGCAGCGTGTATGCATAGCAGTGTATTTCTGTACAATTGATAAGATACAAGCGTTCTCCTAACTTCTCCTCTAAACCAACCACTCTTGTAAGCATGCTGGTTTTGTTGCTATTGATCATCCACTTGTTTTTCTCTCCCCATTGTCATGTCTGTAGTGTGTCTGTATAAGATCTTACAGGGGGGAGAGTTCACAAACTTTATTTTATGCCTGCTTACATCGCTGTTGTAGAATAACACATTGCTCATGAAAATCCAGAGACTTCCATATCAACGTTTACTTAGCCCTAAAGAACAGGGCTGGTGCTCTTTAGAAGGGTGTTCCCAGGGACTGAGTTTGTCTGACTTACCTGCATTGTTCTCACAATTTTGTGTACATATGAAGAAGATAATATTCCAGTTCCGTGTGCTGTGTTCTTGCAAGGTAGCCGTGCAGCACAAATGTGAAAAATACTGGATTAACGCGTACTGTTACTACTTAAGTTGGCCAGCTCACAAGGAATTCATTTCCATAGAGGAAAAAATTAGGACTCTAATTTGTGGGCAGGCCTTGGAAACCAGGTGTCCTGAGGTTTTCCCATCTCACATCTTCTGTATAATCTTGGACAAATTAGCCTTTTGTCTGTACCTATGTGTAAGAATAACAACGTCTTAGTGTATTGTTTGGAAAATTACAAATGGGTAGGGGGAAAACAGTGTGACTGAATTACATTATATGGCCTGACATCACTTTCAGATTTTCAGCAAAGATGATATCAGTGAAGGGAACAAGATACCAGTTTATTTGGTGTGTAGATACTCTGTAACATGTTGGGGGAAAAAACAGGTAAAGAATAATCAAAACTGCTAATGGCTACCTACAGTTAGCTATAAAGCTTTGAGACTGAATGATTTATTTCAGCTGCATAACCTTTCATCTGACAAGATCTGTATGTTTGGGTACACTGCCTATTCTATTTTGGTGCTAAAAGGCTCAAAAGTTCACTGCTGTCATATTTAAAATGCTTTTTTCAATATGCATTGATAAAGTATGGACTGGAAGTATAGTAGAGACATGAAAAACAAACAAAAACAAAATAAAAGAGTTTTTAGCTGTTGGCTAAAAATGTACCTGTTGGCTATTTCTCTGCTAGCAGCAGAAGTAAATACAATATAACTTTGTGATATAACATCCCTGATACACTATTTCCTAGATCAGCACGGACCAGTCTTTCCAGTGGAAAAGGCTGAGGCTGGGTGCTGTTTGGCCACCTCTTGACAATTAACATGAAGAAAATGTATAGCATCCTTATGAATAGTATACAGAACGGAGTGTAACTGACGAAAATTTCCCTAGGTATTGGCTGGGAAGCCATCACCTTTACACACTTTGAATATTCAAGAATCAAAAAGACTGTGACTCAAGTCACATGGGACACTCATATTAATCCAAACAAAGAGGTCCTGTAATTGGATCAGTTGAGGTTCAGCGCTGTGTCCAATGTAATAATTTTGCCTTCTGCAGACAGTCCCAAGGACGTCAACAGGATGCATATGCTTCTTAGATAGGTCATGCTTATGTGTAAAATGGCATGCAGATGCCTTTTGCATGCCTGAAGTGCAATTCCACACAGGAAATCTTTATGAACCACTATTTCTAGATAAAATTAAGTAGGCAGATTTCCAGATGCACTTTTACTGGAGGCTTAGAAAGAGCAAGAACATGTGTGCATTGTTATTTTCTGTGATTTTTTTTTAACTGTGCTTAACTGCATATGTTTATTATACTTGAATGATGGTAATTTCGAGAAATACTGATTGTTGAAATGTGCCACCATTGCACAAACTGAACTTAGAGTGAATCTTCATACTGCATTTCATTTTTGTTGATGTTACGCAAAACTGAAGTGTAGCCTTTGATGGGTAAATATGTATAATGTCACTGCTTAGGAATTCCTAACCTTGTCATTTTTAAGCTTTGATTGTTAGTTTGATGTCTTTCTTTTCAATTACAAAATGAAAATGGTGTCTATATGTTAAAGATTATTTCTGTATGTTGTTTGCTTTTTTTTCTCCCTCAATTTAAGATTAAAGTATAGTGTTTGTACAGTATTTAGGTCAAACTAGATGCGGGAAATTCTGTCTTTAACCACACTATTTTGATTTTTTCTTTTACAGAAAATTGAAAGTCTCAAAGAAACAACCAGTGTAAGTTTCTTTCATTTTTGTACCTATTATATATGGATTCTGAAATTCACCTTATTTTCTTGGGAAAGTTTTTAAAGCTTTTTACAGAAAAGTGGGGATCCGTATCAGGTCCAACAGTGTGATGACAGAGGCAGCCTGGTTCTGGTGCTGTATTCGGATTTATGTCTAGCACCTTAGAATGATAAAATCATAGAATAGTTGAGGTTGGAAGGGACCTCTGAAGGTCTGGAGTCCAACCCCGTGCTCAGAGCACAGTCAGCTAGAGCAGGTTGCCCAGGATCAAATCTAGTTGGGTTTTGAGTAACTCCAAGGATGGAGGTTCTGCAACCTCTCTGGGCAACCTGTTCCAGTGTTTGATCATCCCTAGAGTAAAAAAGTGTTTTCTTATGTTGAAGGTGAATTTCCTGTATTTCAATTTGCGGCCATGGCCTGTTATCCTGTCACTGGGCACCACTGTAATTTTTTACACCCTGCTGTCCTAATCAGATATTGATGCCCTTTGATAAGGTCTCCCCTAGCTTTTTCTTCTCCAGATTAAACAAGCCCAGCTCTCTCAGCCTGTCTTCACATGACAGTTTACCTGCTTGCAACACTGTGGAAGTTTGAACCTGACCTCCATTTCACTCTGACAACCTCTGTTGTATATGGCTTTTGGAAACTTCAGTTTTCTACTGCTATGCTTTTGTCTCTTAAAAAAAAAGGGGGGGGGAAGGGAAAGTAGGGGTTCTACAGGAGTGAGTGTCCATTTAGTTCTCGCCCAATATTTCAGTTAATATTCTGTATAACTAATAAAAATACCTATAAGTACAAAATATTCCAGGATAGTAATACAAGGTGGTTTTTTTGTTATTTTTGTTTTCCTAGAGCATGGTAGAATCAATAAAACACTGCATTGTGTTGCTACAGATTGCTAAAGTAAGTACACTGTAAACTACTCTGGATTTTAATTATACGGCATTAATCGGTGTGAAAACAATTGAAATCTTAAAGTGCCTTCTATATGATCCAGGAGATATATAGATACATAGATATAGATATATATATACACACACACGCATATATAAAAAACAAATTGGTATCAGTTGATTTATGCTAGTATTTTAATGAAGTTTCTGAAATACTGAGTTCCATAGCAGGTAGTCCTGTGAACGTTCATAGTAACAGTCGTGTTGATGACATAGCTTTTCTTTTGAGATAAACTTTCTTTTACAGAGTTTGCTATGAGACTAAATAAGAACTTAAACAAACGTAAGGGTGACAGAACAGAAACTTAACAAAACTCTTCTTTCTGCTTCATTTAAGAATGTGACTAATAAATAGAAAAAGGGAAAATTGTGATGTTAAAGATCTAAACTAGTCTGGCGAGGTTTTTCATAGGTCTGAAGTTGGTGATCATGTTGGAACTTCTTGAAGTAAGAATTGTATTATTTGAGAATGCAGTATGGGTAATGCACTCATGCTTTTCACTTAAATGTTTTGTTGCTTTTTAAAACTTAGTGAGATTTGGATTTACTTTGTTTTGTCAAGTTCTGCTCTTACAGGTCTTCACGTACGGTATTTAGGATATGTTAATTATAAGCTGCTGATTTATATCTTGCAACCAAAGTGAAGGAACATGGTGTTTTGCAAAAAAATTAATTTATGGTATTTTCAGAATTTAAGGCTGAATTTAATCGGAACACATTCCGATTTGTTCAGAAATAGGCGTAGGCTATTCAATGTTTTTTTTCTGTAGTCTAGGTCACCTTTTTGTCTTGTAGCTTTCAAATACAATACTGCTGTTTGTCTTCATTCTAGATGCCAGATACATTGTACAAAATTTTGAGGCTAGTGAAAACTGAAGTATTTAGAACCTTGCAGGATCAGAAGTCATTTGCTAAAAGGATCAGTGCATATTTTGTGAAATTCAGATTTTGTATCAGTAGCTTAAAAATTCTGAAGAAAAGATTTGTTAATTAACAGGCTTATACAAAACCAAAAATATTTTACAAGTAGTAAGGTGCATTGAAATAGTTTTGTGCCACATGAATCTAGAGCTAGAACAGTCTTTATTTAACATGCAGTGATACGATTTGAATCTTTCACTGCACTGATAGCAAGAAAAGCCTTGTCAGTACTTAATAATTTGCTGTTATTTAGTACTGGGTATATTTAGAATTGTTCTAGAACAGTGAAACCAGTAGACTATATGTCATTCTTTGGGGATTTGATAGAGTCAATTATAGATAGATTAGATTGTAGTATACTAGTTTTCTTACATGGCTATATGTGATTTGCTGTATGTATGTAGTCAGCAAATCTGAAAGAGTAGAATTATAATCTGTTTTTCAAGTTCTTGATCAAAGCTGGTAATAGGTGGTTGAGTTAGTTTTCTTGTTTCTATTGAATATCAAATTCCATTTCTGCCTTGGCTAAGTTTATTGGGGGAATAGATAAATATGATTGCTTATCTCATGCTGATGCTAAGCATATTTTGAAGTTGGTTAGGTGGTTTGCTGATAATGGACAAAACTGAACTTGTAGTGGCAGATGTAGTAATTTTTGATCAGGTTCAGTGCTTTAGTGCTCCAGCTACCATATAAGCGTAAAGGTAGGTGGAATTTGAGTCCCGCAGAGATGCTAAGACTTGCTTTCTATTACACTAAATCAGACCTTGAAGTCCTCCTTTCAGTACTAGTAAATATTAACCAGTGTAAATAGATGGACTTGTCCATTGAGGAGTGGGTTTTTTTGTTTGTTTTTTGCTAAACCGTATCTAAAGCTTTTGTAGAGCTATTGAAGATAAGGTGGTTTAAATGAGTGGCTTATGCACAACTAATTGGAAGAGGTTGACCCACATGTAGTGAAAAATACCATCTGTAAATCTTCCCGCAATTTTAATAACCTTTTTTCTGCTTCCTCCCTTCATCTTCTTCCCCCTCCCCTCTCTCTGGCGACTATACTTGTTGACTACATGGCAATTCTGTTCTGCCCCACCCTCACCTTTTCTATAAACTGTGTTGGTATCCTGATTGCTTACTGCTGTAGGAAATCAAGATTACAGGGGGGTTTGGTTTGTTTTTTGCAGTTCTGAAAGTTGCATATGTATGAAGCATTATATATGTAAAAATGTATTGTGTCTGACTGATAGCTTTCTGTTCTCCAGTATCGAACCTTTTAAGATTCTGCAAGTTTTTTTCCCAAAGCTGTAAGGCAAGTATGGTTGCTGACTTACACTGCTGAAAATAAATCATATTAACACCACCCCTGCACCCCATTTTTACTTCTGCAGTGCCTTTCTCATTAGGAGGCAGACTTCACAATTACCTTCTGGTTGTTTGTGTACCTTGAAAATTAGCACTTCTCTATATACTCAGAACATCTCTCTGTTTCAAACTCACAGCCATTTATTATTCGGATGATTCTGGTACATTGAGGCAAACCTGTTTTTTTGGTGTTTGGGGTTTGTTTTGGTTTGTTTTGTTTTTGTTTTTTTTAATTGTGTGTTGAGCTGAGCTGTTTCATCAACTCTTAAAACAACCTGCCTTAGGACTTGGACAGTTAAATTTTCATTAAAGTTACTGGTAAATCAAGTGTGTAATCATGCCACTTGTACTTGAGGTGACCCAAGGCATTTTCAAAACAATGAAGTAAATACCAGCTAAATAGGAATATGTTATAATACATACATCGCTTATCAAAAAGCAATCAAAATAAACTAAGTGGGATGGATAGGTGGAGCATTTGACTTGTGTTGTCCTCTTTGTGTGTATGGCAGTTGAAGATGTCCAGCTTTGCTGATGTGTGTGTTGTAAAATACATGTAATGGTCTGTCAGTGATTTGGTGAACTACAGTTTTAGAAATATATATTCTATGTTTTATGAAGTAGCTTTTATAATTTAGATATTTACTTTTGCATCTTTGCCTTCCCTTTTTCACTCCATCATTTCTGGTCAGTCTTGCCTACCTAGTTTTGGGGCATTTCTGCCTTCCTTACCTTATCAACATGCCATGTTGCTGATTGTGCATTATTGAGATAGGATAGCAAGCTTCAGTACCAATGCAGCATCTTTGTGTTTTATCTCTTAGGTCTTAGAGATGATAACATAAGATGGAAATTTTGTATGTTGAAAAATTTAATATATTTGGATTCCAGTGTTATGTCTGTCTTCTTTGTAAGTTTGCAACCCAATGGAACTCATTGCCCGTAGTGTCATTTTTGTCATGGAAAGCCTTGCTTAAGAAATGTCAACTAGCAGGCATGAAATTTGAGCAGCCTATTGCCCACTATATAAGCTAAGGAAGAACGTATAAAGTATCAAAACATAAGTATGTGCCAACTTTCTTAATACTATTTACAGCTTTTTTTTTTTCTTTCTCGTTCCTCTTTAACAACTGGAAGTCTGGGGAAATACTCTCTCTGCAAACAAGTCTTAAGGTTTACACTGAACAAAGTTATGGATTGATGTATTGGCTAATATGAACTTTGTAGCAGAAGTGAAGAGATTTGGCTTAGTGTTCAGTAAAGTTTATACTGTTGCTGATAGTGTGTTAAAACTATGGGAACTGTAGATTGGCATTAACTTGTCTGTCGCTAGTGTAATTTCCCCTGATGACAGTTTTATTCCATGCATTGCCTGCTCTTTCACATACGCTTCTAGGCAAAAACCCCAAAATCCTAGGTTACAAATAATCTGAAAACATTTAAAAATCTAATGGATACTAAAAAGCGAAAGTTGAAACATTTAACTTAAAAAGGCACTTCTGCCTTCTCAAAAGCAAAAAGTGCTTTTGAAAACTTGACCTGTATGCTAATCACAGTTCTTCAGAAACTGAGAACTTCATGTCTTTTGGTTTTCAGGGACTCACTGGTGCCGCAGACCATGTTTTGGGGGGCTCTTAGCTATTTGGGAAGAACCTACATTGTAAAGCACAATTGTATTCTGCAGTGCAGAAAGGATATTTTTAAAATTGTTCAAACTTGTGTAGACAGATCCTCAGAAGACACTAATCCTCAGAGGTGCAGTGACTATATAGAATTGTTTCTTCTAAGTTTAGTTACTGTATCACATGATGAGGAACATTTTATGGCTGAAAATGTAAACATTCCTGAGAAACTTGCTGTTCTCACTTAACACAGAACTGATAAGTCATACAAGATTGTTATGTTGATATTTTTAACATTTTTTCCTTAAGGACCAAAATAATGAGGAGAAGCACGCAGATGGACTTATAGTAAGTTTAAATCTAATCTTTATCTTCCTTTATTTCTGCAGAACATGTGAACAGAGACCTGAATTTCCACTCATTTTGCAACATATTTCTTCCTTTCTCTAATTTACTGCTTCAAGTGTCTTGTTAAAATTACTGTTGAGTCATTAGCTTCTGATGTTGGCTAACACCCTCGTCTTCAGAGAATATAGTGATCAGTTTTATACTGAGTGTCTTAAGTGGCAGTGGTATGACTGAACACTTAGATAAAAATCTGCCATGTGAATGGCTGATGGAAATTATTGGGATAGAAATAGTTTTGTGTTCTGTCTGAAGTATCTTTATGTATGAAATAGATCAGCTATCTGTGTGCTTCAAGTAGTTTTTCTTCTCTACAGTGCTGCTTATTTGACGCGAAGTTGTACTATGTCTGTTTCAGCAATGTTTCTTCTTTAGTATAACTTCTGCATTTTTAATGTAACTTCTGTCATCTCTGATTTCAGTCACACGTGACTTCTCTTTCTTCATTCTCTTTTTGTCACTTTGAGTACATTTCAGATACTTCTAGTAGGAGATTGGTTTCAGTAAAACATAACTCTAAAAAACATAGTGTGTTCTCATTACAGCTGACAATAATTCCCAAGCTTTATTTGTCTTTCCATTATATACAGCTTTAGCAGTATGATTTTCTGGTACAAACTTTGGAGTAAAGATACACATACAGATTTTGGTTTCATGCCTATCGTAAATAAGATGAACAATTACCCTGTGGATAGTCACGTAATTCAGGTCTTAGTGTAATGGAATAGGTTCTGTTACGTGCCCTGGAAAAGAGAGGTTATGCAGCTAGACACTACCACAGGCACGTTAGATCTGCAGCTTGGTAATTTTATATAGATATTACAACTTACTATAGTCTGAATTTGATTAGCCACTATTCTCATTCTCTGTGGACTGGCTTATACTGGGGAGAAAAAAAAGTATTTGTGTAAGAATATATTAACTGATGCATCAGTGATTGTGAAGACTAAAATTTTGATGCTATTGAGGTCAATGTTAGCTTGGGCTAAAGGTCAGGATTTCACTTTAAACTTAGGCAGGAATATGATCAATGTTTGATACCATGGTGGGATGACGGTCTTGTTGTTTCTGCATGGTTGTTTTTAAGTTGTTATTAAACTGAGAGTAGGAAACTTTCAGGTCTGCCTTCATCGGTTTCTAAACCACAAAGGCATACCCCAAAAATCTAACAAGAAACTCAAGTTCATGTTGCAATGTGGAGAATTGTTTAAGGATAAGGTTACAATCCTGTATACAAAGTCAAAGTTACTTTGTTGTTTGTTTTTCCTTTATCACACCAGTGTTCTGTATTGTATATATTACTAGTTTCCCTAAAAACTAGGGGGGAGAGAGAGAGCGCAATAGTATCCTGCGTATCATAGAACCATCTTGACTTTTAAGTTTCTTAACTCTGAAAATGGGATCATGATTTTAAACTGTGAAATATGTGGGACAGGGACCTACCTGTGCTGCATGCATAATTGCACAAGAAGTTGAAGTAATGTGTAAGGGATGTTGATTTTATGCTGGAATACAGTGGAGTAACAGTATATGTACTGGATTATTTATTTGTATACTAGTTAGTAACACCAACAAAAATGTAGAAAGCTATTTTTATGCCTTTCTTTTTGACTGGAGTTTTTTTAAAGATAAGCAGGAAGTAATAGTTTTGTTTTCAATTAAATAAATCCTGTCCTATAAAAAACCAATAAAAATCTTCACTGTTTTACTGATTTCTAGCGTAGGATAAAGTTCAGAATTACAGTAAACCAGGAAAGGAGGCAAAAAAGAAGTCTTCCTTTTGTAGGAGAATGGGAGGAGGAAGGTTAAAATGACCCTGTTTCCCTCAGTCTGCATGCAAATAGAAATTAATAGACTAAAAGGAGGGAAGGACAGTTGGAGACTCTCTTCTGTTTTAAATATTGATCTAAAAAGAGGATAGGAATAAACACACTGACTAAATTTAAAGGCGAAGCTCATCTACCTTTTTTAAATGCAGAACTCTTTTTAAACTAGAACTTGGTATTGTATGACCTTCCTGTGCTTGATATTCTTCGACCTAAGCACAGTAGCAAGATTTCCTAGCAAACTGAGGCAAAGATTTTCACAGTTCTGACATAAATCAATGGTTTTAAATTACGAGATGTTTGGAAAAGGGGTTTGTGTGTCTTTTATACAATTAACAACCCAGAACAACATAGAATTCCTAGTTGTTGTATGTAAACATGTATAACAAACAACGCTTAGATGATAAAGAAATTACAGGCCAGTGAAGCAAGGCAAAATCATGCTAGTTTGGATTAAAAGACGTTGCAATTTAGATTTCCAAGAGGCTTGTTGTATAAAAGCAAAGAGCATATACTGAAGTCAGTGACTTTTGTGAGTGTCAGGTTGAATTGGTGCTTCATTTTCAATGTGCCCACACTCATAAGTAGATTGAAATGTCCTCTGCTGGAGATGCGCTGAAAATCATCAGCCTGCATCGGAAAGAGTTTTGGCAACAAAGCCACTTCATGGCTGTAAGCGTGCTGATGATTCTTATTAATTTATGGGTTGATTTAGTATGGTCTGAACAAATTAATTTTTGAAAAAAAGGCTTTTAAAAGTAGGATTACCTATCCTAATTTTTGCCAGATAATTTGCGTCTAACTTTCCACTCTTTGCATGCAGTATTTATTAATGGACATTGGAAGGAATACCAGAAGCTAGAACTTGAAATAGGAATTCTTTGTAGGACAATTCAGATCTGTAGCAAATTCAGTTTAGTGTAAAATCTGTGTAAAGAATTAAAGTATTGCCACTTTGAAAGTATTTCTCGTGTCCTCAACTGTCAACTTGTGTTTTACTTTCTCAGGAAGTTGCTATGTTACATTTGGGCATTTCTTGTGCTCACAAAGTTCTTGCTATCTATGCTTGCTTGCTTGCTTGCTTGATTAAATTGAGAAAAAATGTGCTTTTCCTTCTTTTGCCTCAGAGCACTATAAACCCGGTTGACGCAGTGTATCAGCCCAGTCCCTTGGAACAGTCAGTGATCAGCACAATGCCTTCCCAAGCAGTTATACCTCCAGGTATGGTGTCCAGAAAGAGCCTCAGTAGAAATATTCATGAGCAGAGGAGGATGCAACTGCAGTCTAGATGGAGGGGCTGCATAATGGTGGATAGCTTCTGTGTCACACATGCAGTACAGGTGCACACTGCACTTAGTGGTGCACACTCACCACAGTGGTGCAAAGAAAGCGGAGGGAGTGGGAGGCATGCAGCTTCCTCAGCCATCAGGAAAACCTGTCTCTAGTTCTGTGGATAAGCTGATACATTTTACTTGCTCTAAGTTACTAGCTTACATTTCTAATATACTTTCTTAAAATAAATGAAACTATAATTTTCAGAAAAGATAAATGCTTTCTAGCTAAATAACTGCAATTTTTAAAAATGCCATCTTTGCTTAATAATAAAAAAAGAGCTAGTTAACAATGATGGAAACATGTTTTTCTGTCTGAATGGGTTTTATAGAAAAGGATTTCATTTTTGAAGGTGAGGTGAAATAATGTGGAATCTCCTTCCCAATAAAAGTATAATTCTCATATTTAAATGTGACTTTTGGGTTTAACATATCAAAATATCTCCTAGAACCTGCTCAGTTGTGCAAGTCAGAGCAGCGACCCTCATCTTTGCCAGTGGGACCTGTGGTAGCATCGCTTGGAAATCAGACTCCAACACCAAATAGTACAGGTACAGTTCTGTGTAACTGTCTTATTGAAGTACAAGAAACAAAATCTAAGTATATATACTCTCTGTAACCTAATGTAATTAGCTATTAAGACAACATTGTATTATTGGCCTACATCTTGCTTTTAATCAACACATATTTCAGTGCTGTGTTAAAATCAATCATTCTGCTGTTTCTCCCCTGCCGCCTGCATATACATAATACATGGGAGTATTACCAGCTTGCTTTCTTGTCTCCATCATTGCAATCTTGCAGTAACTGGCACAAGAACTTTGCAGTTAATACACTGTGTGTGGTCTTTGGGTTTTTTAATTAATTGATTACCTCCTCTTGCCCTTAAATAATAGCATTCATTGGGCTTTTTAAAACTGCAATAGATGCTTTGAAGCAGAAGTTGCTATAACATGTATGAAGTTGCTATAATTATCTGTTTACAATTCCTATAATATTTTTAAGTTTTTTTTTAAACCATAGCTGCATACTTAACATTTTTAATTATCTCTCTACGTTGACTGTTACTTCCTGATCAGTTGTATTGATTATATCGTCCAGTCATGCTAAAACTCTCTTGGTTCCCTCCCAAGTTCTTTTCTAAGCTTGTGTGTAAATGATTTGTTGTTACTCTATTACTACCCTTCCTTCCCAGAACACTAATATGTGTGTCAAACTGTATTTGCCTCAATCTGAAAAAATGAAGGATAACACTACTGGCTTTTTCTCCTGCCAGAAAGTTCCTTTTTAAGTCTTACTCTATGCATCGCATCTTCTAGTTAGTTTCTGATGGTTGTTATCTGTGTAAATACCTTAGCTTGCTTAATAACCTCTGTTAAGACTTAGGCTTCCACAAAAGGTCTGTGTCAATGTTAACCTGGTTTGCCTTTGTTGCTGTAACTTTTGAAAAATGGTGAGTTAGTGGTGAGACAGGATTCATGTAATCCAATTTAGAAACTGTATTCATTAGGTTTTGTCACAAATATTTGTAGCTAAATTGGAAGATGATGTTTTGGGTAAGTAGAATGCAAGTTGAGTGACAACTGGCTGGACAGCCAGGCCAGAGGCTTGTGATCAGCTGTGTGAGGTCCAAATGGCAACCAAGTGACTATTGGCATTTCTCAGCAGTTGATACTGGATCCAATAGTGCTTAACATCTCAGACAACCTAGACATGGGCCTTGCCAAATTGGAGAGAACAATGGATAGGACAGGGCTGCCATTCAGAGGGTCTGTGATCGGCTGGGGAAATGGACTGAGAGAAACCTCATGAAGTTTGATGAAGGCAAATGCAAAGTCCTCCACCCACCTACGATGGGCATAGCCCTTGGCCTGCCCTGTTGCATGGGGTTTTCTGCAGCTTGGCAGAAGAGGAGCCAGGGGTCCTGGTAAGCAACAAGTGGAACATGAGTCAGCAGTGTGCCCTTGTGGTGATGAAGGTTTTGCTGCATACCAGTCTTGATTAGTGAGAGTGTAAAGAGCAGATTAAGAGAAGTGATTGTTCCTCTCTGCTTGGGATCTGTGAGACCACACCTTGAGTACTCTGTATAGTTTTGGGTTCCACAGTACAAAGACGTGGACCACCAAGATTAGGAAGCTGAGGCCCATGACTGGGTTTGTTCAGCCTTAGGAAGATCAAGCTCAAGAGGGATGTTACTGTTGTCTTCTGCCAACTATTGGGAGGGTGTAAAGAAGGTAGAACTGGGCTTCTCGTGAGGATGCACAGCAAAAGGATGAGGCAATCAACACAAGTTCAAAGAAAGGAAATTCCAGGTAGGTATTAGAAAATGTTTTGGTTCTATAATGAGGTGGTTCAAACTTTTGAACAGGTTCCCTAGAAAGATTATAGAATCTTCATCTTGAGAGATATTTAAAACCTGACTAGACATGATCTTGAACAAACTGGTCTAATTTTGAAGTTGTCTGGGCCTTGAGAGGGGAGCAGACCAGATGACTTCCAGAGGTCCCTTCCAACATAAAACATACTATGAATCTATACAGATTTTCAGTATTGTTGTTTTGCCTTTAATTGACAGTTTTGGGAAAAACATGTCTTTATACTTTACTGTTGGTCTGTGTTCTTGATATTCCTTGTGACCTTTCCTTTGTTATCTGTTAAATGAAACTCAGTATGAACCTAATTACTGTTTCTAATTTTGTAAGATATCATACCTTCTGAGTTCGCGTTAGACTTTATTGATTTGAACAGTCCTACTCATAAGTTAAAACTGGTGGATTTTTAAAAAATTTGTTTGTTTTTATTCAATCTGTATTTTTTAATACTCCATAGGAAGCGGGCAATCAGCACCTAGCAGCAGTCTCACCTCTCCAAGCCATGTCAACCTGTCTCCAAATACAGTCCCAGATTTTTCGTACTCAAGCAGTGAGGATGAGTTCTATGATGCTGATGAATTCTATCAGAGCAGTTCTTCCCCAAAGCGATGTATGGAGTAAGTAGCTGAAAGTATGCGGTGCGTGCTGAATATAATTGTTATCTACAAGGGCATGGCTTGCCTGCTTGTAGGATTTAGTTAAGCTAAGTAAGTCACATTGGCTTAAAAAAAAAAAAAAAAACCAAAAAACCACACAACAACCCAAAAAACGCGGTGGAGGCAAAAAAGCTACTCTGTGTAACAGAATCAGATTACCCCCTCCCCCAGCACAGTCACCTGTGAGGGATGCAGTTTCTTCCTCTGCTCCTTCCTATTCCATTGGGTATGTTGACAAAACTCAACATAAACCAAACTTGGGAAGCCACCAGCTCAGAGATACAATCTGAGACCATGGCATATTTCACATGCATTTGTTGCAGCCTTTGGTAAATAGCCACAGTTACTCTCACAGTTACTAAATTAAATTTTTGAAGTTGACTGCCTTTCCCCAAAATCTCTGTTTACTCTTCTTTTTTATGAATCGGAAAATTAATTTTAAGAGATGCTACATGTTTCGAAGAGGAAGTAGCTGTTTTATGCCTTCAGGTGGTGGTATCTTAGACTGCAGCCTTTCCCATTCATTCAGCTACAGTCCATTTTAAGTTTTCTGTGAATTAGTGTGCAGCACGTATATTAATATCTGTCAGTAAACGCCTTGTCTGTGTATATCAAATTATAATCATTTGGTGTGAATTAGTTCATTGTGACTTGTGAGAATTTATTACTCTTCTTTAGTTCTTCAGGGTCTGCTGCAGTCCTGACTCGGAGCAGCACAGGAAGTAGCCTGAAACGTCCAGATACCACAGAGTCCCTCAATTCTTCCATGTCTAATGGGACAAATGATGCTGGTAAGTGGACTGTGTGAACTTTCCGTAAGGAACTCTTGATTGTTAATGTGTGTAAATTGTGTCAATATATGTATGATCATGTATATATGACAAAGTACTTACGGAAAATGGTTTATCTACTGTTTCTTTACTAATAGAAGTTGTTGAATTGTAGGATTTAAAAACTGTAGTTTTATAAATAAGACCTTTTTGACAGGTAATATATATGCTAATTAAATACAGTTGGTCTTTGAAGGTTTAGAAAAAAACAAAAGCAATTTGGTCTTTCTAGATCTCTTTGATCCTCCTGATGATCGAGATGATGATGGGGAAGGAGAATCAGTGGAAGAACATAAGAGTGTTATTATGCATCTATTGTCACAAGTTAGATTAGGAATGGATCTAACAAAGGTAAACTTGCTGATTGTTCATGGGGAAGGGAGGGAGAGTAAACCCTGAATTCTGTGTAAATCAGTTCAATGTTAAAGTAGTAATTTAACTGTATATTTGTGCTGAGAGCTAGTTAAGCTGTAATCTCTTTAGCATGGTATTTTTTTAATTGAGGATGTTACTGGGAGGGGAAAAACAAATGCAGAATAAATATATCCAACTGCTAAAATCAGTTTGGGAAAATAGTTTACTGTGGAAAGTAGCTGTTTGTTCTCTTTGAACCTGATCCTTGGAGTGCCTGTAAAGCTGGGGTAAGAAGAATGCTCTATGCAGTAGTAATGTTTCTCCTGTCTTTAGCTTCCTAGAACAAAGATCTACACGAACTCGGTGTATGGTGACATTCAATAAGACATAAATAAAATAAAAGGGGGAATTAAGCGTATAGTGAAATGCTTTGCTTAATTGGGATCTTGTTGAGTAAGTTGCTTGTGTATTTTAAAATGCCACATGTAGGTCTGGCAAGTAAAGAGTTGGATTTTTCATGAATGTGATTCATGTAGGTGTCTGTCTTAAGGCTGAATGAACAGCATTCTGAAGGTGTTGATCCTTCTAGGCAGCTTGGTTAAATTTAAACAAGTAATTCCAGATTGAAGTAGAGTAGGAGAGATCAGTCCTATCATTCGTGTCTTTAAGTGGGTGACGTTAACTGTCTAGTCTGGATCTCACAACAGACAATAAAAACATAAAACTCTTCTGGAGAAATAGCCAGCAGCTCGCAAGCAAACTACAGAAGGTTTCTGGCAGTTCTGAATAGGAATTGATCCAAAATGCGTGTTTTGGAAACTCCTGGAATAGTTCAAAATTACTGATCTCGAGTTAAGCTGCCAAGAAGCATCACGAGCATGCATCTTGTCTGCATCACTTTAAAGTCAACAACAGCAATCAACACTGCTTTCAACAGTGGTCTATACCACACTGAAGCAGACAGCAGTTCCGCAAGAATGGAGCCTCCAAATGCTGTTGGGGAGGAAATGTAGTAGGGAAGAGATTAATCTTCATCTTGATAAAGAGGCACATAAGAGAATGTGACTACATGGAATGAGATTTTGACTATAACTGAAAATTGATAGTGTACATATAGATGAAATTAAATAATCAGTGTTACTGTAATTAAGAACAGCTTCTGATAAGCTCAGCCATGTAGCTGGATATGTTCTAAGTGGGACTAGAATATACACAAGATGAGACAGTTCCTCTTAAATCTTTGGGTTTATAGAAGATGCCAGCTGACCTGCATATGTCAGAACTCATTGGTAAGTTTGAGAACACAATCAGCTTACAGGCACACAGAGTCTTGAGTGCTTTGTATGCTATTTACAGTTAGTACGTGCAATGCTTTTGTGCAGGATGTTGAAGTATCTTCACCTTTTAAGAGTTGTTTTTCTTCACCCAGGTGGTTCTTCCAACTTTTATCCTGGAAAGAAGATCACTGTTGGAAATGTATGCTGACTTTTTTGCACATCCGGACTTATTTGTCAGGTATTTGATTTTTAAAGTAGAGCATTAACTGGTTCTGATACTGCTTATGGCCCTTGTGGGCTGCTAAAAGTAAGTTGGTAGTTTTGAAGAATATTGCTTGGATTTTGATACAAAATTGGAAAATAGTCAAACTTCTGGTTGTGGAACAATCAAACATCCAAAAAAGCATTCCTGTATTTGAGGTAGCTGCTTGTATTTAATGTTGCCTGTCCTTCTTTTCTCTCTTTTGGCCCATGTAGCATTAGTGACCAGAAGGATCCAAAGGAACGAATGGTTCAAGTGGTGAAATGGTACCTCTCAGCTTTTCATGCAGGAAGAAAAGGGTCAGTTGCTAAAAAGCCTTACAATCCCATTTTGGGCGAGATCTTCCGATGTCATTGGGTATTGCCAGGCACTGAAGGTGAAGATGATATGGTTAGTTTCTTGTGGTATGTTTTTTGGTGCCTAGAATGCATGCGAGTAATTCCCAAAGCTTTATTAATTTACTGATTGGATTGGCTTATGCTATGTTTAAGTAGCAAAATTGATTAACTACTGCAATTTCTTAACTGATTTTCCTCCCTCCTTCCTCCTTTTCTTTGGAAAGATGTTTAAAATATCTTGCATAACAAAATTTGAGCTATTAGTTTTTTAAGAACTATTTGACATGTTGAAAATGTCTATTTTTTCCTGAACTGTTTCATAGCACTGAGTATGAATTCCTTCCTTTCCAAAGTTCAGATTATTTTTTTTAATAATTTCTCTAAACCCTTGATTTTTTAACAGTAGGGTTTCTTTTCCTCACTTACAACCTAGAAAGCAGTGCAGTTTCTCCAGTATATTTAGTTCTCCTTTTAAAATCTTTTTGTAGACTTCTGAAGTTTGTATTCTGAGCTTGGATAATATTTTAATTGTACATCTGTGTCTGGCCACTACTCTTCCTTTTGTACCTTATCGGAGTATGTCTGGTGATGTGATTTATCGGAGTATGTCTGGTGACGTGAAGGACAGAGTAGCAGTAGTGCCACTCTCGTAATCTGAACTCATCTACCAGCGTATCAGCTTTTCTCTCATTTGCCCAAGTTTCAGTGAGACTCAAGGATTAGTCAGAGTTATGCACATGAACCGTACTCAACACAGTGCGCCACTGATTCTAGAGAGAAGCTCTAGCACTTGCAGTGCAGCCTGGTGTGGGCTTTTTTTGGTTGCTTTTGGTTTTTTGGTTGTTTTTTTTTTTTTTTTTTTTTAAACACCTCATTTAGGCTTCTCACCTTGGGAAGCTGCAGATGATGTGGGAAGTGCTGTTGTGAGATACTTCATGTAGCCTCAGTGTAGTATATCTAAACATGATTGTTTAGACAGAAAACATGTATTTTTCCCATTTAACTTGCTTCTCTGTGTGTGTGTGTGTGTGTCCCCGCCCCCAGTTTGCTCAAATCTTTCTCTTGTTTCTGAGGTGAATGTTTGGACTCCTGTTTGCTGGCATAAAGACAATATTGTATTTGTGTTTCCCTTGCTTCTAATGATGAATTACACTTTTCATGATATGTCAAAGGAAATGAATGTTGTTTTATGGTTTTGTGATACGTATAATCTGATCATAATCATAACAATTAACTAATAAGAAATTAAATGGATTTAAATATTACTTTGTAGTTGGGTTTATACATGACTCTTTCAGTTTAACTGTTGTATTTGGGGGCACCTCCCCAAATACATACTTACTTAAAAACAAGAGAGTAGAAGCTGCATGTTCTTTAGAAAGCACCATAGTTTCAGGAGTAAGGAGTTATTCCCCATCAAATTAGCAAACTGACACACACGTTCAAATCACTGCAATACATTTTCAGAAGCCATTAAACACGGAAGCAACTTCTCTTGGAAGCTTCCAGTGTTTTGTAAACACTGTCAGTGATGAAAATCCTCTCTACTATCACGCAGGAGCCAGTTTCAGAAGGACCAGTCCCTTGGGTCAGTAAAAGCAGCGTAACGTTTGTGGCAGAGCAGGTCTCTCATCATCCTCCAAGTAAGTTGACAATAACTTTGCTAATAGGGATCGCATCTGGAGAGGAGCGGCAGTAAAGTCAGCTCTTGATTTAAATCTGGGATTTACATTTTCTTTCCAAATTTAAAAGCTGAAGCTTTATGAACTGTTTTTGTGAGAAACAAATTGCAAACTCTGTTGCCACAGAAGTATGAGGCACTTGAAGGTATTTCCTGATGAATTAATTTGGAAACAATAGTATTAATGTCTTGTGCTGCTATTTTTAATACCTTTTTCTTCAGTTTCAGCATTTTACGCAGAGTGTTTTAGCAAGAGGATACAGTTCAATGCTCACATATGGACCAAGTCAAAGTTCTTAGGAATGTCCATTGGTGTTCATAACATAGGGCAAGGTATGTGTGTGTAAATCTAACAGTAGAAGAGAAATTTACGTTCTGCAATGAGGATTTTTGCAGAGATTCTTTAAAGTCATCCTATTAAATGTAAGGAATGTTTGATATTATGTAACTTGAGCTTATGTATCTAGGAATCGGTGATTCCTTCTGCACGCTTTGTGTGCTGAAATCATTTAGGGCCCAGTTTTTCATGTAAACACAACTCTCCTTGCCTTCTCTAGAAGCTAGGCATTCTCAGCATCTAAACAAAGCTCTTCACCTTTCCTTTTTACGGTACCTGTTTTTAGTGAATTATTTCAGGAGATTGTTATGAAAAGTTTTGTAGAGGTTTTGCTGGAGGTTTTTAAAATCTGTTTGTATTTTTCTTTGATAGGGTGTGTCACATGCCTAGATTATGATGAACACTATATTTTGACCTTTCCTAATGGTTATGGAAGGCAAGTAAATGTTCTGTCTGGTATTTCATTTTTAATGCCTTGTAATATTTCATGCTTAATATTTATCAGTTAAAAGGTTATGAATTTATACATATAATTGCAGGTCTATTCTCACTGTGCCATGGATAGAACTTGGTGGAGAATGCAGTATTAATTGCTCAAAGACAGGTTATAATGCTTCCATCGTCTTCCACACAAAACCGTTTTATGGAGGAAAGAAGCACAGAATTACAGCTGAAATTTTGTAAGCAGGTTTCTTCAGCTAATCTCACTTTTTCTCTACTTAAATGCTGACTGTTTTTTCAAGCCAGTCAGGAGTGTAAAATACCGAAACAGCTGTACCCAGTAAGTCAGCTCATGATTATGTGTCATAGGATGCCATTTTACAGCCAAGATTTGTGAGAGGAAACCTGCATAGGCCTGCATCCTACCTTGTCCTGCTCTAAAACATTCTCAGCTGATTACCAAAAGGAACGTAAATTTTCACTCCTGAATTATCCAAAATGTCATCATCATTACCTCTCCTAAATATAAAAATACTGAAGCAAGCCTTGTAACACTGCTGTTCATAGTGTGTCAGTTGAAGTTCTGCTGCAGACTTTTACATATTTATACCTGTGGTTTGGTGGATTTTGGTTAGACCCTGTGCACATGCCCAGAGCAGAGAATTCAGTGGAGATTCTCATCTTATTTGGAGATGTCACTAAGTGCATGCTCACAAAATGAGGCTTGTAACTTGGATTTAAATCACTTCTTGACACACATTGGTAGATGTCATTTGTGAACTAGTGTTTGTGCTTCCCTGTAGTCCGGGGCAGAAGCTATAAGTTTGTGAAACCTTTTTAAGCTTAAACTTGCCACTCTAAATCCATTTCAAAAGCCTATAACTAGTTTCCTAAATTCTAAGTGCAGATACAGCCCTAGGGCAAGGCCTGTCTTACCCTGGAACAGCACTTCCTTTTAAGGTTCATCCAACTAATTCATGCAAAACTTCACTTGTAAACAGAACCCTCATCTTTTCTGTATTGGTGATGGACATTTTAAGGGCTGATACAGAACGCTGTGCAGCAAGTAGGGTAAAGTTTTGATCCTTCAGGGTCTTTCAGTTACTGTCATACAACGGAGAAATAACTGTTTCTTTCTATTTAGTTCTCCTAATGACAAGAAACCCTTCTGCTCAATTGAAGGAGAATGGAATGGTGTCATGTATGCAAAATACACAACAGGGGTAAAGCTGCTTTTTTCTTTTTTTTTTTTCCTTTACATCAGAAATGGAAGATTGTGCTTAAAATTGTCTTGGTTTTTGTTTTTTTTGTTTTTAAAAACAAACATTAATAGTTGGGAACTCCTGTGAAGCTGCCCAAAAGATCACAAGAATGCTGAATGTGGGATAAATGTCCTGAATTTACTTTGTTAATTTATTCTTAAGGTAACTTGATTTTTATCGCAAGAACAGAATCTAAAGAATGATGGGTTTTCATGTATTTCTTGACAACTAGTGTATTAGAGTGTGAGGGTACATAAATTTTGTCTAGATAAAGAAAGAGCCGATTTTTTTTTTTTTTAAATCCCACTCTCTAGGAGAATGCTGTCTTTATAGATACCAAGAAAATGCCTACAATTAAGAAGAAGGTAAGGAAATTGGAGGACCAAGACGACTTTGAGTCTCGCTGGTAAGAACTTTAGTTAAATGGGCAAATTAAGACTTTTTTTTTTTTTTTAGTCAGCCTCAAGTTTGCAGTACGCAGTCTGACTATTGGTACACTGAATCCATTCATTGCATGGATGAACCGTGCTCTTCATTAGCCTTTGCTGCAGGACAGAGCCAAGGTACAAGCAGGTTGGGGTTTTAAGGGTGAAGGGGAGACCTGTAGTTCTTGGTCACATCCTCATGGGGACCAAATGTTCCAGGGAGGTCAAGAGAGCTTCACTACAGCCTCCTCCCTCCTGGCAATAGACAGTGCAGTTGTGGTTTAATACATACTGGGGTCTTTTTCTGCCCTTTTGATAAAGTGAGAGAGACCTACCTTAATTCAAACAAATACTGATGACTAATAGCCAGTAATGTGTTTCTACAGCCTTATAGCACTTTGCTTCTATAAAGCAGTCTCCATTCAAATTTCTTTTTTAAGCTTATGGAAAGATGTAACCTACAACTTAAAAATCAGAGACATCGATGCAGCCACAGCTGCAAAGCACGCGCTTGAAGAAAGACAAAGAGCTGAAGCCAGAGCCAGAAAGGAGAACGAGACCTCATGGGAAACAAGGGTGAGCTTTATTCAAACAGTGTAACTGCCCTCTAACCTGTAGCACTTGTTCCTTTCCAATGGAGTCATAAAAGGCTTACATCTGATTATTCCCTTTTTTCCTAGTTATTCCATGAAGATGGAGAATGCTGGGTTTATGATGAGCCACTATTGAAACGAATTGCTGCCAGTAAACATTAAGTGGGTTATAAAACCAGAAAACATTCAAGCCTTGGCTTAGCAAAGTTTACATCTGATACCAAGACAGTCATCAGTTATCACGTACGTACCGTTTGGAGAACCTGACCCCTCCAACTACAGTGGTTCCTATCTCAGGGATACTGGACTTACTGATGCAGATAAGCAATTAAATGAAACGAGAAACATTTTGGCTGTGCAGTAACTTATACTGGACTCTGCTATATTGGTAGTGTATTCAGGCTTCAAAGGCAGGCTGTTGGAGCCATGTTACTGATGCTTCTAAAGCGTGGAGAGTCTGGGCCGTGAAGCATATACACTTTGTATAACCACTGTGAAGGCCATGGCATTGGTATCAGTTGCATAATATTCCTGGGTCCTACATATTTAAAAAACACAAAACAAAATGCAAGATGTCATTTAAATCTAGCTGATGTTTGCAATGTGTAAATATGAGGATTCCATTGATGGGACAATTTGTTAGAAAATGCTACGTAAATGTTATCTTCCACCTGTATGATAATCAACTCTTTTGGCATTTCAGTGTCTTGCCCAAAATAACTTTGTTATTTTGAGATTAAAATGTAACCATAGATAATTCTACTCAATGCATCTTAAAGCTTCATAAAATAGATTTTTCAAACTTCTCTTATGGACTTTTTATTTATTTAATAATAAACCTTTGCAGCAAGACTGTTTTTTCAGCTGAGTGATGATCAATTGTTTCATGTGAAATGTATTAGTATTTTTTCCCCACTGGAATCCTTGCAGCTAAACCTACTTCTTGAAGTAGTTAATGAACTAGGAAGAGGAGCAGAATATGCAGCACCCACAGTAGAAGTTTTCTGGAAACTATATCCAGCCTTGCTTCAGTAGAGATGCTTGCCAGCACTTCAGGAACCTTTGCATTTCTGTGCATTTGCTTGAAGTTAAAAGACTAGTCAAGTAAGTAGCTAGATGTAGCAATCAAACTATTTTTCCTTCCACAGTTAAACCTAGCTTTTACTTGATTTCATCTCAATTTTGGCTATGTTGCACATACAGAAAAACTAAGAAAAAGCAGTGTGAGATTGAAGCCTTAGGCTTTTTTCCCCCGCCTCCTACCCGCTCTGTAGCTTCTCCAGGAGAACTGCCAAATCCTTTCTCTGAGGAGCAGCACCCACTGGAGCACTGCAGGAATGAGGCACAGGAGAGTCTGAACAAAAAGGCACAGCCCACCCCTTCAGAATGTGGCACCCTTCTGGTGGTGTGGGGGAGGGGGGAACTCACCCTTTGCCACAGCTGTGCCTGTTCTTAATGAACTTGGGAGATTAATGAGAAAGGTTGGCTGGAAACCTACTTGAGGAAAGCTTCCTCAGTATCTGAATGGACATCTTCATCCCAGCTCACACTACAGCCCTGTTTTAAGAAAAATAAGTTTGTAATGTTTATATTGCAGAAAGCACCTGTGTTACACATCACTGCAGGGCAAGACGTCATTTTTATTTTAATATTTTATGGTAAGGGAGAACATTCAGAGTTGATGTGTAAGCTTTGATGTCCTTGATGGAAGTAACATTAGCCATCAAAGAAGATGGGGGCAAGAAAGTAAGATGAGGTATTTCACCAGATGAAGAATTCTGTACTTCTGAGACAGCTGTAACCTCTGCATCCCCTTCATGTTTTCCATATCCAACCACCTGGAAAAAAGTTACCAAAGAAGAAATGTGGCTCTAACTGTCTATCATTTGGATCTTGTTCAATGTTCACCTGCCCTGACAATTAAATACAGGTACTTAAATGCAATTCAAGTGACAGTAATTCCTAGAAATGTTGAAAATATGAACAGCAGTGTGGATAACCACCCCATTAAAAGTTAGATTAGAGCTCTTCTAGCACACCCTTACTGGGTGTTCAGAAGTTGGCGAAATGGGGCTGACAGACACTCACATGTACACTGAGCACTTTCTTCTTGTTGCTTCTGTGAGCTTGGAACCAGGTGACCAGGTCTGATTTTGTAACAGACTTCAGAGCTTCAATCTGAAACCCACAGGAACGAGGTTTAAGTAGCAGAGTGGTGATTTGACTATTTTTAAACAGAAAAAATGGTTTCTCTACAAACAGTATCCCCTTAATAAAAGAACCTTCTTAAAACAGCCTGTAGTTTTAGAATCAGTATGTTACCAGTAGCATAACTCCCCCTATATATGCTTTGCATTTAAAACTGCTGCAAAAAGCAACGTGTGAGTGTTGCGTTTGGCATCACTTAACAACAACGAGGGACCACCAACCTCACGGGCAAGCCTGTCAAAGAGATACTGCTGTGTCATAACTTCATTCCAGTTCCTGTCTACTTCTTCTCCAAGATGGGAGTCTTCACATTCTTTAAGTTTTATCAAAGCTGTAACCTACATTTGAGAAAGACAAAACAATTTGTTTCTACCATCACATTCACTGAAGTTGAAAGAAAACCCAAATTGCACTAACAAGGTAGTTTCATTGCTTTCAAACTTTTAACTGTAAATGGCCAGAGAGCAAATGTTTATAGAGAATGACTGCAGAACAGAGTAAGAGCCAGGATTTACAAGTGACTCCTTTGTCCAGCTATGCCAGAGAGGTGTAACCAAACCCTCCAGTTCAGGTGTCATTTAGCAGTTCAAGGCAGAGCTTTTCAAGATCAAGTTTTACCTGGGTGTTAAAAGCATCTTCAGTTAAATGCTTGATTTTCTCTTCAAAGCAAGAAAGAAACTCCTCTATTTTCTTGTCAACCAATTCAGAACTAAAAGAGAGTTAAATAGCTAAATCAGGCAGGAAAAAAGAAAAACACAATACTGAGGGGGTAAAGTAGCAGAACAGCCCTCAAATGACCAGGGAATGTTTGGAACAGGTTTGCTCCCCCCAACCCAGCCAAAAAGCTCACAGATCTGTGAACACAGACTTCCCTCCCTTCCCTCCTATCAGGCAATAAAACCAGTGCTCTGATTTTCAGCTATACTAAGTACATTCACACACAGAGGGACTTCAGCTAACCAAGCAGCAAGAGGAGTTGCTGCTGTGATGCCACCAGGGACCTAAAGCGGCGGTGTACCCAACAGCAGCATGTGCTAGAGCCAGCCGTGTCAGGACCCCCAGCTGCAGTCCTGAGCCCTGCACAAAAATAGTTATGGTCTGTTAGATTAAGGCAAAAAGAAAGAAAAATAATGTGATGGATTGTGAGGATTCTGAAACATTAAAACCTTTACGGATGACACAGACCTCAGTAATGTAAGTGTCATCCAAATGTAAAAATTAGAGGCAGCAGTACTTTGTGCTAATTAAACTTTCACTGACACAGTATTATTTTTCATAGAAGTTGCATATTTTTCATCTAACCCTTCAACAGGTCAAATACCTGTAGTTAGCCCCAGCTTTGAACAAAAACCATATTATTCTTCTGTCTGCTGAAAGTGAGCCAGAAGAACAGCTAAATAGGATTTATTGGCAACAGACTGAGCTCTCCTGGCAGAATATCTTCAAAAGGGCAGCAGGATATTTTACTTAAGTCTTTGGATTACTTTTCCCTATTTGAGTCAGGACAGCTGCAGTTTTAAGAAGCTTAAGGCTATTGCTTTATTTAGGTGGTGTTTCTCAGTCACTATGTCACAACTGTCAGCAGTGTCACAAGCTGAAGACAGGATGACTCTTTTGACATTCCTTTTGAGCTCTCGGGTAACTCCCCTCAGAGAATTAAAAAAAAAAAAAAAACAAACCTCCATGGCCTGAAGCAGGTGTGAACTCTTAAATGAGAGCAAGTGCATGGAAAAGCTGAAGCAAAAGCAAACTGAAGTCAGCTGTGACCTGACTGAATAGAACGAGTAGAAGATTAAGTGAATCTTAATGAAACTTCACTGATAATTCTTCAGCTGGATGTTGTGTAAATACACCACTTTTACTTACACAAAATCTGACATGTAAACATGGTCATATATTTAGTTTGATACCTCACTATAACCCATGAGGCTCTGCTGTTCAGTGCCTGAATACATGTAAGGTCCACTGGCCACCTTGTTAGGCTTGACTTTTCCAAAACCACTTGCCATAAACTTCCTGTGCTGAAGTCCTTCTTACTGAGACAACAGCAGCACCAGCTACTATTTACAGAGATCCCTTCCGCAGCAAAACACAGCAAGGAACCGCCAGCTGATTCCTCAAGTCCCAGGCTGGCAGACCCACGAGACACCGCCTCGTGCCCGACTGCATCAGCCAGGCCTTGCTGCCCGAGCCTCTGCCGGGAGGATGTGGTGGACACGTAGGTGGTGGTGCGGTAAGGTGCACCCAGAAACGGGTGCTGGCAGCTCAGGGGTGACGACTCCTGCGGCCCAAGGCTGGGAGTGGTGATGAACATTGACCATGGAGCACTTACTTGTATTTAGTTGCCTGGGTTGCTACTGTAACTGAGAAGCCGAGAATCCCGGAAGTATTCCTGCAGGTAGGGTACACATGGTAGCTTTAAAAAAAAAAAAAGGTGGGGTGGAAGAGGAACAATAAAGTCATTCCATAAGCACAATTAAATATTCATTTACAGGACATGCTTCAAATTAAAATAGTGTTGGTACTTTAGAATGAAAAATCTCAGATATAAATTCTCCATAGTCTTATTTCCTTTATTTCCTGCATCATTGCACTTCAGCGTTTTCTCATTTTCAGGAAATCCTTTTAAGCTTGGCAGAGTATTTGTGTTTGTGTTCCTGCGAACCAATTCAAACAGTGACAGACCTATAGCTGTGAAAAGCTTGTTCCAGTTCCCTGAGGTAGAAAGGGTGCCTCTGAGGGAGGCTGCGACGCACCGCAAAGCGGCTGTGAAAACAGCCCTGGGGAATGGGGAGCTGATTTGGGAAGTGGAAGGAACAACTTTCTGCTGAATAATTCCAAATTAACACACTAGTAATAGATGCAATTCTTACAGGACTCAAAAGCTTGTATTGATGGGTGCTCTTGGTTTTGATGCATTTATGTTGCTGTTTCCATTACAATAATTCAGGAATTAGTCATTGTGTAGGAAGGGCTTCTGGAGTAGAATCACTAGGGAACAGCAAAAGTGGGTGCGTAGGAGCTATCCTCCGCAGTGAACTCACCCGAGGGTCTGCTTGGTTCTCAGGAAGTCAAAGCAAGGCTCTTCCATGTGCATCTGAAACGGAGCACAAATGCGTTAGAGCAGAAGCGATGCTCCTCTGCAGCCACCCCTCAGGCTCCATACAGAAGTGTGATCACAACATGTGAAAACAACTGAAGCACTGCCTTCCCAACTACACCCACGGAACTGAGAGAGGTCTCAGTCTTCTAGGTCAGTAGCTAAGAGAACAGTCTTCCATACTGTCCTTCACTGCAGCAGCGGGAGGATCCTGACCCAAACACTCATAAGTTTAATCAGAGTGAGCAACAGATACGTGCTCTCCCCTTTGTACCATTTGGCCCCACGGCCATATCTTAGTTCCAAGCACTGTGTTCAGGGAAGGCACTTTGATGAGTTAGGAGACACAAACACTCACTTACCACAAGCAGCTCCATAAGGGTATATTCCCTTAGGTTCCTGGCACCTGACTAGAAAGAAAATGAAAAATTTAGAGCAATTTCATGGAGTTAAATGCTACAGTTCAGACCAAGGTGACAGCTGTGGCACATGCCTCGGCCTGGACTGCAGCACTAAATTACAGTTCACAGCAGGGACAGCTGGAAAGTTCTTGTTTTCCGCAGGGGGGCCTCAACATGGCCTTCAGAGGAGAGGGGAAGGGCTCAGCCCAGGACCATGAGATCAGTGGCGAGGACACCAGGAAATCACCAAGGCACAAACCCAGCTACTAGCACTGGCACAGGCCGGGAAGGAAGATGCTGGTTTCAGGGAACCCCGCACGCTGCGAGGGCCCACCTGGGTTTAGCGCCGTGGCCCCAGGGTGAGTGCTCACGTGAGGTTTCAGTGCACTCTCTGGAACATCCCTGTCCGGAGACTGCTCCCAAGACTGTGACAAAAGTACAACCGTAGCATCAGCAGCTACCAGAGGGAAGAGGCCAGTACGCACCAAGCTAATGTGTTACCTGATAATACACTGTCACTTCAGAGTTGGCATCACCTTTGTTGAGAGTTTTCACCTTACAGAGCAGACGCGTATTTGGCAAATCCACCACCCGGAACTGAACAGGGCAGGGATGGGCCAGAGGAGCGAACTGGAGCTTTCTGAAGGGAGTACAGACAGCAAAGTGTCAAACGCCTGCTCACATCTTAGCCAAAACCAATATAACACCCAGACATTTACGTGCTCGGTCTGACATTAGTTTCCCCTGCCCCAAACCAGATCAATGTCCGCTTAAACTGCCACGATGAAGGGTCACCTCCCACAAACACCGCCAGTGCTGATTTCTGCATCGCTCCTACCCTGACCCCTTCCTCCAGAAAAGAATCTTGATTTTAGTTTCCACATCATGAGTGGTGCAAGAGTCAAGAGATACTCACTGAACAACGTAATTCAGAAAATCCTTTGCTTCCTAGGAGACAAAGCATAAACTTAAGTTTTATTCAGAAGAGAATTATTACCCCAATTCACAACCACACCCCCCAGTGCATCGCTTGAGAAAGTGACGCCCCTCAAGCAAAGAAGAGCCAAGCTCTGTCGCGCCACCTACGTCCCTGCCCCCTCGCCTTATCCTCCGTCCCTCCAGACACCTCTGCACCACACTGCAAAGTGAAACAGAGCCTCCAGGCAGTTTCTCGTGCTGTAACTTCTCCACAAGGAGAATGCAGAAGCCAGAGAAATAGCGTCAGCCATCACAACAGCAAAGGGTGCACATAGGAGGAGGTAAGGCCCTTCTCTTGTGCATGAAGTTGGAGCTCAGGGAAGGCAACTCTTGGGCTTAAGTAGAAGACATGGGAGGAAATTAAGAGAAACAGTAAAACTGATGTAGGAGTTACGGGATTGCATGTGCCGCTCTGTGAAAGGCGCTTAGCTCACACAGAGGCTGCAGCAATAAAAGCATTTTGAATGAAGTTTCTTAGCAAATCACAAAATTAGATTCTCAGACCTCCTTCCGGTCCACACCTCAGGAGGGGAGAGCTGACATTACAAGAATCTGACCTCCCCAACGACATGAGCACGTTTTCTTTAGGAGGCTTTAAACAGTTTAAGGACACACACCAGCAGCTAAGACAAACTTCTTGGCACAAATCATAACTGCAGAAAGTTTCTCTCCCGTGCCACACACTGTGAGTGGCACTCAGTGACACTGGATACACAGAGCTAAGCCCCATTACAACCCTGTTTTAAAAAGCCTGACAGGACTCTACATGTGACCTAGCCCCAGGGTGGAAGTCTTCGATGAATACTGCAGGCGTGTGACAAGACTGAAGCTGACTGGGCCTCAGTGAGGTTTGATAAACCATGCAGGCAATCAAGTTTCCAGGATAAATGTACTGTGAGGGAAGCCTCCTCCTGTGGCAACACCGTGGAAATTTCCCAGTATCAAATGTATCAATACACCAAACAATATAAAAACCGGTGGCAACAGGGGAAACAGGTTACAGGCATATTTCTACTGCATTTTCCCCCCTCTGCAGTTTAAATCCAAATTCCTAGAAACTTCTGTTCAAACTGACAACTATGGACTCCCCAATGGCTTATCCAGACAAGCACTCCTGCATTGTTAGGGGTGAAGCTGCCCTGTACCAGCGAGCCTCCAGACTGCCAGTACAGAAGAGGCAGTCAGCTGGCAGGCAAGTGCTGGAGTTGTGGCAATGGTGTTAAAGCACATTTTAAGAACAAGTCTGAGTGCGTGTCAGCTGCTGAAGCTGTACTTACTCTGCTCGTGAAGTTTCCTTGTACGAGACCCTCTACAAAGAGCTGTGATTTGAAAGCCTTAACAAAGGATGAGAGAGACTCAATGGAAAGGCCGTTCATCAGCGTCTGGTATTTATCTATCATGGACCACCTGCCATGTTCTAAAATCAGGAGACGCACATCCCTGTAATGCAAGAAACAAAAGAAAACCACAGGCCGTCAAGAGCTGTTTAACGTAAGAGATCCGGTTTCTGACTTGGGATTGCACTGAAGACCCGGAGAAGGTCCCCAGGAGCATTGCTGTGGGCCAACTCTGCCCTCGCTCGGCACCCGCTGTTGGCTACAGGTCACTTCAGAACAGCAGCTGCCTGGATGTCCAATCTGCCCCACAAGTCTGATGGGCTGGTTGCAGAGCTGCTTGAGCTCTCTAAGCTACAAGCAAACGCTGGAACAAGCCTCTACGAGCACAGAGCAGCAATTCCTGAGCTCTTCAGCTCAACCTCAGCACTTGCTGTGCAGCCACTTTTTGCCCTCCCCTAGAACTCACTTGGCCAGAGTCTCAGGTTTGATGAGGATGTTGAAGTATGTTTTCTTCAGCTGCTCTGTTATCATTTCAAAAACTGCTGGAGTAAAGCTGAAGTCCGACAAGTAATCAATGATGAGCTGAAATAGAAGCTGTAACGAAAACAGTTTTAAGTCAGGGGGGTTTAGGTTTTTTTTTTAAAGAACCAATTTAAACTTAATCCTATAGAACAATAAAAAAAATCATCATTATTTGGTCAACATAAGAGATGTGCAGGGGTACTAAAGCACACTCCTCAATTCTGTTGAATGTTCTTCACTACATCATTCTATACCAAATTACAGTCAGTTTCAAAAGGACTGCATTTTCAGAAAGTGAATGAAATAAGCTCAATATCCCAAATCAACAGCAGTTTCCACATTCTATTGAAACAAACCTAGCCTGTAACTCCGACATTTGTCTATCAGATATTCCAGTTTTTCTTTTTACAGCCGACCAGCATGATGACATTGCAACACAGCAACATTCATGATTAAAAAAAGAATATTCAGACCATGCTATCTGCATCTCTGGCTTTTTCTGTCAAAGCTCACATGAGTAAGTCTGACAGACGATTGACAGTCTTGTTAAAGCTCTAGTCAAGCTCTTGCAACAAAAGTCTAAGGAAGCTTGGCGGTTCTCTCCTCCTAAATCACAATGTCCTCTCTATTTGTGCTTGCCGTGTCTTACATGGCCAGCGTTTAGAGAAGGGGAACAGGGATCCCCCAGTCCTCGTAAAGTAAGCTCTTAGCAACCCAATAAAGAAAAACTGCACCCAAAATGAGCGTGTTCAGAAGCTATATCTCCAAAGTCAAATTGTAAACAAAACCACTTCTCCAGACAGCGTGCAAATAGCCTTAGCTTTTAGATGGAGAGGCTCTAACACGCTGTATGGACATGGGAGACTCATAGCTCTTTTTAAAGGAAAAGCTGTTAAAGTCTTAACGGAGATACAGTTATTAATTAAAGGAAGATTTCTCTTAAGTGACCCTAAGGTCAGTAATTTAAGCTTGTGTAAGTGAATAAAACTACATCTTTATACACGTAAGCACATAAGAAAACATTTGCTGCATTACCCTGTATTTGAACAGGGACACATTTTCCAATTTCAAATACCCCATCTAAACATTCACAGCTCCAGCCAGTCAGGCTGCAGCTGCTAGGACAAAGAGCACACACACTGAAAAGCAGCATGCATGAAAGTATTTAGAAGATCAGCAGTACTTACAGGTAGTTTATGATTGAATCCTTTCACTCGAATGACTAATCCATGCTCTCCAGCTACTAGCTTGTATTCCAACTGAGCGACGTCTGCTTCATAAGCTGGTTCACCAAGATTGTGGGAAAGGATGTTTACAAACGTATCAAACAAAACTATGCTGGATGGAGAAAAGGGCAGAGGTTAAAAAGAAAGAAAAAAAAAGGATGGAATAGAAGAAAGATAAAAGTCAGCCCAGTGAGTTTGAAGATACTCACAAACAGTTCTCCAACCGAAATGAATACTTGAGTGAAATGAGACTCAAAAAGAAATCCTCAACAAACCCATAAATACAGAATGCAAGTTTCCCTTTGTCCAGAAAGCACACGACACTAAACAATTATTTTGACATTCAATTATTCTTTGCAATGGATAAGATTCCATCTTCACAACTTAAGATTTCTTCAAGATAGGAATGCACATTGTAACATGCTAATGCTCAAAACATTGAGTAATCACAGAAAATGAAATCATTACACTTTGTGTAAAGGAATAGGGGACAGATGGACTCAGTTATGCTGAAGACTTGAGTAATGAGATGATTATTTATCTATCAAGATAAAAAAATAATAATAAGCTAGAGCGAATCAGGCTACGCAATGTAGAAATTGCAGTCCGTGCTTTCAAATTTTTGTTATTTCCTGGATTCCAATTCAAAGTTCAAACTAACAAAGCCCTGAAGAAAACAGATTTATAGAGGCTTTCCCAAAACATTAGTTGTGCAGGTCTCAGGAGGCTAATGATAAAAGCACTATGAAATTTGTTACAAATGGCAGTGCTAGCCTAAGACTAGCAGAAGTGCAGCACGTGCAGAGCTGTAATCTTGAGGTCTGACTAACAAACAGTTTGTTTCTAAATGCTGCCAATAGTCTCTTCACCTGCTCCTACAGGCTCCCAAGCTGTTGGTTCAGGACATGACTGTGGACTGCTCTTTGCAGGACCGACTCCTTCTCTAAGCACCTCCTTCTGGTATGTGCGCTGTCGCTGTTATATTATTTTTTTCCAGAACTTTCACTGGGGAGTAACACACCATGAAACTCCTATGCATCTGTTTGCTACAGTAATGACCTGCTGCAGAACCACTCTCGCTGAACTACAGATAAAACCACAAGGAAAGGGTAAGAACACGAGAAAAGGAAGACTTATTCTATTCCAGTTTAAAATTAATCTCTTTTCATGTTTTTTCACTAGGTGTGGTAATTTAGTTACTCTGCAAGATAAGCATAAATAGTATAATCCTCACTTCTCTGCAGACTGCTGTATCAACGGAGAGATCAGGTGGAATCGAACATAACCTGGTGGGGCAAGAAATTTAAATGAGGAATTGTATAAAAAGTGACAGCTTTCTAAAGTCAAATATATTTCCGTCAGGTTGTTCTTTGGTCACAATTTGAGTCTAATGAAAACAGTCATTCAGCTATAAGAATATATTTTTGCTTACATTAAGTCATCATCAAACATTCTTTTTCACTCCAAAGTCTTCTCTTAAAAATACCCAAGATTAGAAAAGACAAAGCTATGCTTTGCAGAATACTAACTCACATGACGTGACCATTACAAATAAAAAAAGAAAACTGCACAAAACATCTGTTTAACAGACACTAAAAATTGTGACATTCTGCTTGAAAACAGCAATGTATTTTCCACATCTGCCTCAGATCCAGGCTATATTTTTCTCTTTCTGCAGAAGAGACTATAGTCTCCTCTAATTAATGTGTTCCTTCATTCTCAAGCCCTTGTCTCAGTATCATATTCTGTCTGCCCAATTCTGTCCATAGTCAGACTTTCAGAATTCAGTAGATTTCAGTGATTCCACTTTTTAACCTGAGGTATCTGCAGGGTTTCTTTGTTGCAGGGTAGTTTACCTGCTTCTCTTTTATTGTAGCTAATAAACATTATCAAAAGGACCATGGAAGAGCTGACAGTAAACACTGAGTTTAAATGGTGAACACTATCACGGGTTATTTGTCTTCAATTAAATTCCAGCTGGTAAAAACATGGACTTCCTATTCTTCAGAAAGCCCTGAGGCGTTTACCTTTTGGGATTTTGAATTTATCATCCTTCCTGTACCAGAGACAGCCTTGTTGTGTGCTTAGTGTTTTGACTGGGTATTCTGTCTCAGGGCAGTCAGCAACTTTCAAAGCAAAGTCAGTGGCTAACAAGAAGAAAAACCAAACAAAAACCAGAAGTTAGTGGATTTCACAGACACAGCCAGGCTACATGCACAAAAGTCTTCAAAATTATCAACAAAATATATTTATTCCCCTCCCAGTTTGCTAAATCATATATGCTTTCTTGGACCCAAAGAATATTTATTTTTCAGTTCCACACCAGAACAGTGGCTCAGAAGCAGTGAAGAAATGGTGATGGTGCACCCCATCCAGGATATAAGGTTTGGGTTTATTTTCATTTGGTTTTGGCAACAAAGCCAGATGATATTTAGATGCTTTCAAAAACAGCTGGATTAAGCAAATAAAATTGCTCTTCTAGGGTGTCCAGAGCTCTGTGTTAACTCTCACTGACTGTGTGAGGCCTCCTCTTTTATGGCTATATGATCTGTAAGCTTACACCTCAGAAAAACTCAGCTCTCAAGCTTATAAATATAAGAATATTAAATAAAACTCAGGTGAACAGAGGTCTCATTTTTTAATTTGCAAAACCAGTTTGATGTTCAGATGGATATTAAGACTGTGTCTAAACAATCATTCATGCTCAGGTGCCTTACCTATGTATTTGTTTTCTTCTGGAAGGTGTAAATCCTGATTTAACTCAAAGTCACTGGCCCATAAATCACTCCAGTACTTGTCAATATCTATTAAAAAATATGAAATGCATTTAGTTCAACAGAAAGGTAATGCTATCCTATTTCCTAGGCCAGTCATCGCATCTCTTGGCTATCTCCATGAAGATTCACAGCACGATAGGAGTTTCTTAATGTCACCTGGTTCATCGTGACTCTTCCTAAATCCCCTCCTACAAACTCCCCTGGAGCAGGACTGAAGCAGTTCTATTAAAAAATAAATCTAGCCCACCTGCATTAGTAATCCAGCTACCAACACGCCCTGTCCTTCACTGTCTGCATTCTTTTCCCTGTTCAGGACTTGAATGGCAGCCAAGTGGAGGGCTCACTGGGATCCCCGCCTCTTAAAACAATGGTAAACTAGGGAGTGGGAATCAACTGATACCAAACAAAGAAGAATAATTATCGAGTAGGACAGAGTATCTGACTAACGATAAGGTCAGTGAAGCACTAAGGATTCATTTCCCTACTTCTACGTGGTTGTATTTTGTGTTGTCACCCTTTTAATGTCTCTAATGCACGAATCAGACGTTCTCTAATTTTCTGCCAATGTTTTACCTTCCACGCTGTATTGCGTTCCAAACCACCTCTCTTTTAGATGACACTGGCCTTCATTGGCAGCAGACAGCAAAACGAGGTTGGCTCTCTGAGGACTGAGCTGGTTAAGGGCGTCAGCAATGATCTACAAGTTCAAGACAGTATTTCAGTTCAAACGCAACTCTGGCTCTGCCTGACCCAGCAAAGACTTCTTAGTCTGAACATACAAAGAACAAGCCATAACAAGCTTACAAAAAAGGAGATTTGCTTGCTGAGTATAAAAAGAGTGATTCAATTAATACAAAACCTGTGCCTGTATTATGCCTAATTACATGCCTGTCTATGTGCCTACATTATATAGTATGCCTATATTTTCCTTACATTAAAACACGTAATCAGAGTTCAAAGAATATTTACCTCAGGCTTGTATTCAAACAAGAGCTGGTCTCCTGTCAGAAAATCCTCCTTCTGAAACAACTGCATGTTCTCACAAAGGCTTTCCACATAGTCAACTGGATCTGTCTGTAAGCAAATAGATAAAGCCATTTTTCACATAATCAGAAAAGTAAAATATCAATGTTCTGTCCTGAGAAGAGCTTGACTGGTCAGGTATGTTGAGCATGAGTTGCATGCTCTGCCTGTTACAGCATTTAGTTTCAGTTATTAAACTAAATATATTTCATAACCATATCTAATGCTCAGGATTCCTCTGAGAATCCTGAAATACCAGACATCATCTTTAGAGAAGAAATGGCTGTGAGCATGCGTTTACAGTCATTAAACCTACTAGGTTAAAGACCCAGTAGAATGCACTCCTTGTCTCCAGGGAACACCAGCAGTTGCACAGTTCAAGATTTAAAGTGATCTGGAAGCTGGAAAGAGCAAGCTGAGGAACTGCTGCTGCATGAGTATCTCCAATTCTGCTTCTTTCCTAAGTTCTCTGCCACGATGTGCAGCATGAGCAGGATGAGATTCTCCTACTTGGACATGAAAGTATAGATTGCCTTTTAACTGTGTAAGATTGCCTAGTGGAGTGCTTCTTGCTGAGTGCTAGTTGGTTTTTTTGAGCCAGCATCATACTGTACAGATCCTCGGTCCAGATACAGACCACAGTTTGCCTGAAAAGAGGCAAGTTTGACACATCTGTGTCTTATAAACGTAGTGGAAAACATGACCAAGAATTTCTTAAGACACTGTACATCTGAGGAAACATTAAACTTCTCTTGGGCCACATAACAGCTTATCCCCAAACCATGCCTCTGTAACCATTATTCTTTAGGATGGCCACGTACCAGCTCTTTCCATCAAGCAGAAGAGTGGTGTGCCACAACTATCTCATTCAACTGTCCCTAAGATGCACAACCCTGTCACAAAAGCACATACATATCTCCGTTACTTGCTTTCTGAGTTAAATCCCTGCACTGTCAGTAATGTCTTAATGATCACTCAAAATCAACTGGCCAAAAAGGCAGGACTTTTAACAGTGGGTATTTCCCCAGTGTAAATTCGGGTGTTTTCTATCCCTGCCTGGCTTGATACTGGGAAGTACATAGTCCGTTAGAGCAGTAACAGTTTTGGGGAACATAAAATTCTAGCTGGGAGTACTAAAAAGAACCAAGACGACTAATAAGAACCTTTCAGGACTAAATAGCTTCATTTTGATCAAAAAGTCAAAGTTCAAACTGGGCAACCTCTGTTGGCAATGATTAAAGACAGAATCATAAAACTGTATGTAGGGCAACAGATATTCATTCCTGCTATGTCCAAGATACTAAGTAGCCATCCTTCACAGATTTTTAGTTCTTCTCTACCGTTCTGGGGAAAGCTTTTGTTAAGAGATGACAGTCTCGTAATTGTGTAGCAGCTGAACTTTGCTAACAAATCCATAAAAGTTGTATTCCACTAAAAAAACCACAACACAACATTTCAAAAATGCACTTGTAAATCAGTGTAAACTTGTTCCTACCAAAGAAATCCACCGCTCTGTTATCTATCATTTGGGGTTGTTGGCAGCAGTCCTTGCTGTCTGTATCACTTGCAAATACCACTTCTGTTATTCGAAGGCCACTCAAGACACTCAATATCCTCCACATGCTATTTTGAAGGCAGAGCTACAGATACAAGCATTTGCTAAAAATGCCATTTCTAACATCCTGATGCTCACAACAGGCTGGCGGGTCTTAAGAGTGTCTGAAAATACTTGGAGAAGCTGGAAAGAAAGAAAACCTTCACTTTCAATACTTCCTTTTTTTTCCCCCCTCCTTTCTGCATCTGTGTAACTTAAAAGAAAACAATGAACTTCAGTGATGCTTTCAAGCCGTATATGAAGTGTATGGATCTGTTCTCCCAAAAGGAAATTTTAGTGCCATTCAAAAAAACACAAGTTACCTAATAAGAAATAGAACATGGCTAAAGGTAGCAAGAGTAAGAAAGTCAATGAAGTGAGGCTTCTCAAATTATTTAAGTTGTGTTCCCTTCTTTTTCTTTATCTTAAATAAAAAGAAGTAAGATTTCTTGCTAACTGCTATTTCAGTAAGCCAAGGAAGACTGACACAAACCCACATTTAACTGTGCAGACAAGGGGGTCAGCAGCATCCTAGCCTTTGTGGGGCCCGTTCACCAGCAAGCCACACATCTCATAAAACACTGCTTTTCTATTTGCAGAAATCAGCGGTGCCGAAGCAGCTTAAAAAACATGAAATTAGGCAAGACTACTGAAAAGCTCCAAACAATTTGCAGAGCACTATTAATGGGCACAGAACTTCACACACAAGGGCCTAATGGTTAAAACTGAGGTAGAGAGTGAAAAAAGTTAACATTTAATTCTGTTAAGGAAAAAGTCACAATATTTCTCTGCCTAGAACACAAATTCTTTCAGCAAAATACAGCCTCATTAAGCGCATAATCTGTTTCTGGCTGAAGAGAACTTTGAAAATGTGTTTCAACATTAAAAAGAAATCCTTTCATGTTTTACCTATATCAACACAAAACAGTGGATGAATACCTGTTCCTGGTAGTGAAATTCATTAGCTTCAATCTTCTGGATTTCTTCCCATATTCTGTAAAGGAAGGAGAAGAGAACAGAAGCAGATTTCCTCCATTATTCCACAACATTTATCAAGAATCTGAAAAAAAGCAGTCTCCTAGGAAAGGCATCAAGGGTGAGTTCAGTGATTCATTCAGGTACGAGACACAGAAGCCGTATTACTCGCGCTTCCCTTCCATCCAAGAGGGCTTTTTTCAATTGGCAGAAAGTTCTGCTGTTTTCCACAGAGGAAGACTTAACTACAAAGAGTCAAAATCTGATACCAAATTAACATAAAGGCTAACATCAGAACACCACAGCCCTGACTTCCACAGATTTGGCTCAACAAATTTAAGTAAACGCAAAAGTGCACCTTACATCTGCACTAGTTCAACTTATTAAAATTAGACATCAGATCACAATAAATCAAACTAAAAGCACCAAAAAACAAGCATAAACATTTTAGCAAATTCATTTTTAAACTTTAACTGACACATTTCCCACATAGACAAGCTTTATGCTCTAGTAACCCCACAAAAATTGCATACACTACAAATAAAAGGCTAATGGAGGACAATCTCACAAATACCTGATGCAGTGGCAAACACTTGCCTTTTATCTGGCCCTCTTTTCTGCAGCATCTTCACATACTGAAATACAACATGGGCCACCTGCAGACAGAAAGGAACAGATTAATTTTTCCAAATATCAGGAAAACAATAAGAGAATCAAGTTGCAGTTAACCATACCTCATAGAAGTGCTTGTAACCTTCATCAGTCAAAGTCACAGAAATGCTGAAGATGGAGTAAGTGGAGTTCTGTTCAAACCCTGTCTCACCATTTCCTCCATATAATGCAAGAGCCCAAAATCTATGGAAGAGTTAAAGGCACCTATTAATTACTCATTTCAGCTTTACTTGAGCTTACTTCCAATTAGCATTATCATAGCTTTACTTCAATGGCTTTCAATTTGTTCACAGTTTACACAAAGCTTTTTCCAACATAAAGATGTGAATGTCAGGATACAGAAGTTAAGAAAAACAGTGGAAAAGCTAAGTTACCTTTGGGAGATCTCTTAAAGATCAGTCACAGATACTGCTGATCCATGGATCACAAACCAGAAACCACTTGTTTCTTACTTGGGTCTATCACAAATTTAAAGAATATCACTACAAAATGCCGACACAGACTTGGCCTGCTTTTATATATATATATATATATAAAAAATACATATATACAAAATAGTTTGCCTTTATTCGAACCGTAGCAAAGCATTTAATTACTATGCTTTAAAAATACATACTTTTTTCTAAGAAAAGAAAGAACACTGCCTTTGCCTTCATGTCCCACCAACCAGGAGATATAATGAAGTGGCTTCACTCTAAAAGAAAATTTGAAGGAGATTAAATGCCAGGGGGTAGTATGTTTCACAGAATTCAATCACTAAACAAATGATTAAAATATGCAGTCTGTATCTTCATGGCAAGTTTTGCATTTTCAGGCAGCATTAGGATAATAAGCTAAAAATGTGGGAATTCAGAACATAATGACTGATCTGAGTCAGTGAGGAATGATCTTACATCAGTTGTGTACCAATTCCACTCGATGTGTAAAAGGAACCATATCTGCATCACTTTAATTCATTTAAAAAATGTTCCCCTAGCTGAATCAAAGTAATCTGTAACACAAATAAATGAGATTCTTTGGCTTGTTGTGAAAGTCAATAAATTATTCACAACATAAACACAGTACAAGTAAAATGCAGCACCACTGTACCTGTAATACTCTTCTTGTGGTGGAAGCGCCCAAGTGATACTCAATGAATGAACTTTCCTGATTGGAACAACTGAACACAAATAAATTTACTAAATATAAATATACATTAGACATAGATAAGAAATTTTACATAATGCAGAAAGAATGGTTAAAAGTTATTCAGAACCACACAGAATTATTCTACAAAGTATCCAGTTCACACAGAGAAAATATGAAGCTAGGTATTCAAAACAGTTAAATCTATTTTATAGAATCATAGAATCAAAGAATCATAGAATCGTAGAATTGTTTAGGCTGGAAAAGACCTTTAAGATCATCGAGTCCCCCCATTAACCTAGCACTGCCAAGTCCACCACTAACCCATGTCCCTAAGCACCACATCTACGTGTCTTTTCAATACCTCCAGGGATGGTGACTCCACTACTTCCCTGGCCAGCCTGTTCCAGTGCTTGAAAACCCTTTCAGTGAAGAAATTTTTCCTAATATCCAATCTAAACCTCCCCTGGTGCAACTTGAGGCCATTCCCTCTTGTCCTATCGCTCGTTACTTGGGAGAAGAGACCGACACTCACCTCGCTACAACCTCCTTTCAGGCAGTTGTAGACAGCAATAAGGTCTCCCCTCAGCCTCCTCTTCTCCAGACTAAGCAACCCCAGTTCCCTCAGCTGCTTCTCACAAGACCTGTGCTCCAGACCCCTCACCAGCTTCACTGCCCTTCTCTGGACACGCTCCAGCACCTCAATGTCTGTCTTGTAGTCAGAGGCCCAAAACACAGCACAGTATTCAAGGTGTGGCCTCACCAGTGCCGAGCACAGACTGACAATCACTTCCCTACTCCTGCTGGCCACACTATTTCTGATACAAGCCACGATGCTCTTGGCCTTCTTGGCCACCTGGGCACACTGCCAGCTCATATTCAGCCGGCTGTCAACCAACACCGCCAGGTCTTTTTCCGCCAGGCAGCTCTCCAGCCACTCTTCCCCAAGCCCGTAGGGTTGCATGGGGTTGCTGTGACCCAAGTGCAGGACCCAGCACTGAGCCTTGTAGAACCTCATACAACTGGCCTCAGCCCATCGATCCAGCCTGTCCAGATCCCTCTGTAGAGCCTTCCTACCCTGAAGCTGATCAACACTCCCACCTAACTTGGTGTCATTATTTTACTTACCTCTGTAAAGCTTGTGAAATTCTGGTGTGTCAAAAGGCTGAGTCAGATGGCCAAAGCTGGGTTTGGGTAAACCACTTAAAAAGCAAAATTAAAGTGTGATGTTACTGGCAAGGATTCAAAGCTACACTGAGATAATCACAAGAGGTAAGTATCCATAGCTCTGACGTGACAGAGGCGGTACACCAGACAACCAGTAAATGGCCCTTAACAAAGAGTGCAACCAGGACCCACCCAGCCCAAAGTGGAAGGCAACCTGGCATTCACTTGCACTCTACCCACACAACAGAGTAATTACCCAAGATTCAGATACCCCATCAACTCCTCCCTCTCCTTCAGTCCAAGACAGTAACAATAAAAAGCTTGATTTCGTAACAGGGGAAAGAAAAGCCAAGCACAAGAAACAACTTCCTGAGCTGGCCCTGGATTCACAGAATCCTGATGGATTGTCTTGTGGGGAAGGAGGAACAAGAAGGACAGACGTCGGGAGAGACAAATGTGTCTCTATATGGCATTAGACTTTCACAAACGCATTTTCACGCACCACAGAAATAATCGCCTTGCAAAAGTAGAAAATGAAAGGGGAAATAAAATGCTTTTCAAGTTAGTAAAGCTTTTGCAGAACCCCCTTTTTAGACAGCACATTGGAGTGAACTATTAAAAAAAAAGATCAAGTTCTAACCAGTTGCCACCCTAAGGATGACACTTAAATTCAAGGTATGGTGTTAATTTATTTTGCTGCTGATTATTTTTGACACAAAGCAAAGAAACAATGTAAAATTATAATCTAGGTTTGAATGATTTATCATAAAATCAAGGTATCAGCACATATTAAGCAAACACTGCTGCAAGTTAGCACCACACAGCTTGCAGCCTAAATAATTGTTATGCAAAAACAGTGTCTTCCTGAAACAATTAATGCCAGTCTTTAATTTCCAAAGTTGCCTTTTTTTTCTGGATAAGGATGTTAATTAACAAATGTTAATTTCCTTAGTTTCTCCAGTAAGGGATTTTTTTTTTTTTTAAACATCATTTTAAGAACAGATCATTTTATAATTTGTAATGCCTTCATGCATCAAAAGAATCTTACTTATTTGGGATCTCAGAGAAGATTTCTGTCACCCACTTTTCCAAAGTATCCAGTGTTTCTAATAAGGAGAGAAAAAAGGTAAGCCAGAAATGCAATTTCCTCAAGATCTAAGACAAATTCTTTATCTTATCTCACCAGTTCAGTTATTTTAAAGAGGCTGCAAGTCAGTATATGTTAGAATTGCCAAGTTCTAAATTATAAGCTTCAAAGCTGTTGGTTTGAGCCAATTCTTAATATTCACTGAACTATAACTTTGGTCATAGCTCTGGTTTTGTATATAGTCCTGAAAGCTCAGGCTCATACAACTGGGATTTAAAGTTCAGTAGTATCTGGTGTGACTGTGAGAAGGAATTACTGACTTAGGGATCTACAAAATCACCAGTACTTGCTAGATTCATTCCATTACTTTATGTCCAGAATATACACACCAGTTTTCACACCCAAACGCAGCCCTGCAGTGCTAAGAATTCCTTCTCCCCATCCTCTTTTCTAAAAGAAATGTGTCAAAACCCAGAAGATTAAGGGTTTTTTTTTTTCAAATGACCGATTGGAAATTCCTTGTTTAAGCAAGCATTCTGAATTCCCAGAGTGATGCTGTATATGCTAAATAACAACAACAAAAAAGACGGGACAGGGTGGGGGGAGGATTCATGGTTTCTTTTGTTTTAAGAGAGACAGAAATACAAAGTCGATCTGGCTGGCTATCAATTACCACCATTTTCTTCCCAGTCACCAGAAGAAACATTACAATCCATCGCTATGTAAATGATTATTGAAGAGGCATTCAATGCCCTAAGTAGTTTACAGTCTAGACAGAAAATAAAAGCACAGAAGAAAAGGATTACCACATCTATTATTACCATTTCCATTTTACAGATGGGAATTGCAAGAAGTTTTAGCATTCAACAAAACGCCTAAGCGCAAACCTAACCTGAATCCACACAACTATTTATTTTCAGCACAGGTCTCTACTACATGCGTAACTTCTAAGAAATTTATTTTTTTCTCAGCAGAAACAACCCATAGTTCTGAAGTTCTTTGCTGAAATGAAACTCAATTCCATTTGCATAGAATTTTTCAGTCTACGGGGAAGAAAACAGAATCCCTATTCTCCCTAGAGAAATGTGTTTTATTTTAAGACCTCTTTAAAAAAAAGAGCCCCAAACTGAACAAGACAACTGTGAGACCCAGTCTCAGTCTCCCCATCATTTTCTGTGCAGGTTCACTGTTGATGGCAGAGAAGCCAGCAGCATTAAGTCATTTAAGTGGTCTGACTCTACATTCCTACAAGATTCTTTTTTAACTATACCTTTGAGATTTTACCTTCTGTGTTAATCTGGAACCTATTCAATAGTTTAGTTAAGAGTTTCTCAAGAAGTGGCAGGATGACAATAAAAGAGCACAATTGCTGAAGTCTTGTTTCATTCAGAAACCAGGCTAAAATCTACATATAAATACCTCCTGCAGGACTGGACAATCCACTAAAACGGCTTGGGCTACAGCTGAACTGGTGCCAAAAGCACTACCCCAACAGCAGCAATGAGCCTGTTTTTGAGGAACAACTGATGTTACCTTTAGATTGGACAACTAAAGTCATATAGTGAGCAGAGTAATGGCGCTGCCAGAAGTCCCTCAGTCTGGTGTAGGTATCAATATTATTCATTTTAGGCTCATGTTTGAGTGTATCCGCATTACCTGTAAACATTAAAAGGTGGTTAGTTATCTAGACACTGGTTACGTCAAGATCAGATATACCAAGAATTTCTTTTCCTCCTCTGGCACTGAGTCTACATGGTAAGCACATGAAAAATATCCAATAGAAATTTGGAGTTAAAGGAATGTTAACTGACATTTAAGATCTTCCAGTTTCTAGTTCCTTTTATAAGGACAGCTGATATTTCTATGACAAGGGAGAACAGAGTCCTTCTGCATTATCAGATCACCCGTACCATGTACTGCACAGCTCACTGTGTATTGCCAGCTATTCCCTCACCAATGGAACTTGCTGAACAGGGCGGGGGGAAAGACAGGAAAATATGATGTTCAGTATATGTCCCTACAGAACTTTACAAAAATTATCTACATTTCAAAGCTGGCTAACTCTATTACCCATCACACTGCAATTTACTTGCTCACCAGCACCACAAGGGTGAGGGAGCTAGGACTCTATTGTCCAGGACAGGAAGGACAAATTTCCCTTCTGCTCCACTCACGTGGCTATGAAGGTCCACTTCCGCAAGTTCAACAGTGAATTATTTACTTTGAAAAGCCTCCTTATACACAAATCCAGAAATACTTTATTTTTCTGGGAAATTTTAATAGCAAAAACCAAGCTTAAGCAAGACAGAGGTGACTCAGAGTGCACCACCTTTACATTAACAGAAATTTACATGATTATATATTATATATCCCTAGGGCAACCTAGCTTTAACATCAGCAAAAAGCAGTACCAGAATGAAAAGTATCTTAAGAAGCAGAGAGCTGCTTTTATTCCCAAACATTTTACTGTAAAATGAGTAATTGCTCTAATACTTCTCAGCAAGTCTAGTTTTTGCTGTGATAAGATAGCTCATGTTAGTGCATTTTTTAAGTGGTTAAAAGTTTAACTCTTATCACCACTTTATAACATAAATTTGGAACTTACCCCAAAAAAATTTCTTCATAGGATGTCCAGGCCTGGCAAGACTCCCAAATAGCATCTCCTTTCTGTTTGCATCAGAGGGTCTTGCTAGCTGATACTCTGTTAATTTAAAGAATTTGCAGTGGCATGCATCAAAATTTCTGGTCATGTTCCCACAAAATAAAACAAAGCAAAAACCCCAACTAAACTGAAAAGGAGACACACTACACAGATGCAGCCTGGAATGAAGTATGGTGAAACAGGACAAGAAACAGGACAAGAAACAGGACTTGCTAGCAGTAATGAATACAAGTCAAGAGAAGAAGAAAACATAGCTCATTGCTGAGAAGTAAGGAAAGGGATAAGGAGGAGAAAGCATGTAAAGCCCCAACCTGTCCTGTGTGAATGCTCTCAGTCTTAAATTTAATGGGAACAGAAGGCTATCAATCTTCTACAGGGTCAGGCCCTGCAGAAAGGGCCAGAAAACAATTACAGACCTGCTGCTCCCATACATCACACAGAACAACTTCTAGCCTAATAATGAAATAAGAAACTGAAAGCTGAGCAAAACAGTTTCCAAAAATGCAGTTTTACAATCAGTTTACACTAATCTAAATATGGGATTCTGACAAAATCAAGAATTCACCCTGTTGAACTCCATTTTCCTCTTCCTGTTTTTGCTGGTAATAAGAAACACGCACAGCAGAGCTGTAAACTAATTCTTTTGGCTGGGTTATTCTGCAGCCAGTTCATCAAGCTGACATAATTTACTGGGCAGCGCAGTGCTCCAGTGTCAATACAAGGGAAGGAGTGGATCTGCATGATGAAGGCAGTGCAAGTGAAGGCCTAAATTGGCTTAAGCTGTTGAAGAACCAAATCTTAACTCAAAGACAGGTCCTTGTTTACATTGACACTTATCTAAATTCAAAGATCAAATTGCCCATTTTTCCTTGCCAGAAGACAGATGAAGATGACGACTTGGAATAAGTATTTGAACCGGTTGGTATACCTGCCAAGAATAGGTTTTTTCTAAAACAGTGACGTTTTATAGGCAGTCTGGAAGTATTCACTGCATATTAGAAAATGGAGTGAACACTCCACGCACTGCTACGCCTGGTTAAATTTCCTTCTATGAAGCGACTCTGTAGTTATTAAGGTGCTAGAATAAGGAGACAAATACAATCACCTCAACTTATTAACTCCACATAGGACCGGAGAGGGCACTGGGGCTATGCTGGAGCTATAGACATGTCCACTGAAGAGCATCCACATGCTCATGTAATTGTCCTACTAGTTACTGCCAAACCAGTTAAAATTATTAGTTTCTAATTCAAGAAATGAGATGGTAAACTCTCACAGTGATGGCACTACATTCAGTCTTCCTCCTCTAACAGCCATTGACAGCCATCAAACTTAAACTGAAGAGTTTAATATCTCTGTCAAGTTAGATGAGCTTGACTAAAGTGCTCAGAAGGGTAGTCCAAAATGGAAACTAATAAACGGTGTTACAAAACAGGTTTTGTTTCTTTAGGAAGATGGGCTAAACACACAGGAAAAGATACTCTTACTTACCACTGTCTACAGCCTCGACTTCTCGGTCTATTGCATCCCTGATCATTAGCGGGTGAATAAAGAATTGTGCCCACCTATGAAACAGAAAATTTCATATACTTTTCTTCAGTGTCTATTAAGCTAGGGCAAAAAGCCAGCAATTAAACCCAACGTCTACTATTTTAGTTTACAAAGTTGCTTGTCTTACTACAAATTATGTAATTCTTGACTATACTGTCTTAAGGAAAGAGAAAAGCCAGTTTTGTGATACCATCAAAAACCAAAGGGCAGGGCTTCCCTGCTCCATAGTGGGAATAAATTGGTTGGATACAGTAGGATATGACACTAATGGGTGCAGGATTATCTGCCTTTACATCCTAAGAACGATCATACCAGATCAGACAAGTGATCCATCTAGTCGCATTCCTGGCTCTAACAGGGACCAGTATCAGATGCTTCAGAGGAAATCCTTGGTTGTTCATCAGGAACAACATGAACATAGGGAAAGTTTCTTCCTAACTCCAGGCAACAAATTGTTGATTTATGTCCTGAAACGTAAGTTTTTATATTCATGAAAATTTTACTATCTACTATAAAAGTCAGCGTTGTCATACAGATGTATCTCTTCTCCTGTACCCACAGAGAGCAGAGCAATGGAAAGGGACAGATCTGCAGTGAATAGAGACTCTGCAGAAGGCTGCCAGAGAATCTAAAATTTCTATTGTATTTGTTGAGTTTTTTTAATGATGCACTCAATTGGTTGAAGCAAAAGGTTAACAGTAATACATTGCTGATGTAGTTCTAAGGCTAGAGAACCTATTAAACTAAAGACTACTGAAAGGTGGTATCTTTCAGTTTCTTTAGACCCACAAGTGCTTGAATGAGCAGAAATCATCAGCAGTATCCATTTACCTTCATTGTATGAGATGCCGTTCTACAGAACTCCTAACTTCTGTTGTTTCCCCTCCACTACGTGAGCTGTTGTGACAGATTGCAATGATATTTTTTGATTCTTTCACACTTCCAAACATCTAAAAAAGCTGGACTAATCTGCAAATGAAAGTTGAATGTAGCCCAGTAAAGTAAAATTTAGGCAATACTTCGTAAAATGTGCAAACACTGGTTCTTGGTGTGATCACAAGAATGTATTTTGATCAAAGTTTGCAGTGGAGTCTACTCTCCTCCCGAGATATTTTACAGCATCAAGAATACTCAGGGGCCATGCCCCCATGAATGAGTAATTTCCTCCACCCAGGCCAACAGGCAGAGCTCTGTTGTCCCGACATATCCCCACAGCACAAAAGAGCAAGTTAAATACTTTCTGACAAAAGATACATACTTCTCTGAACAACCTGGATGGGGTTAAAAGTATCCTTTTGAGGCACACATTGTACCATAATTTTTAAGGCTGCCCTCCCACCCACCACAATGGATTGGACTTGGAGACAAAAAAAAAAAATTTGAAAACTAACTATCAGGACAGATATTTCAAAGGATGGGTCAAGTGAGATTCCCAGAGCACTTCCCCTCTGACAGCTGTCACATTGCATAAGATTTCTCCTGTCATCAATGCCACTAGTTTAAGGGTGCTAAAACAATCAAAAAGCTACGTGCATTAAGACTTACACATGGATCCTACATAATCACCCAGTGGCTACACCAGCACTATCTCAAAAAACCAGCAACATACCCAAAGGGAAATAATATTTCCTTATGTTCAATATCCACCGTTGTAGGGCAGGTACCAATGGAAATTCAGCAACAGCCTTAATCATCCCGAAAGGAAGAACTGAACAGCTACACCCGAGCTCTTGAGGCACATACAAACATTTGTTAACACCTGATCACCATATACATGAAGTTACCTATCAAGTGCTTCTTTGAAGTACTTCCTCTGCACATCAAACTGGAAGACTGTCCGCTCACAGTCAGTCGAAGCATTGTCACTGCCCCCATGTTTCTTCAGAAACGCATCAAACCCATTCTCATCTGGGTACTTCAAACTGCCCATAAAAACCACTGGAACAAAAAATAGCAAAATTACCAATTATTCCTCAGTGCAGCTAGAGCAACCCCTCTTCAGCACAGTGTCACCTACAACTGACCCACAGCTCACACGCAGAGGCTAACTACTAAATAGAAACAGACTGTGGAATCTGCCCAGTAACTAGTGTAATCTGCCTTTAGCAGAAGGCCCAATCAGACTGGAAATAACAGCACCTTTCTAGGCACGCTTGGCCTCAATTGGTCAAGAGTTGTGTTTCGAGATACATCTGGTCAGAAACTTCACATGGTTTCTGTGCCTGTATTACTAATTCATCATCCTTTACAAGAGATAAAGGTCTGTAGCTCCAGCCTAGTTTATAAAGCCATAGGTAACATGCTTCCTCCCACATTTAATGCATAACAAAGAACGTTAATATATGTTAACACATAGCCTGCTAAAGGGTATGAGACACCTCCTCCCATATTAAGGGTTCCTTACTAAGTCAGTATTTTTATAAAAGCACAAATTTATGTAGCTAATGAAAATAACTTCTGGGGTAGCTGAAGCAGGAAACGATACTAAAATACTACAGAAATTCAGAGCTACATAGCACTCATTTTGCACTGGAGCTGAAGAAGATGAAATAGGCGTAGATACATACTATGTTCCAGGAAGTGTGCTAATCCAGGCAGATCTTCGGGATCGGAGAAGCTGCCAACAGCAATGCAGAGAGCTGCTGCAGACTAGAGAAAATACAACAATCTCAGTAAAAGCCGCTTCAAGAAACACTTCAGGAAAATTACAGAAGTATAAGATAAAGCAATCAAGACAGGCACAATAAAAAGAAGGTCTAGTCTGAATGCCTAATCACAAGGTTTCAGACCACAGGAAAGCTCACTACATATTTTTTCGCCCTACAGCTTTAAGTACATACCTGCTTTTCTGTACAGCCTCTCTTTCTTGTCTCTTCCTTTTCAGCTAGCTCTTCTAATTCACTGTCATCAGGATCATTGAAATCCTCATTATCTCCATCATTGTCTTCACCCTCATCCCCCTCATCACAGTCCTCATCATCAAAACCTTCTCTGCCATCTTCGATCTCAGCTCCAGAGTCGTCATCTTCATCGCTTTCCTCTTCAGAGTCATCATTGTCATTGTCGTCTTCCTCCTCCTCCTCCTCTGAAGATAAAGCAGCTGGGGCACCATCCAAGTAATTCAAATCCGAAATCAAAAGTGCACATAAGCCATTTTGCAGTTTGATATACCTGAAAGAATAATTATTTGCAATGAATATGCTCATTTCCCAAATCTGAATTTTCAGAATAGTGAAAATTTCTGTATTTCCTATGATAGTTCTGTGCTCTTCAACTGAGATTTCCTAATGAAAATCTAATGGTAGCTAAGAAGGTGAGCAGTTTTATAGCGGGAAAGTAAAAACACTCTTCTGCTATTCAACAGCTATAAGAATAAGAAAGAAACAATTTAAGGTAGTAGCGGAAGACCTTCTCCCCATAAGGTAAGGGACACTGACTTGGGCTTTTATTTCTCTCTTTGTGAAATGTTTAAGCTACTAGCACTCACTCAGAGAAAACTTCATGTGCTCAGAATAGGCAAACCCAAACTTCAATAGCCTGTTCACTTTTCAGGCTCTTGTAAACATATATTATATGACAGAATTGAGATCTTAGCCTTTGCCTCTAAACAGGCCCCACAGACTGACTTGATCAATGCTTTCTATTAAATTGGGTCCACAGACATAGCAGGCATGTGTTGGAAAGGAGGCATGTCCTCTGCAGGCTCAATAAAATAAGTCAGAGTGGGCTGGTTGGGTTACTATCATGAAGCAATATACACAGAGTTCTCTGTGTGTGTGTATACACACATAGAATTCTTTATATATGCATGTGCATATATATATATATGCATAAAAATGCACAAGTTCTCTGTCCAGGACTGTCCTATAATTTTTCAGACTAAGGACTGCAAGCACCAATGGTCTGCACTACAAGATCTCTCAGCAGTATTCATTTCCCATCAGATCTGGAATAGACCGTCACAATTTGTCAAATTAACCAGCACACCCCTCTCCTGGGAGCTTGCACTGGCTAGTATAGCAGCTGTAGAAAGGAAGGAAAGCTGGATCCGGAAAATACTCAGTCCAACCTAAGAACTAGTGTGATATAGACAGGTGGTGTCTAATCCAGAAAAAAAAAAAAAAGGGGTAGTACAAAACAAACCTGTGGTCACATGCCACACCCCCAGAAAAATCCAAGTTAGAGCACAAAATCATAGAATAGCTTGGGTTGGAAGGGACTTTTAAAGGTCATCTAGTCCACACCCCAAGTTTATACCAGATCAGAACTTTGCAACGTGGCCACTGTTGTAATTAGGCAGCAGAAACCTCAAAGCAGATTTCCAGCTCAAGCTACACGGCAAGTACCCAAAAGAAAAACAAGGGGCACGTTGTGTGTTTTCCAACTCCATGGTTCCTAATGTTTCTCACGTTTCATTCATGGTTATCATTATGCAATTTCAATGTTTCTCAGCAATAAAAGCATGTGTTATTATCAATACTCCAATTAAAAACATGAAGTCAGCCTAAGTTTTGCTTTTTACTAGAGCTGCAGGTCACCTGCTGTGGCTCTGCAAACCAGTGACCAGCTTGGAAACAAATTACTCAGAGTACTTCTCTCCCACCTGAATTTCATGGGGACGTATTTGGAGGAAAGGGATAAAGGGGGTATTGTGACAAGAGTTAAGCAGTTCTGAGATAAAGAAAGAAGCCACACTTCTCATACTACCACTTCTATGAAAAAAGCTAAAGACCAAATGTTTAATAGTTGTGTTAAGTTTAGGAATTATGACCACTCATCCAATGGGAATTAATAGCACTTACTGTGGGCCACAGTTTTGTAATCATTAACACACCTGTTTTGATTGCTGCAGGACTGCTGAGCAGTACAAATTTGTTCCAGGCAAAGCACAAGTGCATTTTTGCTCAAACTACAGCACATGGTGTATAACTTGCAGAGATGCTATGAGTAACTGCAGGAGGTACAGATACTACTAGATCCATGCTAATGCCTGGGTACAAAGTTCATCATCCACACGTCCTGGAAGCCTGTTTACTAACTGTTTGCATCATATACATGTCACATTATGCAGCTGCAGCACTTCTGAGTGCACAACAGGGGTCCTAAAACCAGATATACCATACACGCAGGTGCTTCAGCCTCTGGGGACCTCAGAGCAAGAGCCCCAGCCAGCAACAAGTCAACATCGCTACAGCATGTCTTCCAGCACAACCACCATCATCTTCACCTCTGCGTACAACTGTCTTCCTCAGGTTTTCACAGCCCATAAAGAACACTGGCTTCCCAGTGATCAGTAGATAGTCACGGAAAGCAGAAAAGAGAATAGTGCTATTCTTCCAGAAAAATGATTTGCCATAAAGATGTTTAGCCAGGTGTATCGGGTAGCTCTTACTGATCCTTTCCACATACCGCCATTAAACTAATGGAGCAGATGATATCAATTTTACATTACTCATCTTCAGGCTTGTGGGTGTTACATACTAGGACAGAAAGCACCCAGCAACAAGGCAACAATTGAACTAAGCTGCTGCTGAAGGGTATCAGATTGCACTTCAGGAGAATCTAGAACAGTTTAGTTTATACTGAGCAGAGGCACCAACTGACACGGGTGTTCTTTACTTTTTCCATGTTTCAGGCCAATGGAAAAGGACAAGCGTAATCAATACATTAACTATCCATTAGTATGCAAAACAGTACAAAACCCACAATCACTTAATGTGGCAACAGAAGCAAGCACAGTCAAATTGCTTTTTTGAGGGACTGTACAGGGACTGATACAAATAAGGCTTAAATATAAAAGAAAACTCATATTCTTAAAGATATGGTTTAAACATCCTGAACAAGTTTAAACAGGATTGTTCTCACATCAAGTTTTTTCTTGTATCAATGATAATTGTTTAGCAGTTAAGTAAATATTAAAATACATATCAACGCATGGCAAACACTTAAAGAAACGTTTTCATTTCCCAAATTACCCAAAACAAGCAATACAAGCCCATGAAATTCCATAGATGGATGAATTTAAATAAAACATACATTTTGGTAAAGATAGGTACCCGCTCAGAGCTGTAATGAACAAAACCAGCTTTGGTTATGACAATAATTTTTGTCCCAACAAACTCACTTTTGAAAATACATTCTGCAATCGTCAGAACTCTTTTTTTTTATTATCACTGTATTTGAGAAGAGAAAATATACATTTTCCAATAAGTTAAGACTGATATCACCAGATGGACACATTAAGCCCACTGTTACTGGTCTGCAGTGTACACCATCACTGATGCATGAACAGAGGAGAAAGCATATATGCATCATCAAATCACCTGCCCTTACATTTCCTTAGGAGGTTTGGCATACAGTTAGCAGACATAGGCATGCTTTACTTTGAGGCATGATGAAGTTTTCCTTCCTAAGGGCAACGTTTGCGTCTTTCTGTGCAAGCCTCACTTCCTGCAAATGGAAATCAGTCTGAAAAAATGTGACTCTGCTTCCAACTGAAAAAATCTGTTAAGCACAGACAGTAGGATTTCTGGAAGATGTTGGTATTAGTTCATCCTTTACTATAAACAAACACACTCCCCAATGCTCTACATGCAGAGGAGGTTCCTGAGCCTCTATATAGATAGCCAGTGACAGTTTTCAATGGATTTCCCAAGCTTCATCACTGTGCTGCTTCGGGTAGTAAAGGCAGAAGTTTCCTAAGCTGACACTGTGTGACCACGAACTCTGCAGGCAGGCAAGCGTCCTGCAAAGCAGCATGAGTAAGAACGCCAGCAGGAGGGGCAGGCGAGATCCAGAGGAAGCAGCAAGGAAGTAGGGCAAGGGAGGGAGCAAGTTTCTCCCTAAGCCAATGGGCACAGTCCTCTTCACGCAGCCAGCAGGGAATTTCACTGTCAACCAATGTCACTGCAAATCCAAAACTCAGTTCCAGGTTTAGGCAGATTCTCCACTGGCTGCACAGATTACACATCATGAAAAGTAAAGATTAAAAAAGCATCTCTAACAAGGGCTGAATAACCTTCTGCCTAACAGGAAGAGGTTACAGTACTGTCCCTTCAAGAATGACTGCCTTACAGCATCCAAAGCGCTCAAACTCTGCTGACCGTTCTCAGCCGAGTTTCTCACTGTGAGAGGGTCACAGATGCTGTGGGCTGCGCTCAGGGAAGGTGATCTTTTTCTGCACTTTCAGGGTTATTACTGAGAAATATACAAATGAAAACACAGGCAAAATATCAATGTAGAAGTCCTTTCTGTCTCAACTCGCTGATACATTTGTGTTAAAACCTGGAAGCTCATCTAAAATGGAAAGAGTAACAGACTTTTTTTAAAGTCGGTATCTGCTCTGTAATACTTGAACTGCATTTCACTCTTCAGCTTAATACTTTCAGAATGGAGCTGCCTGGACAAGAGCTGCAAACTAACAATTCAGTATCACTGTGCCTCGAAAACATAGCGTCACAGCAGAGCCTTTGAGCAAGCCCCGATTTTTTTTTTCCCTCCTGTGCAAGCCCCAAGCCTATTACTGTATAGAAACCAGACAGCCCATCTTCAGAATAAATACACCCGTGAACCCCAGTCTCCATTTATCACTGAGAGGCCCTGAACTCTCCTGCTCCCCGACTTCAAGCACCTGAGCTTACAGCCGTGCTGGAGTGCCCGGTGTGCTCGGGACACGGGGCAGGCTGGCACACATCCCCCCCCCACCCCCCCGCCGGCCGGGGCTGGTTTTCCGTAGGCAGGCGGGGAGGGGAGGCCCCAGCCTACCTCAGAGACCAGCCGGGGTCTGCCTCAACGGC
>JAVKLA010000090.1:7603335-7628232 GCA_034782735.1 Sagittarius serpentarius | reverse complement strand
GCGGGGGGGTGTTGAGAAAAAACATTAGAATTCTAAATAGGAGTGGGAGTTCCAGTAAAACTCTGTTTGCTGTTACATTGTTCTGAACAAATTTTCAACTACCAACAGTGTGATTACTCTTGCAAAATCTGTGGACACACATGCATTCACAATGGTTTTGAGAGTCTGCAAGCCAGGAACCGAGTTTATTCACATTCATATGTTCAAAAGCAAATTAAATTCTGGTGTGTAAAAAAGAGCCCAGAACTGATTTTGCAAACTAACCATGTCTTTGTTTGCTTTGCTAGTCCTACGTGTAAAGAATTATTATTACAATAATAATAATGATGGGAAATTATAGGGTTTAGTTTGATATTTGCTCATTATTTGTTAATGATGGCAGCGCCTCAAGGCTTCAGTCATAAATGGGACCCCTTTGTGCTTAGCACATATAGAATTTGCACTTGAAGGCTCTAAACTTGCAGGCCTTTGCAGACATGCTTATTTTTTTTGCACGTGAAGCATGAAAAAATAATCTGATTGCTCTTAACTCTTTGGAACAGTGACCATCTTTTTGTTTATATCACTCAGGTCCCTATCACAAAGCCATAGTTTATAGTCATCCATAAGCAGGGTTTCTATACCTTCCTTTCATTTAAAAAAAAACCCAACAAACCAAAACAACAAAAACTCCAACTAATAAATACACATTATCTAAGATTTAATCATAATTGGCAATTTGATCAAGGTCACACTTTTGTGTACTAGAATTCCAGTACCCCCAGTTTAACAATATATTATGCACCCTCCAATTACTGCTTAAGAATTGAAGACAACATAAGATTTTGTAAATTGGAGATGATGGTAATTCCTTTGGGTCTGGAAAAACCTCTACTCTTACAAGCTAAACAAATATTTACAGTATGCCCAGTGTAAGCGTCTCCACTGTTAACTGAATTAAATTTTAACAGGATTTACTTGCCACTATGAATTCTTTAAAAGATGACAGTATAGTTAAATCTTAACACAGAAGCCTTGAATCCATATTAAAAAGATCACGTGCTATAATATATAAAGAAATATAATAAATAAATGAGAAATTAGGATGAGTTTATTTTGCTGTTCATTCTAAAATTTTCATTGCAATCCCAACTTTCTCTCAGTTGAACTGTTTTGCTTTTTCTATCCCATATCAATAACATAATGTCATTTCCCTACCTGGATAGAGAAGCCTGGTACATTTTTAAAATATATTTTATTCAGCTCTACAGTTCTATGTATAAACTTTTTTTTCATTGTTTAGTTGCAAAAAAAAAAAATTCTTCCACAAAAATCAATGTTTGCATTCTGAAAATGACTATATGGTACTTAGAGAACTGGAGACAGAATTGTGTTTATGAAAACTTTTTTCATTCTGCTGAGCTAATAAAAGCTGTTCTCTCCAGACAAACTTTATCTTCCTTACATCCTTAGATATTAGCTTTACAGATGCAGCAGCACTACAAGAGTAGTAGTATTCAGCACTAAGCAAGTAAAATAAGGACCTAGAATATTTTACGCTTCTTAGCTGTGATACCATTATTAAAGAATTACTGCTGGAAGCACTTTTTATCATACAAATTAAAAAGAACACAGTATAAAGAAGCAGAAGAAAAAGAGTAGAAAGAAAAGCTTTGATGTGTACCTAGCTGATCTGCCAGATGTTTCCCCTTCTCTACAGGAACGCTTCTTTCATCCTCCATGTCACATTTGTTTCCGACCAGGATCACTTGTGCATTGTCCCAGGAGTAAGTCTTGATTTGTGTGGCCCTACATTAGGTCAAAAAAGATTGTTACCTTCCATCAGCCATGCCAAAATACAACTGTGTGTTAAGTATGAAAACAAGTACCATTAATGACAACATCAACATCTCAAGACTGTATGTTGGTTAAAAGACAAACGACCAAGCTTACACACAAAGCGTGAATGCAGACTATGTAATTTATAGCACCATTCTATTTTACTACTCCTTAACTTTGTGTGACAATAAAGTTTCTTGTTAAGACTTTGCAAGTGTTTTAAAGATCATGAGATCCAGACGAAAAGCTGAATTGAGTAATTTTTGAAGTCTAGGCACAAAAAAGCATTCTTCTAAAGCTTATTCTCCTTCAGCTGTAATCTGTCAAAGGAATGACAATCAATTACACCTCTTACGGATATTGTCCCTACAGAGAAAGCCATATAATAGATACACACTTCATGCTAGATTTACAACTTCTTGTAAAATGCCTAACAACAATAATTCAGAGCAGACAAAAAAAGATGATCATTTGCTGCAGCACATTTGCTGCAGAGTTTTAGTAACACCACAAGAAATTGTGTTTTGAGAGTCAAACTGATGGAAGCACCAAGTCATCTTTGCTGGAACAGGAAAACTGGTTCATGGAGGCTGAAAATTGCATAGAAATGTGGAAACAATTGCTAAAAAGAAACAGAAATTTACCAAATTGGGAAGACATGGGATCAAAGTATGGCTCTGTGAGCTAATATTTGAACCCAGCAGGCTTAAGTGATACCTAAGGCAGGAAACAGCAGATGCAATGACAGACGGCAAGTAGCAGACAAATGCTGACTTCAGTGACAGAGGGATCAAGTGCATGGGAGCTTAAGCAGAAGCACTGGGATGAACTTAAAGCCTCTAAAGCTCTCTGTGGCTCATGTGCTGAAAACTGGAGTGGAGCTAGCTGTGGATCCCAGGAGTCTGACCTTATATTTGGCCTCTTTATAGTTTTTCCTATGACAAAACAGAAGGTTTTTTATTTTTCTGTTTATCCTGCGGGGCCATTTCTTTCCCACCACCCTCGCTGAAGTGTCACAGAGCCAGCAGCAGAACAGTATTAGCTTGGTAGCATTCATTTTCATCCATTTTTTCAGACTGGCCCAACCTATTTTATCTTCACCAAGGTAGCTCTATCTTTTAAGACTCCCTCCTTCCCAAAGGCTGCCAGAAGTGATACGCTCCTTCCCTCCTCCACCCTTCTTTCCAGCCCTAACTCACCTTCCCACTCTGTCCTTACTCACCACCCCTCCATACAGGGCACTGCAGTTTCAGACAAACCTGCCATTTCCCAGAAGAGCCAGGATTCCCCTCAGATTTTTACTTTGTTTAGTTTGGTTGAACTCCCTTAACAATAAGGCACTTGATTCCTTCTCTTCTGAAGTAGCAGCAGCCTCCATCTCTGATCTACTAATGGTAATTTTTAATTAGTTTGAGTTGCTTACTTGCCTTTTCCATGGAAAGCAGTCATGTTACTCCACAGATATCTATGAAAAAGGGGGTCATTTCACTGTGCAACTTGCCTTTAAGTAGCAGCCTGTTTGAAATGCACTGGAAAACATAAACCTAAATGAAGCTCATTGCACAAGCTCAGACCCGTACTGCAACATGCAAAAATAATCAAGGACTTTGTGCAGTGAAACATCTTACTCTTCTAAGTGTCCTCCTGGAAGGGCACTCACTCCAATCCCAATTTTGGCTCCTCCACTTTCACCCTTCTGAGTGCCTCCACGTAGACCAGCCCTGTGAGAGCTAATATGAGTCCATAATAAGTTTATGCGGTACTCTGAGGTTTCTCAAGGCTCATCACAGAAAGGGATGACCTCAGAAATCAACCAAGGCCCAGGAAGATGAAACCTCCCCAGTCTCCCTCTAAAAGCAATAGAGGGTAAGAAAGTCTTTCCAGGTTCAATTTAAAACACCTATAACCAGGCTTCTCTTCTGACTCCCATTCCTCTCTCTGGATTCATTTTAGCCCCTGGGGGGTCATATGGGGACACACTGCCAAATCTTAGCTATTTAAACAGAATTACTTAGAAAATTAAAAAGAAGAAAAAAGCATGAAGGATCTCCCACAGAAACCCATCCTTCTCCTTGTTTTGTACAAGTTAGTGAAAATCCTTTCTTGCAGAACACCACCATTTACACTTATTAGGAATAAAACCAAACAAAAGTTATGACGAAGAACGTCTAAAAGAAACCTGAACCCCATACAAAAAGAAAGGCAGCAAATTTCCAGAAGCTTTTAGAAAGGTAAATAAAAAGGCTTGTGCAATTGAAATGTTTCAACAACTACCAGGGCAATCCAATATACACACTGGGAAAAATGTATTTCTGTGACACAGTAACAATGCTGTGCCTTATTTGTGCTGAATTCCCCAAATTAACAATAAAGCATGGTTTTTATGCTTCACGCTTAGAGAAAAATAGTCTTAGGTTCACAGTTACACGGATATATCAACAGCCTAATTTGGAGATCAGCCTTAAGGATAAATAAAGCCAATGATTTGTGAACCCAGCTGTCACTTAAATCTAAGTTAAATTTAACCAATTTTTATTTCCCATCTATGAAATTGTCTAGATTGCCCAAAGCAGAGTTTCCATAATATTTTCTGTTTACTTTACAGTAGCAAATGCTGAGTATATTCTAGTTCCAGTACAGTTTCAAATGAGGTATAAACCACTGATTTATCTACACAGAAAACTATCAAGCCAGTGTCAAATAATTACTGTCAAAGGAGTCTATAAAAAAAAATCTAGAAACTGAGCTGAAAGCCATGAAAGCTCATTTAACCCTTTCACTCATCCTACAGGGTAGACGTTTTATTATTCAGCCATGATCCCCCTCATTCAGGAGAAAGAGTGCCTTTACTTGGTTTAGGAGAAATATTTCTGGAGTGACACAAAGCAAATCAGAATCCTCTTTAGGACATCCACCCATAGGAAGGGTGAGGTAAAAAAGGTCACCCAAGGAAGAAATCATACAGCAGACTGGAAGAGATAGTCTCCTTTCCCTTGTGGGCAGGTGAGGTCAGGTCAGGAGGCTGTTAAAACAGCCACATGCCAATGAGCCAGAGATGAGAGATAAAGTGTACCACACATACATGGCAGGCAGTTTTATAGGGGATGTTGGAGCTTCGTGAAAAGGCTTGGAGAATAATAAGGCTAGTGAGCACAACCTGCTATGGCAATTTGCCAGCTAGAGGGAGGATATAAGCTCTAAGATGCTGGAGAGGTCTAGAAGGGAAAAGACATCTCTCTGATGGAGAGCTGACTTTGCACAAGGCTACCTCCCTGTAATTTCAGTTTAATTATGGAAGAATTCTGAGATCTATGCACACCCCTATGAGCTCAACAGAAGGTAAGAGTTTGTCATGGGCAAGAGCTTACTTGGAGTGCTAGGTGTCTGGTTCAGCTGTTTGTTCATGCTTTTGGCTTGTTTTCTGTAGGGAACTCTGCAGGAAGAGACGGTACAAGAGAAAGCAGTGAGATGGGCTGAGATTCATGTTGACAGCCTGCTTACACAGCATCTTAAAAAACCTGAATCACTAAACAGCCATAGGCAGGGCACCAGCAAGAAGGAACAAGCTTTAGACTGGAGAATGTCCTACTCTAAAACACACAGATGACTACTGTACACAACTGGACCCATTCCAAGGTTTTGTGAATGGGTACAATTTTAGGATCCAGGAATTATGTTCAGGTGGGAAATTCTTACCAGCCAATGAGAATGGACTGGGATGGAAAGCAGCCAAAAAGTTAGCGGAAGGCCCATCGCTTCATGTTTTATTTACTGATGATTTTCTTGAGGTATCCTCCTAAGCTTGATTGTATTTGCTTTATGAACCCAGTCCCATGATCACATGGCAGATGGCTTACTCATCTTTTTATGCCAGAGAAACACTCAAATTCCACCCATACATGTTATTTTAGAAATAACTGGGAAGGTTAACAGGTTCCTTACTGGATTTAATTAATATTAACTGAGTACTGCTGATTTATTCTCAGTGTCTAAAAGGTCAGCTGATCTCCTGCATCATGCTGCATTTATGACAAAATATTCAACTTAACAGTATTCTTTATTGACTGTAGCTGGACATTGAAAAATGCATCATTAGCCAGCTAGGATAGCAAGATGCTTAAAAGAAAAAAAGGATGTGTAGGATTAATTGGTGTAATTTCTGGAAACTTGCAGGATATAAGAAGACCTGGGATGAGCTTTGCTGTTAGCTTTTGCATATATTCTAGGTGGATGCCCCATTTAATTTCAGCGAGGGTTGAAGTATGGTCTTAGAACTAGCGTGGTTTGTTGCAGCCTCACCTAAACCTCTGCAAGCAGAGAGGCAACTCATGTATCAGGCCACATACCTTCCTTGCAAGTTGCCCAGAGAGACTGTGGATGCCCCCTCCCTGGAAGTGTTCAAAGCCAGGTTGGATGGGGCTTTGAGCAACCTTGTCCAGTGGAAGGTGTCCCTGCCCTTGGCAGGGGGGTTAGAGCTAGATGATCTTTAAGGTTCCTTCCAACCCAAACCATTCTATCATCCTAAAAAGCAGGCTGCAACTTTGCCATTTCATGGGAATCTAGGAGCAACACTACTGAGGATAACAGCTTCATTAGTGGAGAAGAGGTGGTTCAGGCACTTGTCCTTCCATCAGACCGTTTCACATCCCAAACCTTCTGGCTCCAGCCCTTTCACTCTTATGTAGGTCCTCCCTCTGGGGCACAGGCAAGGAGAGCAGGAAGGCTGTCCTATCCACGCGTGATGGACAAGACAAGGCAGGGCTGAGCAGCAGGGGCATGCTACTGACTTTGCAGCCTGTGCAGCTTCCCAACTGCTGTCACTCCACCCTCTCACCAGCACCGAACAGAAGCACTGCAGGACTGCTAGGGCTCTGTTTTTATCATCACACATACTGCTGCTGTCTCGCACTTGACCTGAAGAAGGGACTAGGCTCATGGAGATAAAGACTCTGAGCTAAAGGAGTTCAAGTAGTAGACACCTTAATTTTCCACAGAGAGTACGGCTCCTGACTGAAGTCCAGATCCAGTGTAATGTTTTTTTGAAGCATATCACCCAGCATGGTGAAAAAAAAACCAAAAATCCTACCTACTTGCTATGCTAGCACATGGCAGAGGGTGATACAGCAGCATCAGACAAGCTTTTATTTCCATTTCTTGTCCCTTAGGAAGTTTAGAATGCAATTTTGAAGACTGGGAAAAAAACCCATCTCTTAGCTGCATCGCCACTAGAGGACTCCACTAGCACAGCAACGCTGGCTTTGCTACAGTCCTCATCTCTCCTGTGGAGAAGCTTCAGAAAGGAAGGAAATGGGCTACCACAGGCCGATTTTATCTGCCATACTACATCATTTGGGCTCAGAACCTTAAAACCGATGGTTGGAAAGATTCCTGACATACAGAGTAAAAACCAACAGTGATGGGTCACCTCTGCCCTTTGGCTGATAAGGTGCTTTTAGCAAAGATACTCATGAGGCCCCTGTGGCACAGGGAGACACAAAGTCAAATACACAAAGCCAGCCAACCTTTCCTAGTTCTTATGCTCTTGCGCCATTGCCTTTGATGGAACATATGCTAGACCATCTCCCATACAAAGCTTCAGGTGAAACTTCACCTGTGCAAACGTTAACATAGTAGCTCATAGTGGCAGGTCATAGACTGAGATCTGATATTTTTTGGCTAAGACTGGTAAGTACAACTTACTAGAGAGGAACCAACAGACAGACAGACAAACTGGTCATGTATACCTTGTTTCATCAGGGAACCAAAGTGAAAATATTTATAGTTCAGGGAAAGATATTGCCCTAGCTCACACGCCTGCACTCCTATGGAAAAAATCCCTATGCAGACATTTGCAGGAACAGCTTCATTTGAGCTTGGTGGAGGGTGTGCTACATGGAGGAACGTCGTTTTGGCAAAGCCTTTGGATTTGTGTTTCTAGCAAGGAAAAAATGTATTCTTCTGTCATTAGTTGCTGAAAGACAGCTCAGGGAAGGTGTTGCAGTTCACCTTCTGCAGCATGGTATCATGATACTGGAGATGGGGTGCAAGTGGAGACTGTATTTTTAGATGTGATGATCATGACTGACTGCTTCACTGGACAGTGAGAACAAATAATGGGCAGCCTTGGAAGAAGGCCAAATTACTAGAAACAACAAACCATGTTGTTGCGGCTTTGGAGTTAAAAGCTAGATTAGGGGATATAGAATAGGTGTTCAACAAAAAGCCAGACTGAGCTGGATGCTAAGAGCCAGTGCCATAGCCAGCATGTCACATGCTGCTGGTAGGTCACTGAGATCATTGCAAATCAATCTATCAGACTTAGGAGATTATATTAACCACTGCATTGCCTTTCTTTGCACACTGACCATCCCTATCTGCAGTATACAGTAAGAGGGTAACAAGCAGAAATGACTGCAAGACATTTGAGAGGAGCCACAGGGGTACTACTACTGAGGATAAACACAGCCTTTCCCCTGTCTCCCCATGCCCTGTACTGCCTACACAAAGTCTGGTGTCCCTTTGAGAGGCCGCCATGTCAGAACGCGAGCTCCAGCAACAGGGTCCAGCCTTCTGCTTCTCTGTGCTGTGCCTGCAGCCACTACCTCACAGCAGCAGCTCAGATGTTTTCACCCAAGGCACTGTGCTGGGTCCCTCCTGAGAAAACACCTTCCATCAGCTATCGCTGAGGGGCCTGCAGGCACTGCCCATGGCCACAGCAATGACGTGCTCTGGCTCTTCTGGGAAGACCACTACACTTCCTGCTCTGTTACATGTACTTGTCTGGAAGGCAGGAGAGCAGGAAGGTCTGGGTCACAGCTCTGCTTCCAAAATCAGATCGCACTGTGGGGCAAGATAGGACGTTTCTTCCCAAGGAAGATGACAAGTGAGCTACAAGGGGAGCCTCCAGGTGGGGAAGGGGAAGTGCACACCAAAATGTTGGGGAGATGAGCCTGGGTACCAATGCAGCTTTGATATTGCCACGGAGTTTTTGAAGTGACTGACCTGGTGCTTTCTTTTTTCACTGTAAACCAAAAATTTCCAGGGTTTTTGTCATCAGAAAGTCCAGAAATCATTTTCTGATGTTTCTGCATTTGTACTGAATTCAGTGGAGCCAGAGGAGCTTGTAACAGCTGAGAACCATTTCATACCTACTTTTAGGGCTAAGTCCCCACCCTTCCCATTTAATAGGTAACTCCTCCTCCCCCATCCCATGCTGAGCACTGCCTTACAGAGTTGTTCAAGTGCTTTCTGTAGACAGTGGTAAGAGACAGGCCCCTTCCAAGGGGTATGCTTACTTTCTGTCCTAGACCTTGCTCTTCCTCCTCATATTAAAACTACAGCTAATTTAAACTTCACAAGTTTTCAATGGGTAAAGTTAGACAATTATCTCAGGTTAGGCAAGGTGAATAGTGTTCCATGTGTCTACACTTTTTAAGGCAGTTTGGAAAGATTTAGCCTTATTAGATTTTAATTGAGATTTGACTTGAACAACTACTGTTAACTGGATTGTTTTAGCAGCATAGCCAGAAACCTCATAAGCCCAAATAATGCATTAAAGGATTAATTTCTTTACAATAAATTGGAACTTTTAAATGCAACAGCTGCTATAGTATGCTACTATATTTGAATTATAACTTTTTCATTAAAGTGAAGCTGTAGGAATTTTTCTAAAGAGGGTTTAAAAAACAAATTATTTGTCCCAGAGTTTATGTGAAGAGGAAAGAACACAATGATGCAAAGCACTGTGGAGGGTGGGATGTCTAATGTTCTCAACAAACAATCATGAGGCGAGAACTAGCCAAAAAACAAACAAACCCAACAGCAACAATATTTCATACCAGTCCTGCACTGCATTGAAGGAGTCTTCACTGGTGATATCATACATGAGCACGAAGCCCATGGCTCCTCGATAGTAGGCCGTAGTGATGGTCCTGTATCTTTCTTGTCCAGCTGTATCCTGGAACAGAAAGGAATATTTAGGCTTTAAGACTTCGGCTCTCAGAAACAGAGTTGTAGTTAGGTCCTGTATCTAAAATAAGGCAACCACTTTTTGTTATTATACATTTTAAAATTCTCGTTTGCTCCAAACTTAAATGAACTCTACTTACATTTTAGCATTAATTGGGCTTTTGCATCAACGATGATTTGTTAAATGCATTTTGACACATGTGCTATTTAAAAAATACCAAAGATGTCAACCCTTTAATTGCTCTTCTCTGCCTCAGCCTCAATGCAATAATAAAATGTTAGCAGAGTTCACTGAAAGCTGACACTTCAAAGCAGAGGCAACAGAAAACAGTCCAGGACTGTACCAGGCAAAAGACATTTACGTGTTGCAATTCAGTGTCACGGTCAAGAAAATGTCCTTGAGATAGATGCTGTGGGTGACTCAGTTCTTACCTGAGGTTAGAGACAACAATTAAAGACTTGATGCAATGACGATTATTCTACAAAGTGAATTTAATGTGGAACATCCCAATCACAATGTCTGAGGTGCAAATACTAACTTGAAATTTACTAATCCTCTTCTGTTGGTTCAGTTTAATTCTCTTTACTTATGAAGTGCTGTAGAATTACCTCTACCTGCAGTAGTCATTTCTGTGTTCAGCCTGGCAGCACAAAGGTGAAACTCTGGCATACACAACGGAAGAATTTCAAAATACTTGTGACAGCTGGAAAACATGTCAGCTACCCTCTGTTGGATGCCAGCAACATTTATTCCTCACATCTTAGGTGCCTGCTCTTAAACTGAGGAATATTGCTACATCAGATCAGCAGTTCTGCAGCCAATCTGCTCCCTCTGAACCTGCCTTCTGAATTAAGGAAAGAAGTCATGTGCTTAACGTATGTCTCATTTAGGAGGTATCTATCATTTGAACAAACACATTTCATCCACCTTTTGGCAAGTGGCAACTCTGTGAAACAGCTGCAGGGAGGCAAAAGGCCTTACCTTCAAAGCACATGTTCAGCATAAGGTATTGACTACTAGTTACTCTTACGGGTTAGCAATTCTGAAATGAATGATCCTTTAGTCCTCCAAAACCCACACGTCAGAAAGCATTTACTGCCACTGGTTTAAAATGTGATTAAAGTTTCTCTTCTCTAGAGAAAAAGACCCTAAGGGACTTACCAGTCTTAGCTAGTTGGAAAAGTAAAATAAATCCATGTAGAGCACTCTTGCAGGAGTATACAGCCAGTTCCTGATCACAGTACATCACCACAATCCCAGAAAACACACAAGATGCAATGGCTGGGAAACTATTTAGCTTTAAAATCCTCCTGTCCATCATTCCCATACATGCAGCTTTGTTTTTGCTGCATTCAAGAGACAGTGTTGGCCCTTCCAGAACACATGCTAGCCAGTCTATGAAAGGGGAAAACATCAATGATCTCCTGTTGTTCTGCAGCAGAATATCACAGAGGCTATCTGTAGGAGGAAAGCGCTTGTAAATAAGCTCCCTGCAGCTTGCTTAAAAAGCTCTGCCTATTGCTCTACCGTGAGACTATCCACAGCTGTAACACACTGCAGATTTCCCAGTGGAGAGATTACGCAGCAGGAATCTTGCTGTTTCTCCACCAATCCTCTGGAAAAAGAAGGGATTTTTCCTTGAAACTTGTGCATTTATTTCAAGACAGGGTAGTCCATTGGCTGATCGTGACGAAGCATTGCACACTGGCTGAGTAATAGTCCTCCTGTTCCCTCTTGACAAGAAGTACCAGAATGAGGTGGACTATACCTTGCAGCCTGAGTGACCATTTCTTCTCCTGCCATTGATAAACCCTTCACAGAGCACTCTCATACTCACTGACACCACATCCTTGCTTAGCTGCTGAACAGCAAAACCAGCCATGCCAACTAGATCCTAACTATACTACTTCAAGTGGGGAAGGTCTCAGCAGCAGTAGTATTGTTCTGTTTATTCAGAAACACATGATAGTTGCTTTATTTTAGCCTGATTTCCTAAGGACATGAGGCTTATTAAATCGTCAGTCTCCACACATGCAGGTGTATATGCTCATTGTAACTCTACTGACTTTTGATCAAATTTGACTGAGGGGAAAGGCTCTCAAAGGTACGTTCTTACAAATGTCATGAAAATAGTTGGTAAGGTGAAGAAGAGAGAGCTTAAGCGTACCTTAGCTGGGGAAAAAAAGCTTAAGTACAATGCTTATCTTTTTCCAACACCAAAGGATCCACAGGAGAGAGGCTTTCTTCATGCCTCATTAGGAGAAAGACCTAAACCAATTTTAGTAACTTCTCAGATCCTGCAACCAGCAAAAAGAAATAAATCCATAGGAAGTCAGGCTTCTTCAGTTCTCGTGCTCACAGCATTATTGTTTTACACCTGCATTCCCAGGTTCTTCTATCTCATCTTCTATTTTCTGCTCTGTGTTTAACTAGCGCTTATTTTGGCTTAGAGCATGAGGCTGTGACCAGGCAGTAAGCAACTGCAAGACACATCATCTTGCCACATGCAGAATAATTTGGAAAGAAATTAAAGTTGACAATGGCTCGGAGCAAGGGGTTAGCTCTGAGGATGTACATCTAGGCTGTCCTGGGAAGCAGCCTCAAGGGACTTTAAGGGTGGCTTCCAAAACCTGCCCAGGTACCATCTCAGTGCCTTGGCTCAGTGAGGAACTGGACTCAGCCCACAGAGTTCATCTGTGTTAAAGGCAAACTGTGCTATTGCCTGAAAGCTCTGAAATACAGTAATTCTGGTTTGTTGATTTCAGTATTCTGCCTGCAAACTCCCGGGGCGGGGGGGCGGGGGGGGGCATTTATATGTTAGTGAGAGACAGGGACATGGCTGCAAGAGGTACAGAACCCCAAAGAGCTACATGCATTTGCTTAGTCATAACCCATTCTCTGGTGGACAATGCACTTACCTCATTAGGAATGTAATTTGCATATTCATTAGTACATACTTAGGTGTCTGGTTATCAAAGGGGGTGGGGGAAGGCATCCTATAGTTCATGCTATGTAAAGTTTATTCATAACCTTGCCCTGGCAGCCATGTGCAGAGATGTGATTCATCTCTATGTGAGTCACTGATGGATTCCTCGCTCTGTTTTACTGTACAGGTACAGAGCATGTCATCTCCCCTTAAAGGTTTTTACTTGCATTTCTCCAGATCCATTTGAATCTTTGTAGTATCACCCTGAAGTGATTTTTTTTTTTTCCTCAGGTTTGTTAGCTTCTTAGACAGCTATAAACTGGCTTAATTTTCTTGACGTGTTTTATGCTAGCTTCAGTGAACACCTCCCATCCCCACCTCCCCTCAAAATACTTCAACAGAAATAAAATAAAACAAACTGCAAAATCTAAGCTCAGTTTCTTCAACATTTACAGTACTTGCCCTTCCATCAGTTTAAAACACCACAAGCCTTAGGTAATTAGGCGTTTCAGGTTTTTATGTGGAAGATGTTTATCCAATGAAGTAGAAAATAACTGATGCAGATTGCTTCCCTCCCGCTCCCGCCCCCACCCCCCTAGTTGTTTGCAAGATTTCCAGGTAGACCACAAACTCATTATAAAACAAGTAGATAAGGCAGGCAGGGATCAGCAGAAACCCAGTGTAGCTCTAATTAACAGCCTAGCCAAATGCCTAGGAAGAATAACCTGAGCCTTCAGCATCCAGAAGCCTGTTTGGCTGTCCCTGATGAGGAATCAGAAAGCCTGGTTGTAACCAAGCACAGAAGAGTTTCTGTGAGGTATATTTACACTAGTGTGCTAACAACTCTGTTCTTTTGTAGCTTACATATGCACCTGTCCTTGATACAAACAATTAAAAACACCCACAAGACCATTAGTTGGTAGCTTGAAACAAAAATTTGAAGGTGTCACATTAATGAGCAATCAAAATTCAGTGTTTATCAGAGGAGAAAAAGACCTAAATGCATTTGCATTATGTGCACATGCCCTCTACTCACAAGACCCATCACCTAAACATTCACAATAGGAGCACAACCAGCTTTTCTTAAATTTATTTGTCTGTCTCAGCAGAAACAGCAAGGTACTTACACAGAAAACATATCTGAGTCTTTAAATCACAACAGATGCTCTTTGCTGCAGGTCTGAAAAATCAGAATCCCTGGTTCTGAACCATTGTTCTTCTAGTGAAGATTTCCAGCCACAAGTTCTTTGTTCCAAATAAAACGTCACTGAAACTTCTTATCTTTACTGGATTTAATCCTCTCAGCACCATGACTGTTCCGGCAGTGCATGTGACAAACAGCCTCTAAAGAAATAAACCTTTCAATTTTTTTAAAGGATTATGGTTTGATTTGGTTTTGTTTGTTTTTTTTAAAGAAGAATAATACATAAGAGTCACCTGTTGTCCAGCCGGTTGGCAACAATTACAAGATGCATGTACTTAGCATTGTTCTTGCTTAGGCTGCTCAGAGTCAGAACAGAAGCTATGTCAACCACAATAACCAGCACCAACCACAATTTCAGGGCTGCTTCAGCTATGGTGAAGGAGAGACCTCTTTTTCTCTGCTGTTCAGCGTCACATTATGACATCTACACTATAGCTTTTTGCACCTTGTTTGGAGTTTGGTCAGCCTTGGAGACAGGATAATTGACTTCACAGCCCCATGATTATAGGGGCAGCAAGTTGTTAGACATCGAAGCGTCAAGAAACATGACTCCCTGCAAACACAGCTTAGTTCTCAGCAAGACTGGCCACTTCAGCTCATGTTCTCTACATGACAGATAACCTCAATAAGCAAGAAATAAAGGCATGTCATGAAAGCAGAGGGCTGTTTGTCCTACTACAGGCCAATCTGGGGCTCAGTAATACTCGACCCCTTTATGTCCAAGACCTGTTTACTTTCCCTTCTGCACGGGTGAGGAAACATTCGTGCTCTTATGGAGCTATGCTGGTGTCTCTGTTGTGAACAGTGAGTGCCATTCTGCCATTCATAACCTCCGTCCCGCCCTGCTCTCTTCCCACCTCCAGGCAGATCTCTCAAACTGTTCATGCAGCCTTCTCCGCTGCTGCTGTGTTCTGCCTTCCTCGCTGGACCTCGCTAGCTGCTCAAAGCAGCATTTTCGTATCTTTCTGGACTGTTGCAATGTGAAGTGTTAAATTTCTCATGACCTCCGGCAATTCTAGTTGTTTTGGTCAATATTATTGATGTCTGCTGCAAGGTGGCTGGTATGTTCCCATCCCACTGCTCTCATGTCAGGACGTGCATTTCAGACTGCACACTCTCTGGGGCTGAGACCTCCTTAGCCATGTGTTTGCCCAGTGCTCAGCGCAGAAGGGCTCTGCTCTGTGATCAGAGCTCCTGGATGTTACATTAAGACACACACACACACATTTCCTTTGCAAAAGTAGACTTTTGAGTGGAAGCCACCAACAATCAGCTAAACAAAAGTCACTTTGAGAAAGAAGAAGGGGAAAACAAACAACCCACCAAGAACCACAAGGGTGAGTGAAGACAGTGGCCTTGGGCAGACTAGTATTTGTCATTAATAAGAGAATGCTAACATAAAGCTTACTGTTCCTGCTGGCAGCTAGAAATAGGAACAAACAGGCAAGCAAGATGAGTCACTGGTTAAGACATGGAAAAGATGTGATGTCATGAAAAGCCTGTGAAGTTTCAATTGCTGCCAGGAGCAAAATAATACCTGGTTCCTTCAGAGCTCAACTCTGATTAAAATGCTCCAGTTCAACAGATCCTATTAAGCATGGTTTTTTTCCTCTCTTGTTATTGAGTGCTCCCATTGCCCAAGAGTTACCAGAACCTACTCAGACACATTTAGATACCTTGAGAGCCAGTTTCATTTAAGCAATATTAGCAATATGCAGCAAAACATTTCTGTTGTGAAAAAAAAGCAACACAACACCCCTGTCTCTTTTGATAAAAGGCTCTATCCTTTCAAAGTGTTTTTTAAACATTTCCCTGCTATGGATATCTTCACTTCAACTCTTTATAGGTAATAAAACCAGAAGCCTTGGATAATTTCAGTACCACCAGTTGCAGAAGCTTCACTTTTCCCATCTTATTTTGCTTATCCTGTACAGAAGCTCCTACCACCCTGTTTTCTCTAACATTCCCACACTAACTGCTCCCACTAGGGAGACAGAAATTTTATGAAGAGACTTTTAATACATGCACAGCCTACAAGAGCTCACCAGTATCTGGTCATTCATCAGAGGCCTCAGTCTTCCCTGACATACACACACTTTTGAAGTTGTCCCCTGTAACTCAGTGGCTGAGTGTCCCTTCAGGTGAGGCACTGCCCTGACTCTTCTTTTTAAAGTACTTTTGCAAACTAAGCTGATGGACAAGGAGGAAAAGTTAGTGTAGGCTGACCTCATCCACCATTAAAACATTTCTGGTGGTTGGGAAGCCTCAGCTTTTTAACTTCACTCAGCAACTCCACACCATACAAGACAAAAAGTGAATCACTGAAAATGCAATAGGGTGCATATGCTCAGCAGAATGTAATTTCTAAACTGGAATCAGGCCAAGGTACTGTGATTAACACTACTACTAATGACCTACTAAGATGTTAAAAAAATTACTTCCATTTTCCCAGGTGCCTTGAGATTGTAGTGAAGATTAGCAGCAGTTGCCCTTCCTGACCTGTCAAACAGTAAGGAGGACTGAAATAGGGCTGCTTGCTTATCAACATTATCTGCTCTTCTCATCTTTTTTTAGGTTGAATTTCTCTGTTGGAGTATTTAAAAGACAGTGGCTGCAAAAGAGAAATCACATGAAGAGGTACACACAAAGATTAAGTTCATTGTGCACATTTCTTGAATCTTACAGAATTGAAAAGTCTTATTTTTCATGACTTAGAATTAATATGAAGATCGGTCTGATATTTATTCTTCCTGATCCAGTCACTTTGATAGAAAAATAAAGAAATGGCAGTAATAAAAATATGTAGCATCTACACCACTTGCCTGCTTTCAACTTCCACTTCTCTAGCTGCAAATAAATGACAAAGTTCAAGAGGTATGATGCATTTCAAAGCCCATCCACTGTGGGCAAGTGACAAAACTCTATCACTACTATGATGAAAAGATATTTAAGAAAATTTCAAGAGGCTGAGATCCTAGAATAAGAAGCTTTTTAGGCACTGAATGCTTTGTTATATAACAATATTTTGCCAGTTTTGCTAGATCTTTTTAGATCCACATGTATCCTTTAATTCTGTTAATCAACCCCTGTAAAAACAGCTGTACAACGCACAGATGTCTGAGCAATGTTAGCCAATATAAGCATTATTAATTAGCTAGGGTTGTTGAGAAGCAGGTAAATTAATCACAGCCAGAGTACTTCAGAAGCAGCACTACACTACTGTGAATGAGCAAGCATGGACATCCTACAATGGTCCTGCAGTGCAGTGGATGACATGCTACAGTCCAGCTACCACTGTGTGGGTCCTAACAGCAGTCTGCTGACCCATAGCGACATACAGCAGAAAGGAAAATCTCAATACATTATGAATCAGCTGCCAAAAGAACACATGCAAAATCTGTGAGGAGGAGGTTAAATGATCTGCGGTACAAATCTGTCTAAATTCAGTAGCCTGCTTCTTTGATCTGGAAAGGAACAAGGACAGGTGAAGGGAATTAGTATTATAGTGCTATCAGCCTCCCTCCCCCTCAAACGCACACAAGCAAAAGAGCAAATCCCAGCTCCGAGAGCAGCAGAACAAGACCCAGACTTCCTGGAGCCTATTTCTAGGTGATCAAATGTCATGGTAACCGGCAAGAGAGCCAGGCAGCGAGAGGGGCTGCTCAGGTCTGTGCGGAGCAGGCTCTGCGCAAGGATGGGCAGCAGCGTGGTGGTACCCAGCCCTGACGGCGGCTGCACGACTCTTGGCAAGACCTTCAGTTCAACTCCACTGCAAAGCAAATATTTATGTCCGAAGGTGTTTATGAAGCTCAATGACTTTGTGCCTGGAAGACCTGTGAGTAAGTACCCCCAATTGTAAGAAATCTCAGTATTCTGCTACGAGCATCATTCCTAGGGCTTGTTCTTATCAAGGGAAGATTTCAGCTTATTTAGTAGTGGATTAGGGCTAAATCTGAGGCTCATACTTCACAAAAAAAACCCTAGAGATACTACGTCAAGGGAGTCAATTCTAAGACAAAGTGCTCAGAAATTCTGGGAAGGTGTTTATGATATTGCTAAGATTAAAATACCAAATCAAATTACAACCATGAGGCAAGAACACATGCTTTAAATTGAAGGGCAGCAGCAAGACAAAAAGAAAATAACCAAACATAATTTGTACTGAGAATTACATGCCAATTAAAAAAAAAATCTTTTAAGGTCTTTAAAACCCTAATGTGTAATTTTTCAAGATTTGGTGGAAATTAAGAGTTGATCAAGCAATTTCCAATTTATTATCTCCCAATTTAGGAAAAAGCCCCACTGCTGAATTCAGGTGAGCACTGAACAAGAATATAAAGACATTTAAGGCTCTAGCACTCCAGAAGGTAGAATGAAAGCTTAAAGACAACAAAACCCAAGACCAATCTGAAGCTTATAAATAAGAAGGTAAATATAAAGGAAATGAAAAAGGTATATATCTCACTTCAGTAGAGTTTGAAATACATTTTCCAAATGCTGGAATTAGCAATAACATAGATTTGTCTATCTCATAAGTTTGTATTTGATAGAAATGTGCACATACTTTGAAAAGCGATGCAATAAATAGATCCAATACAGTTCTTCATTGGTGACACAAAGCGGGTTTTGTTTAAATTCACAAAAATGTAAAAAACAATCAAATGGAATTTGAAACTTTCCAAGTAAACCCACATCTCTGCTGAGAATAGAAAGGAAGACTTTCAGCTAAAGGACAGCTATTTTGGAGTAGTCGTAAGCATCTTAAAATAGAGGCTTAGAACTGAAGTTCTTTGTCAACCACAACAGTACACGCATGATGATGCTCAGTAACAGCACAAGAAACAGAAAATAATCTGCTACCACTTACCTACTATTTTCTATTATAACCACACAGTCCAGATGTTAAACTAGAATTTCATTGTGCAGCAGCTGCAGATGGCTCTACTGCACTCCTGAGGCACTTCAGTAAGCAGCTGTGAGGTCCCTTCGGGGTTGTTGTGTTTACAGTGCCTATGGGTTTCTTGGTGTGAGGTCCTTTTGCACACTGTTTTAAGTTCACCCACCTTTATGGTGATGCCATCTACTCCTTTCCATTTGGAAAGAGGGTCACGAGCAAATACTTCCCGACATACATGGGAGATGTTTTGCTGTTTGGGATTTTTACTGCCTCCTAACCACTTCATCACCACGACACCTCCCTGCCCTGTCTAGGCCACATACTGCTTCCTAGCCTTTGGCCGGTGGACACCCTAAGTACCTGAGTGGCTCAAATTTTACTGATGAAAAGCACATTTTCATATTTGCCTTTTTAGAAAGAGAGAGGAAAACCACAGCAGATTTCCCAGCTGAAGAAAAGGTGTTGTTGGCATCATGAAAAAGGAAGAACATATGACTACTTTATCTGACATTCAAACAAATTTCTAACCCAGTTCCAATCCTTGCCCAGCCAGTCCCTGCCTATCAAGAACTGCTTCTCCCTGCTCTAAGGTCAAATGGGGCTACAATCAGATTTTCCCTACCACCATCACCTACTTGAGATGTCCCAATTACTTCCTTCATTAGCTGTTTAGAAAAATTACTTTTAGCAGCTCTTCTTGGCAAGAATCACTTTGCATTTCTTCTAAATTAAAGATACTGCACCTAAGCTCATTTTAGGAGCAAACCAAGCCAAAACTGATTCCTCTAGTCCTTTTTTCGAGGACAAATGGTTTTGCCAAGGAATCCAGCAAATAGAGGAAAGGAAGCCCTATTTAAAGGGGGGGCGGGGGGCCCATAAAGGAAAAAAATCTTTGAAGACCTAGCTCATTGAAAAACACCCCAAGAAGCCAGAATACATTTCAAACAGATTTAGCAACCAGACTACAGCTGGGTCAATCACAGCATGTTTTGCAGCAGGTCCACAACTCTGATACTAATGAGAATATCATGTCAGCACTTCAGATGATCAGGATTCCAGTGAGAAATCCTGGCCCAAACTGAGGTTGGACAGATGCTGCTGGGCCCACCTTACATTGCCTTTGAGTATAATCAGCTGGAAAATGAGAGTTAATGCATGTTCGCACCAGTGTGAATCTCATATGGTTGAGGTCAACCAATATAAGGAATGAATATTGACAAGAAAAGTACTGGTGGAGAACTCTATCATATTTCTAATGATTTATTAAGCAATGTGAGGCATAAAAGCAACAGATCATTTCAAACCCAGCTTGCTGCTAGGCTAATACGTACACATGTACACAAGTGGTAAGGATCCTACCTTACCTATCATCCTGGCAGGAAAAATCTTAGCTACAGAGAAGGTTTGCCACAGCAGCATTGTTTACACTTGTTCCAGGATTTGAGCGAGCTTCTATTGAAGGCAACAGAATTACTTTTATTGGGGGCAGATCTATGGGGCAGAGAATACTGTGCTACAGGGACTGCCGGTGTCCCACATGGTGCACTTACCTGCTCTTCTGATGGAGAGCAGCTATGTTGCTGCACGCCTCCAGGTTCATCTGTCCCCAGCCATTCACACCAGTGGCACCTCGGTCAGGCTCTCAAGCACAGCTTACTGCTTCTATTTACCAGGACCACTCACAGTTCAGCCCAGATTTGGGGAGATGCCACTTGGTGACTGAACTTCGATATAAGCCCTGAAGAATTGTAAGGTCCTGCCTGCATCCAGTGACCTCAGTGAAGAATCCTGCATACGCAGAGGTCCTGACTTCTCTCCCATGAGACTAAGTTTCTAGATAAGAGGAAAAGAAGATACAGCATTTTCCATGTGATCTGTTTCTCAAAAGACAGACCTTAGCCCAAGGAAAGAAGGCTGTAAAAAGACCTGTTAATGACAACTCCAGACTGTCTTATTTAAAGCAAATGAAAATCCTATGTGCAACAGTGACAGCATGAGATCATATTTGTACAGAACACTAAATGCGTATGATCCTTTACAGATCAACAAAAATACGGAGGCATCATTCTTCATTATATTCTATCAATTTTACATTAATATAGCTTCATAAAATAGGGAAATTGCACAGCATCACCCCAAGCAAGCGAAGGTCTATCAACAAATCTGTAATTGAAGTAATCATAGTATCAGGCACAATGCAAGCACAAGTTCATACATAAGTGTTATGCTGCTTCCTAAATCACCCAGATTGTCCACCTGCAGAAAACTGACAACAGATGCTCTGGACCACCAGCTCAGTTAGGCAAAAGGCAATTCTACACCCCATTACCAACACACTTCTAGAAAAACTTCCCAGCTTAGGAATGAATTTGTCCTGTTACATTGGGGAAAATGCATACTGAAATATTTCTCAAATGAAGCCACCTTCCTTCACAAGAACTAACCTCTGGGCAGGCTAAGCTCCTCTGCTTTCATGTGTAGCTACGTGATTGGTCTGGTGAAGGCACAACAAGCAGATGTCTTGAGGAATACAGGTTATTTACTACAACAGAGACAAAAAGACGACTCTTAGGACTTGTTCTTGGTCCCACTCCAGTCCAAATCACTCCCCTTGACAAAAAGGGTGCAAAAGCAAACTTTGGAGCAAAGCATAAGGCATAATGAGCAGAATTAGACCTGCAAATGAGCTAAAGACATTTTAACACTAAGGGGACATGACTTCAGCAACAGCATAACTGCTTCAAAACATTACGAAACTACATTTAAATGAACTGCACCTTCTGTCTGCCGCTATTTTGCCTTACTCCAATGTCAAAGAATTATAACGTGACCCAATTTTGGAGGCTCTAGAGCAGCAGGGGAAGCTTTGGTGTTGGCTGTCTGGACCTTACCTAACGCTTTATACCAAGATTCAGGCAGTGACAGTATCTGGCCTTTCTGCAGAACAGAATGATTTCTGGTCTTGCAGGAAACAGTTTCCCTTTCACTGGTGTACTTACACCACAATCACCATTCTCAGAAGAACAGAGTCCAGAGAACAAAATGTACCCCCATTTAAAGCACTAATAAAATTAATACAAAGAACTGAAAGGAAAAAAAAAAGCTTTTCTCCTTACATGGCACCCAGGTCTTCCTTCTCCGCCCTCTGTACCAAAGGGAAAGTAATTTCCCTTGACCAAAGGTTTTCTTTTCATCTTCTGAGTCAGCTGAAAAATTATGAAAGCCACAATAATATCCAGATCTCTTTACTTAGATGTCTCCTTTTGCTAGTTCTTCATACAAAGCCTGAAAGGAAAACAGAAGACTACATCCCTTTCCTACCAGCACTCACTGCAAAATGACAAAGCACGTGTGTGAGGGCAAGTGCATCTTGTCTCACAAACTGAAAGCTCCCATAAATCTCAGACACCCTTAGCCAAGGCCTTTTTGGCAGACCATGTGGTAGCATCAGAGCTCATCTCCTGCCAACATCTGAAGCTGAGAGAAGGTAATCCTAAGATCCAAGCCTCAACAAAGAGTCTTTGCCACAGCTGAGCAGTGCTTTGTGCCAGCCTTCCTCATGCTTAGTGACCAAAAATTTGCCAGATTCTAGTTATCCTCATCAAGTGGGGCATAAATAAATATGCTGCAAAGTTTTATCCATGGTATGTACTCTTCCTGGAGTCAAACAGTCTGACAATAAGTATTAGATGATAAAGAATATACACTCTGTTCTAATTCATTGTCCTTCCACATCACTAATGATATCACACCAAATCAGCCCTGCAGTCATTAGGACAGTCATATCAACAGACAGCAAATGTTATGTAAAATCTCTTAGATAAGAGCAGGCAACATTCTCGTACACATTTACTTCCTTTTAATTAATGAACAGACTAGTTGCAGTCTATCTTGTGAAATGAGATACAAACATAAATGACCTCCACATATGCCCTATCTTTCAAAACAGCTTCTTGACAAGAGCTGCCGGAACAACCTCTCATCCACACTTGCTTCAGTGCTACGTGCACTGCTCTGCCACTTTGAAAACAGAAGAGGCTGCATTTTTGTGCGGAAAGAAGAAAAACAGCAGGTATTAAAGGTGCATCTGGCAAATCACTGTGCCCATGAAAGAAACTGGGAGGGATGATACTAGAAGTACACTGGGACTTAACCAGAGGGAATGGGATCTGCTGCAGAGACTGCATTACTGGGAAGGAGACGCCTCGTCACATGTCATGGGGGAGGAAAAAGGGACAAACTGAAATGAGCCAAAAGAACAGCAAATAAGATGATGGGAGGGCTGGCTTATTAAAAAACATCAGAACGGTGAGCTGTGTTTGGATGAGCTAAGTAACAATGATCATCCCAGGATGTTACAAGGCTCATTTCAGCAAAGGTAAAACAAGCAGTTCCCTTGGGCAAGGGAAAGGCTTCTTCAGCTATGCCAGAGATCAGCAGGACCAGGTCCTCAGGCAGTCTCTCCTTCAAGCTTGAATGACTCTCTGCTTCTGCAGTTCCCAAGGAACATTAGAAACTAAAGACGATAAAGTGATATTATCCCTGTCATAGTCAATAAGATGAAAAAACTGCTGTTGATCTCACTGGATCTAGGACTTGTGCCCATTTCACTATTTAAATTTTCAAAGGAGGAGGAAAACTCTTCAATCAGTTATTTTATTTGGTAATCACAGACCTCTGCTTCTGCTGATCGGGGGGTTTTTTTTTGGTTGTTAGGTTTTTTGTTTCTTTCTTTGCTTTTTAAATCTTCGCGTAGAGTTTCTTCTGTCACTTCCAGGTGTTTGGCCAAACTCAGCACTCACAGAGGTGTGAAGAAATCTGGTAAAGCTTAAGACATTCAAAGTCAAAGATGCATGTTGTTTGTGCTCTGTTTGCATCCAAGAGACTCAAGGTCAGGATTTGATGCCTTGTGACATATGCTTGTAGCATGCAGCATCATCCTCTTGGAGCTTTTCCATTTTGTCCACTTGTGACATAGTCTGAATGTTGAACAGTTTCATATCACGGTAATGCAGATTAGTGCACTGCACTGAGAATTATAACCACCCTCTAGAGAAGCAGGGTTGTCACCACCTCTACGTCCACGTGGTTACTGAAAAGCCATTTCTCAGACATCATTCTCAGATTTTAGGAGCAAATGATGGAAATACAATTAATGAAATTATCTAACAAAAACAGAAACTCAGTTACTCACATTGTGTCTCAATTAGACTGTGTTTAGCTCAGAATTCTCAGGTGTTAATAGGATTGTTAAAACAAAGAAAATGAACAAGTGAAGGAAAAATCAACTAGGCGCAGTAATAAAAATGCTCATAATTAGCATCTTTGTTTTACTGAAGGTATTGCAAAGCTTCAATAGCAGTATATAGCACCAGAGTTTTCAAACACACCGTTATAATAAAAGGGAAAACACAAAATTCAGAAAGAATGTGCTATATTAACTTGATATTGCCATGGTAAACAGTTTTACAATCTTGTAAGAAAGATTAAAAAGATCACAAGTTACCATGGTACCATTTTTCCTTCCAGCTTCATGTTTTCAACACAAAATTGAATACTTTAAAGGCAACATGGAGCTGTACTTTCTCCACCATAAACTCATTCATTCTTTTCTGTGGGAAGCTGCAATAAGCAGCACAGGATTTTTCAGAATGTCTTTGTTCACAGGAGTCACCAGCTTGTTATTCATAATTCATTACAGTTTCCACAATTTGAAAACAAAATAATTTTTGGATGCAGTTTTCCAAGGTAACTTCAGACAAAGCAAAAAACCCAAGATTTTGCTTTCAGGTATGCTGCTGTAGAAGCTGAAGTTTTCTGGGTTTGTTTGATCTCAGCTGAGATTATCAGTTGATCTACTGTTTATTTACTTGCTCAACAGTGACAAAAACTTGCCAATTACAAAGCATGCTCCTGTCACTCCAGATGGACAATGCTAGAGGGGCAGCTTGGGAAACGAGAAGAGAAAGCATGTCATACGGTATTAAAGCAAGGGAGACAAGGGCATATTGCCAGCACCTTTTAGGACTCCTGCTGAGTCTTTGCAAGGACCCTTCTCTCTCCACTGACTTTTTACTAGCAAC
>JAVKLA010000090.1:7570532-7603235 GCA_034782735.1 Sagittarius serpentarius | reverse complement strand
CTTGAGAAACAGCGTTCTTGTTATCAAAACTTTTCATGTGGTTCTTTTAGTTTTATCAAGTTCTAAACATTTGTATCATCACCTTCCTGCCTCCATTGATTACTTGTAGCCACTTCCAGTGCCCTAGACCTAACTGTTCTTGCAGAGAAGACCTGAACCTGGGGTGTATGAGAGACAGACATCTATAGACACAGGTATGACAAAACCACATCCAGAACTACTTTGTGTACTTTCTAAAGCAAAACAGGAATTCAGTTTCAAGGAATGAAGAGTTGATATATAAAAGAAAGAAAAAAGAAAGGAAACACCAGCCTGGAGGTAGCTATTCACTTATATTGAAATACAGATTGTTTTGGCCATGGAGAAACATTAGGTTTCATAGGTTCGCATTAAGAGTATAATTCATTTGCCATTACTGCTTGTCTGCTTACCCACCTGAATGAGTACAGGTGTTAACTGACAAGCTATACTTTCCAAATATCATATACGAAGTGCCTCATGGACATACCAAGGCTGTCATCTGCTATATCTAGGAGGAGATGCCACCCTGCGGCTTGACATGAGCAGATTAAATATCAGCAAACCTCTTCCTGATGTTAGTAACCATGCTCATGTGACATGAATGACTCCTGCAAAACATACAGCAAAATCAGAAAAGTCAGGTTGCATCATTCTGTGCCCAAGGAGAACACCACATTTAGCTATGGAGCAACCCTTCATATGTCAGTGGGACTTTCTCCTTTATAGGAGTGCCATCTCCTCCTCTCGACACATCCCATTGACTAAAGGCGAGAGAACTCCAGGGTCCCCAAAGCAACCTCACTGGCACTACTGCCAGCTGTGCTGCCAACAGTGCAACAAGCACCCTGCTCACTTTGGAGCCACCCTGGGAGAAAGCAATTGCAGCTCTGCCATCTGTGGGCACTCGCCAGCTTCCCTTACCTGCGAGTTTCTTCTCCACAGGTGATGGTTTCCTGCCCAAGCACAAAGCTTGACCCCACCAAGGGACTCTGGGAGAAAAAAAAGTGTTATTTATATCTCTCACCTTGATAGCACAGGCAGTGTGATTACGCCAATGCTGTATCAAAAATATCACGCAGAGGTAGCTGTAAAACAGCCCACTCTTTCTTCTCCTCCTGATTATTTGCTTAAATCACTCAGATCAGGTGCTATTAATGACTACATGGTCGATTATCACTTAAATGTTCTTATTCATATAAGGTTTTTACCTCCTCAATGAAGTGGGTATTTTTGGCTAGGTGGAAAATACTTTAGAGCCTAGACATCAGCCAAGTCTCCCATAAGAAGAGCAGCTGACTTGCTATGACACAACTTAATTTACTGGCCATTCGGAAAGATTTTTATTTCAATACCATATTCATATGGGTAAGAACAGCGGAGCTGGTTGTTCTAGCTTGTATATTTAGAGTGGAGCATATCTATTAAGCATTTGCAGGATCACAACATAGATAAGTTGATGTGACTTTCTGGGAGCACAGGAGGAATAGCAACATCAATGAGGGAGTTATCACTTGTAGTTACTTTACAAAGAAGAGCACTTCATACCTTGGCTGATTTATACCTACACAATACAACACGAAGACTGCCTACCTATAACTGAATGCTCACAAGAAAGAGTTTTTAGCCCCAGGTTTGAAATGTTGCATCCAACAACCTGCTTTCTCTTAAAATTCTCCACTACAATATTATGCTTTTTCTCCCTAAGCAACGTGTACACAAACATCTAAAACGAACAGGCTCCAGTACATTAAAAACTAAAGGACCAATTTTAAAGACATTGGTCTGAGCTGGGTGCCTAGACCTCATACACCATTAGTGGGAGTTCAGTATTGCACGTGAACAACCTCCTGAAACATTTAGATACAAGAGGTTATTTTGGCACTTCACTCTCATAATGCAACCTCCTGACCCACAGGCAGAAGTTTTGCTGAAAAATGGCACTGGGTTACCCTCTTCCACCACAAAGTGTGGCAGATGAAGGCTGCTACTATCCAGGAGCTGGAGGTTTTCGCACACCTCAGCACGGGCGTGCAAAGCTGTGAGCCCCCAAACTCTGTACTACTGCCAGGTTAGCAGGTTTTGGCTGGCTGGGTTTTGTTTGTTTGTTTTTTACAACAACCAATATTACCAGTTTCCTGAGGCAAAGAAATATATCTATCCCAGCTAGACATATTCAGTGTCTTAATTCGTACTGACAGAAGAACATGTTGTCAAGCTGCAATCAGAATAATGCATCTCCTCCTATTCATCAAGGAGTAACCACTGAGAAAAATTTCAAAATAGTCTAACACATTTTTTCCTGTACTTTCCATGCATATCATACAAACATTATGTATCAGCAGTGCTAGAAATTGAAACAGTCTTTTAGACATGATGGATTGTTTCTCATTAGCATATTCTCATGTCAGTAATCAAAATCAATCAACTTAAATCAAATTAATTCTCCATGTGTTCAGTTAAAATGTATACCATATGCTGGCTGAAATGTATACCCAAGCAAGACTCCGCTGCTGTAGAAAGCTTCTTTCTGCAGCTACATCTAACAGCAACATTGGGTCAATTTCCATTAAAATACTAAGAAAATCTTTGTATAACTAGTTTCAACCAGCCTTGTGTAGCTCCAAAGGATCAATTAACTGACTTGCTGAAATTGGTCATGACTGACCCACCACAATATGTGCTGCTCCATTAGGCCCAATCAAGGGTTAAAGACAAGGGTTTACTCTCTGATCAAACAGGACTTCTGAGAAATCACAATTCACAAGGCGTATCTGGAGTCTCAGCTTCAGTAGCATTTGCAAGATTTATACTACGGTATTTAGAGTCATCACTTACTCAACCTAGTTAAACATCTGGCTGCTGTCAAATTTTCAAGGTACAAGCTGGAATGCACCTGCTTACAATACCAACTACTTCTTAACATCATTTGTATTACAAGAATGCTTAGGGCCCTTCATCATGAAGCCACTGCAGAAAGGTAACTCAGACTGGCCGAGCAGCACCTCCTCCAGCCACTGTTGGAGGTGCATCTGGCCAGGAGGCTCAGCAGCGAGCACTCACAGTCACGGGTCTGCAGGAACCGGCACCCCAGTCAGCACTACAGTTGCCTCCTCCCTACTAGACTGTCTACCTTGCGTTCATGGAAGACACTGGACAGACAGCTCTTTGCAGATCTGCGTTTTTTATCCCACAATTTAGCTGCAGAATCAATACCGAGTAGCCTGTAGTCCACTCAGTCCTCAGCCTCTCTGTTGCAATTGCTAACGAAACCAGCTGTAGTGGACTGTTTGAAGTTGGCTGGGAAGTGGACATATAGCCCGTTTTTATATTAAATCCATTTCAGTTATTTTAATGGCCCTGTTCTAACTTGATTTTAAACAGCAGGAAACCTTTGCTTGCTTCTACTCTCCTTACTAGAAGCCTCCATTTGTACTCGCTGAAATGACTTGTTTTTCTCTCAACCGATCACTGTCATATGCCTAACTAAATGTGTCAAGCAAACAGTATTATAGGAGATTCATAAATCCTAAACCTCTAAGAGGCTTAGGAATGAGAAACATAATCGAGTGTCACTGCCAGAGGCAGAAGAGTTGTTTAGGAATTCTGATAAGCACCAATTCAGCACATACTCATTTTTATGCTAGTTAACCAGAAACAGGCAGCTTCATGAAATAGAAATGCTTCTCTGCCTCTGTGCTCATTCACCATGGAGCAGAGAAATCACCATGCCATCTCAGATCAGCAACTGAAGTGTTTCAGCATCTGGTCCTGAACAGTACAAGCTTCTGATCCAAACAGCAATCAGAAATGGATGTTTCTGGAATAGATACAAAATTGCAGTGATGTACAATTATGTAAAACTTTACCAACAGGGAAAACACATTCCTAACTTAGAAGCCAATCACCAGTAAACCAGCTTGTGGTGGACCTCCTTTTCAATACTGTTTCATGTATAACTGAAACACTGAAACCTCTCCTCCCTTGCGTGTACCGCCAAACATGCAGAAACAGACAAGTTCCACAGACTCTTTTTATGACATGTTGCTCTCAATTTAAAACTTTTTCTTAACTCTATAGGTGTAATTTAAAGGATCTCACCCCTTACAGGTCCCTCCCTCACTAAGAAAACTGTATACTGTGACTACAAGATGCTCTCTGATCATTCTTCATCAGAAGCTTTAGAAATCCACTGTCATCACACACATCATGCAAGGTCTCTCATATCCCACTGGCTGATAAATTTCCAGTCAAATCATCTATCATCACTACCTGCCTCTCCCTTTTAATGGTAACCAAGGAGTTATGGCAGAAGGAGGACTGGAAATTGATGGTGTTTTTCATCCCCCTCCCAGAAGGAGCCTGTGGCTGAAGACTGAACCCTGGGTCGGGCTCACTCTGGTGTCCCCCGCAGCTGGCAGCAGCACCACCTCCTGGGGCTGCTCTTCTTTGGTATTTCTGTTCACAGAACACTGTGCACAGGCTTCAAGAGCCAGAACCTCTTCCCTTGCACTCTTCTCAGCTTCAAAGCAGAAGTACATTTTGCACTGAGTAGCCAGCTAGGCAGCCCCTCTTCATTACTTTCCTATTGAGCTCCTACCGGCTACCTGCAGGTAAATCCAGCCTGTATTTAATCTCTAAATTTGAAACAATATTTCTTGCTTATTTTCATACTGGCCTTGACTGCAGTTTTTCATGCACAGGTACATGTTATGCCACCAATCTGTAAACTGACTTCCCACAGAAAACTGTCAAAAGATCTTCCTCATAGCATCGCAGAGGCACCTGAGCACAGCAATACAGATAACCTGATGGAGGCATTCACTTTGCTGTCCTGATCTAGTTAACCAGCAATCACATTACCTTGCTCCTTCAGTACCTCTGGGCTCACTTCAATTCACTTTGGTCTCTCTGAACTTGACACTATTGTATCTGCTGCTGTAAGATGCTTTCCAAAATAGAGTTTGATTTTACAAAATCAGTATCTTCAACTCCTATTTCACCAGTGGAAACGTACCTTCAGTCAAAACACATCTACTCAGAGTGATCACTGCAGCACTATTAATTAAAAATTAGATGCAGGCTTCCAGTGAACTGAATGAAGATAGGATAAAATAGTCAACAAGTATATCAGTTATCTGTCAACTATGAACAGCTGTATTTGTTAAAGCCAAAACATGCACACACATAAAAGCATTCTGCACTGGTAAGCTAATAGCAAATTACTTCCTTGTGGTTTCCACAAGGAAAGCATCCCTTTCCTTTAGTCACTTTTTGCACTCTTCTCACTACACCTATAGGAAAGTTTCAATAGAACCATGAAATCAATACAGATACACAATCTGCATGCATTTAACTTCAAAAAACAGTATTACTAACTGCTTTCTAAAAGGTAAACATTTCAAGTTACCAAAATAATTCTTTATACATATTGACTTTCATGACTCCTTGCTACTTTCAAAATTCAGTTCTCTCCCACAGACAATCAAGAAAAATCTCTAAATAGGTTCATAGTCGTCTGTTCATCAAAAAAAACATACTTTGCAATGCTACTTTGAAGGAGGAATTCTGCAAAGGTAGAACTGGAAAACTGAATCATATTACATTACAAGTTGAAAGCAAGCTGCCATTCATTTTAGTCACTTCCAAGCAATTTCGTTTAAATCTGCTAAAGGCAAATTTCACTGCAAAGTATGAAAGCTCAAGATCATCTAGTTATTAAGATGAATGCCTGTTAAATCTTCAGTTGGGACTATTGCCTTCATTTATAAAAACACAATTTCTGCTCCAACAACAGAATTAGCATAAGTGCCCTTACAGTCTTGCTCACAGGATCCGCCAGCTATATCTTCTTTCTTATTTCAATCCAAGATTGACGTCAGCAGCATTCACAACCTTTTGAAAGCTCATTCTCCAGTTTCTACTTAATTTGATGTCTCAGAACATTTATATGACTCACAAAATCTGGTGTTTGAAGCTTCAGGGCACAAAGATGGAAAGAAATCCGAAGGGAAAAAAAAATTGCATTTAATATAGTAAAATAATAGTAAAGAAAAAGAGCCAGAGAAAATACAGTCAGGTGCTATTTTTGTCAAGGGTTGTGCGGGAAAAGAAGCACAATCTTCTCTTTCATTGCTCAATAAAACAAAGAAACACAATTTTCTGCTCCATTCATTACTCATAGTGAATGAAGAGGTCAGTCATAAAAGCGATGTTAAATGTATAGGATTTCACAGCAACCTGCAAGAGTTGAGCAATACTTTGGGACTGCCAGAGCAAAGAACCAAAACATCAAGCCTCCCAACAGAGAACTCCCATGCAGATGGGGAGATGCATTCCTGATTGCACCTCACAGGGAGACAATCTACTGCAACGCTTCCACTCTCTCATGTGATGGTCCCTAGTTCCAAACCTGGGTCTGTGCAAGTCCACCTCTGGTAAAAAATGAACTATCCCTCCTTTTCTGAAAAGAGAACACCAGTTATACGAACACCTCAAGTCTTGACACACTGTCCAATTAACACTCCTATTGTTATTGATCGAAAACTTAAAAGATGAGATCTTAAAATTAATGTCTTTGGAATCTTTTCATTTAAAAATGGAGATCCAATGAGCCACCACTGAAAAAGTCACTCAGCATCTCCCTTTGAGACTGTTTTGAACAAATACTTTATTGAGCAGATGGATTTTAGCAGAGCACACGACTCACCTGTGGCATGAGGGCAATTAAATCTTTAGCAATTTTTTTTAATATCCATAAAATAAGTAGACAAATTAGAAGTGAAAAATCTCCTGCTTCTCATATTTCCTAGTAACAGTCCCAGAGTAGTTAGCAAATAAGATAGCCTAGATTTATTCTCACCTTCCTTCATGAAAAATATATTAAAAAAAGAAATCGATGCTGCAATGCTTCTTGGACACGTAGAATACACTTTAAAAAAACAAAAGGGAAAAAAAAAAAGGGGGGCCACACTGCATGGATTCTGACATTATAACCAACAAAACAAATGCCACCTCTTCTCTGCCTTTGTATTAGGTGATAAAAAGCAGTTTGTTTTGTTGTTTTTTAAAAAAAAGTCTGGTTTTTCTTAATCATCAAACTGACTGCACTGACTCTCTCGCAGTTGTAGGGTAACACAATATTACACGTTTGGAGGGCACATTCTCTGGCAGGATAAACAGCTGCCATTCCAGGAACTTTAAAATTCTGAAGATCCCAGCTGGAGTAAAAGGAATGCATAGGTTTGATACTTTCAGGCCCAGAGCGAATAAACACCTCATACACAGTTAGTGGAAAATAAAGCTATTCGTTTGCTCCTGTTTAAGCACTTGGATTTTGTAAACGGTATGGCAGGTGACTACCTTGCCATCACTTAGCAACATCAGGTTTTGACACGCAACTGGAGCTACTGTGCTTCCCAGTCTCCTAGCCGTGTGGAAAGGATTTCCACAGCTCATGCTGCAGATGGGAGAACTGCCTCATGACTTCAAGCCAACAATGCAATGATGCAAAGATGCTGTTGTGTCCAAGTTACAGCCAGATTCTGCAAGTACCACTGATGCAGGTGAAGCTTCCCATTAAAATGGTAAATATCTGGAAGACCAAGAACATTCCCAGATTTATGTGAAAGATTATTCAAATCACAGTTTTGCCATGACAATGGTGTGGATGATTTTTGCTGAACTTGTTCCCTTTAGATTTCTTGCAGTCTCTTGATAGAACAGTAAGTAGCTCCTATGCATATTTACATTAGAATTTTAGCAGGAAATTTGAAATAATTTCAAACATGTCCAAGACTTCAGAACAGTGGCCACAGCTTTGAACTTGCTACTGTGGAGCGGGGCGTATGCAACTCAGAACAGTAGCAAGTACATCACAGCGGCAGAACTTTATGCAGATTCTTCCCTTGGAAGAGTTTGCTTTTCCCTAAATAGATCATTAACCAGCACAAGTGAAAGGAAATGATTAATTTTACACTTCCAACCCCCAAAGACCCAGGGGGGACCAAGCAGTTCTCACAAATTTACCTCATTTAGTATCTTTGGAGTAGTGACTTTTCCTGCATGCTATTTTCAAGATGAAGGGCATTCTTATAAAAGATGAGATCCATTTTAGCTAGGGTAAGGAGCCTTAAACAGGTATGGATTTTCAGCTGTTACGTAATTATAGCACAACAGCTGGAATGAGCATCAGTATAGAAATATTGTTCATCTGGAGTCCTGAGTTCCTATAATTGGCCAACTCATTCAAGTCCCTTCTGTGCTTTACACCATGGCTCACACTTAGGAAAACAACCTAGGAATGGGGTTTGGTGAGGAAGGGTGTATAAAAACAGGCTGAAGAGCTTTGCCAAATGCATACCTTCCTCATCTCAGGAAGTGCTAAGCCCAGACACCAACCACCTTGCAGGAAGGCTGGAATCCACACGGTGTTCATGCAGACTGACACTTCTGCAACAGCAGTTCCATCCTTGCAGAACCCAGCGCTTCCGAGCTTGCTGCTCAGGGCCACTCCTTGCTGCTTGCGAGCCAGCATTTATGAATACTGCTTCTCTGGTGTTGCTTTCCACTGTAATTAATGTAATCATTAAAGGCACCAGGCATTTTTTGTTTTTCATTGCATGGTCCTGCTTTGGTTCTACTCTAGATTTGTGCCAGTTTCAACTCCACTCACTTGCTGGCTTTAGGGCATGTCAGCACTTTGCAGTGAAGTTGTCTACAGAGGCACTCACCAAAGACAGAGCTCGCTTCAGAAGTGGAGGTGACACAGCTGTGTCAGCACGAAGCTGTGCTTAAGCTAAATCAGCCTTGCTGCAAGCCCCCTGCCATGCTGCACTAAGCACAACCTTCTTGCTCTCAGGCAACGCATCTTCCCTCAGTGTTTTACTATACTGCTGAGCAGGTGGATGTACCAGACCAGGTTACTGCAGCACTAAACCTTACATGTGATGTAAGCCTGTCCTGCAGATCCTCCAAGTTTACACCAATGTAAGAGATTAGAATCACATCTTAAAGACCATCCTTATTTTTCTGGTAACCGTTAGCACTGTGTCTTTGGGATTGGAGATGGGAGAGAAACCACTGTAAATCCAAATGCTCAACGGCATTTCAACTTCTATACCTCAAATTGTCGCCTAAGTGTCCCTCTCTAATGGCTGCACACAGCCAAAACTTGCTCTCTGGCAATCATAAGCTTCCACAGTCCTTCAAGCAGCTATTTCTGAAATAGCACAACATTCCCAACAATGTGTGACACAAGTTTTCAGCCTTGGGCACCTTAGAAATAACATGGGAATAAACCAGACACAAGGCAGGAGTGAAGCTAGCACTTTGTGTTCATCCCATTAGGAACTGGAACAAATGCTGCCATGCTGCATTGCAGCATGTCCTGGTTTCGGCTGGGATAGAGTTCATTGTCTTCCTAGTAGCTGGCAGAGTGCTATGTTTTGGGTTTAGTATGAGAATCATGTTGATAACACCCTGATGTTTTCAATTGTTGCTAAGTCGTGTTTAGACTAAGCTGAGGACTTTTCAGCCTTTCATGCCCAGCCAGCAAGAAGGCTGGACGGGCACAAGAAAGTTGGGAGGAGGGGACACAGCCAGGACAGCTTGACCCAAACTGGCCGAAGGAATATTCTATACCATGTGACATCATGCCCAGTATGTAAACTGGGAGGAGCTGGCTGGGGACGGGGAGAAGATTGATGCTCAGGGACTAACTGGGCACCAGTCAGCGAGCAGTGAGCAATTGCATTGTGCATCACTTGTTTTGTATATTCCAATTCTTTTATTATTACCATTATTATTTTCTTCCTTTCTGTCCTATTAAACTGTCTTTATCTCAACCCACGAGTTTTACATTTCCCCCCCCCAGTTCTCTCCCCCATCCCACCGGGGGTGGGGGGGAGTGAGCAAGCAGCTGCATAGTGCTTAGATGCTGATGGGGTTAAACCACTACACAGCAGAGAGGCAGTTTGCAGTTATTACAGTAAGAGAAAGGAAGTTTAATCACCCCTTCCAACCCCTAATAGCTCTTTTCTTGTTTCCCAGTCATCTGTCGCCTTCCATTGAGTCAGCTGCCATCTACAAAGGGAGCAGAGAACAAGTTTAAAAGAATTCCAGCTGAAGAAGTTTGTATTTTACAGGAACAGTGACCAAACAAAAGTGTTTACACCTGATGATAGTGGAGACAACTCCAGAGAGGGCTGATGCTGTCCACCTGTACTGTCCACCAAGTTGTCAAGACATTACCTGACTACACAGCCCAAATCACACCTAGCCTCAGTTAACCTCTGCGGGACTGTCACCTTTATTGTAGTTGAAGCTGATAACAACAGAAGTTAGAGAGTCTCTTTAGAAACTGCACACAGATACACATGAACATGGTGAGGTCTGATTTTCTTCACAGTTTTGGTAGCTCTACAACCCAGCAAATGCTGAGAGATGGTAAGAGAAGTTTAAAGGTTAAGGTCCATCGTTCCACTCTTATGCAAGAGACTTGGAAAATGCATTCCTTAATTAGCCTTGCTTGGCTGTAAATTTCCACTGTTGTTATTCCATGGAATCAATTGATGCGCCAGCATGCTATAGTATAGCCAGAATATTTCTTCTCTGAAAAGGAAACAAGTAAATTGACTTCCCCTCTTCTCCCCAGCTCTTCTTGTTCACTCTTACGCACAACTCCATTATTTCAAATTCTGTCACGACAGTACTCTGCAGGAACTATCCTTACAGTTAATACAAAAGTGTTTACAAAGGTACTCATTTCGTCAAAAGCAATCCAGGGTGCATAACACAGAGCCAAAAGAAAAATATAGGGAAAGTGGTATAGCCTTACAGAAATGTGTATAGCAATGAGGCTAAAATGCACAGCAAGCAAGCAATTAGCGTTTGCTGGTAATTCCAATGGGAATGCATTTTTTTGCCTTTCCATAATGTAGGACAGTTTTAGAGTCTTAAAAAAAAAATCCAAAACATTTGATGGGAGTTATTTCTCTTTCTTCTCAAAAAAAAAAAAAAAAAAAAAAAAAAAAAAGAGAGAGACCTGCAGTCCTTTGTAAAGGAATTTCCATGGACATATCAAAGCTGACTCATGCCAGTCTACCACAATTTGGCACTCTGAGCACTTGCTTCCTTTCAGAACTGGGAAGGGCTCAGTGCCCACTGGCAGTCAGCTGAGCGGGATGCAGTTATCATGGCAGTTGAACACTCAGTAACTTCAGAACTGCCACAGCGTTATCACTCATGTAGGGACCAAAGGGGAGGAAGCAGTGGGTGGATCTTTGAATAAGCATATGCAAAAGTAAAAACATCATTAGGGTGAATATCCTGCCCAGTGAACATCCTATGCACAGATCCCCCATATGTTCTATTTTATCACTCTGGCTACAAGAAAAACAGAGGGACAGCAGCACCTGATAGACATCAGTAGCATATGCGCACACACTTATCTACACACACCGCTCGCTCTCCATGACTTTACCCTCTAGCACTGGTACAGATGTCTGTATCAGTTTGTCAGAGCAACTAGCCAGCCAGAATCAGGCTGAGAAAATACCATCACTGAGTCTTCTTTAAGTAATATACAAAGTTTAATCACTTGAGTCTTACACCATATGAAGTTATTTCAGTTAATAAAGCACAGCAGCTCATAACATAGTGCATTTATCTACTCCGCTTACACCTGCTCCCCCCAAGTTTCAAACACTCTTGCCACCTCCTGTTTCAGTTTCTAACATAAATTAGTAGCAAAGCAGTGAGTATCTGATATATGATTAGCAAAGAAATGGATGTGAAGCAGAATTAGCAAAACTAGAGGACTTTCCAAACAAGATGAAAGTGCACAACAGAAGCGCAGGATGCCATGTGTGAGCTAGGTAACACACTTGGGACTGGCAGCTCCATTTGGAAGGATGAACATCTTAGCAACACAGCAAAGCCTGGACTGTGACAGAAGGAGAGAAGGATACACGAGGATGCCTAGGCTACACTTTTGGGCTGCAGTGGCCCCTGACTATAAAATGTAAGGTGCTAAGCTGCTATTGAAAGATATATCTAGACCCAAACAGGATTTATATATTTCCCACTTTTCAGTCATTAATATTTGCTGGGCATCCAGAACAGCTCATCAGAAATCTAGGTTGAGATCAGTGTCTCCTGGTAAACATTACATTGTTCTGCAGATGGGAGAACCTAACCAACAAGCCATAGGCCTCCCAGTTCTCCACACTCCAGGAGCATGCTTCATTTTTGTCCAGTTTCTGGTGCTTCTCACCAGTGTCTCCTTCTGTCAGCATCATACACGTCCACAGAGTCCAATGCTGCTGCCCTCCAACACAACTAGACACAGCAGGCAGGTGGATCTCTGAGCACGCTGTGGTTACGCTGCAGCTTCAGCACAACTTAACTACAATAACAAAGTAAGAGGTCATTTTGGGGACCTGGTTATTAAAAGGAAAAAAAAAGCCAAAACCACAGATGATTTTATGTTGCGGACAGGGAAAAATGTCACCATTTCCCCTGTGCTAGAAGGATCATCACTCATTTGCCTTTCTAAGAAATCAAAAGGTGCTTCAAGGATGCTCATACGACCTTCCCTCCACGTGACTGAAAATAGCCTTGCCAACAGAAATACAGAAAATCAGTGCTCGACATCTCAGAACTCAGTTCATGCTGTTTAATGAATCAGGATGGCGTTAAATAGGTAGACAACAGAAAACAAATTACTAAGTACCCACTGCTGAGCTCCTGGGTACTCCAGTTATGCTATAGGGTACAATTTCTCACATGTGAAAACCAGTTTTTGTGGTCTCGGGTTCCGGTTTTTATCTCTAAAATCAGCCATTCAGCCTGCTCGTAAGTGTTGCATAAACATGACACTGCAGTAGACAACACAATGCATGCAAGTTATAAATGTGAATAAGCTCAACAAATAGTTATATTTTCTCATGACCAAAATCTTATGACACAGTTTAAGTACGTGCTCACTTGAGACAAATACTATGAGAACTCATCAGTTCCACCCACTGTATTATCTTGTAACTGATCACAGTATAACCAAGAATATTTAAATATGGAATATACCTAGTCATTATGCAGAAGATAACATTGTGAAAGAAAATCATAGTTAAGAGCAATTCTGATAAAACAAGGACAACAGGAAAATATTTTGAGGCATATGACTCTAAGACCTTAGGTAAAATAATTCCAAAATATCTGTTCTGAATTTCTGCTGTGAAAAGCATTAAACGCAAAATGTCAGAAGGCCAGCAACTCATTTGTCCTTTCAAAGTTTAACTGCCTTACTACATCAACTGAAGAATTTTCCTTGAAATTTCCCACATACTTTCCTCTACTGGACAATGAGTTAACATTGGCCCATTTTCTCTAGCAAAGGTCCAAACCTTTGAACTATCAGCAGCTCTTGATCAACTAACACAAATATACTCAACCCTGCTCCTGGATACAGCCTGGTACCTCTGAATGAAATACTGTAACTTTTTTCATTTTACTGAAATGGACAAAACAAGGGCAAACACTCCATATATCTAGTAACTCTGCAAAGATGTAGCACGAAGAGAGATACTACACCTTGCAGTGAGAGCAAATCCAATATGGTAGGCAGGCATAACTCCAGCGGTAACAGAGCTTAGACTGAAGTTGAATTTGACCTTCACTGTAGAGTTATAATGAGATAACAATGGGATTGAGGTGATTAACTATAAACAGAAATAAACCTTCCATGTCAACTGTTTAACTGCAAACACAGGAATGCCCTGCTCAGCAAGCTTAGGCTGTTAAATAAATTCAATAGTGAGTGGGATGACTGACCACTCAGGTTTTTATTTTTAAGTTTTTATTTCTCTCCCTTCTATCACTCTTGCAACTTTAATCTTAAAGACCATTCAGAGTAGCACAAGCATCAAGTTCTTCCCAAAGCAGGAGTATTATTACTTGAGATATAACCAAGACCTGGGAACTGGATTACAGACACTGTTATTCTATCTCTTCTCCAGTCAAATATTCTGCATTGTGTTTTAATATCAGAAGTAGTGCTTTATGTCCACTCACTCCCAATGATTTTCATTTCTGGGAACCACTAAGTCCTCAATGCTGCAAATAAGATGTAATCCTTGCCTGTCTTACAAGGATCAACCTCTTCTTCTCACTGTCATGACTTTGTCCATTTTAGGTCTTCGTCTAAACAGCAAATCAGAGTATTCACAACAGCTGTGAATCTACTGAGCAGAATCAAGTCCATTATATCTTTAGAGACATCCATCGCTACGGCATCTATATACTAAATTAGAGAACTCTTATTACCTCTTTTTTTAGAAACAAGTTTTGTGCAAGCATTCAAGTTTAAAGTCAGTGCTTATAAGGAACTTAGCAAAAACATGATGGGAATGGGATGCCAGGGGAACAGATGATTCTCTCATCTGAAATGCATAATTAGCTTTTGGTTAAATGTGCAATTAACATTAAAATTTACAATCAAGTGTGACAGTGTTCTAATTTTACCTCCTTTAAATGAAAAAAAAAAAAAGTGTATTCAGTTACCAGTGTTACTTCTTCAATACCCTTCCCTATGAGGCAAGCTTCACAGTAACATCCTGTCATCCAGGCGACAACTGACACAAAAAGCTTTTAAAAACACTGCATATTTGCCTTCTGGACAGCTACGCAGCTTGGGTTTTATTTTGGTTTACACTTTTTTTCTTTTGTAATGGTAACTGCCACCCAGCATAATTAGCAGTTGTCATATTTCCGTTTGTAAAGATCCTTCCCACAAAAACAGAGTGGATGTTGCTTTGCACCCTCTTACCAGCTGTGCCTGAAAGCTGTAACGTGTTTCAGACATCCACTACAGCTAATCTCAGACCCCTACAGGTTTCAGCAGTTAAGCCATGGAAACATTTTTGTTAATGGGAAAGCAAAAGCTATACTCATCCTAGCAGTTTAAATCTGATAAGCAGCACCTTAAAAGAAAAATTATACTGCAGTCTAAATATGCTGTCTCCATCTAAACATGACATCCTTTTTGCCTTTTAACCTGAAGTTAAATTTAACCTCTATTTGCCTTTAGAAAAGGGGGTCAAAAGTAGTTTCAACTGTAACATCAGCTGCCAAACCCTGAATTTAGTTGTTTATTATTAATTGCATATGTTTATGTGTTTTGTGTAGTATGTGCAAAAAAAATGAGACTCCATTGTGTAGGGTGCTGTAGAAAAGTGTAATGGAAGTGTAATGAAATTCCTCACACAAAGCACGTGTGAGGGCTAAACACTGCCAATGATTTTCCATCAGTAAATTTGTGTTACTATCCAAAGAGCTCATGGAATTAACCTAGACTGGGCCAGCATGAAGGACCAGAGTTTGCCCCTCAGCAGTTAACCTCAATGCTACATTGCTCAAGAGTTCTGCTATTATTAATCACCACCAATAGACACACAAACGCACAGAAGAAGGGGGAAAAAAAAAAAAAAAGAAATCTTACATTGCTCTCACCTAAAACCCAAATCACTTTTATCCATTCATCCAGCTTCCATCTGGATCTGGACAAAGTGGCCTTCTCTAGCTGCTAGGCAACCTGAACGCTGCATTGAGTATTAACTGTAGCATTTGCTAAGAATATAATAATGTTACCTTTGAGATTTATTTATAATAAAAAACATACCTAGATGAAAATACAATAGCTTTCCTTCCCTTCAACAATCAGTAATTAGCAGCTCTGGGAATACAGAACTGTTGGTCAAGAAAGAAATAATCCACATGTACACCCCAAATGCAGAGAAATATTCTAAATTGGCTCCTTATAAATATATCATAAGGGAGATGCTTTATATGAAAGTAGTATTTCAGATGGGAGTGGCATAAAAGGATTCTAATCCAAGAATTACATTTATGTAGATATTAGAATATCTACATAATATATGAATCTATTTACGTAAGTAATGTTTTAAATTAGAAATGTTTAAATTACCAAACCTCATCCAACTACAAAATGAATTTTCTCAGTAAAGGTAATTTATTCTATTTACATAAAACCACCATTCCTAAACAAGACAGGAAAGATTTGAAATTAAAACACAATCAACTGATCTTGGAGCTCTTTAAAGAAAAAAAAACAACCTACAAAACATTATTTCACATAACCCCTCTCAGGATCATTTTACTGTTTTGTTCTCTAGCAGCGGAGTTATCATTCTACCTTAAGAAGACCACGAGTATCTTTGCAATGTCCCTCTCAAGCTCAAGAGATACTCCTTTCAAGTCTTTTCAAAGCAGATCATTTCCTAGAATGCTAGGTCACTAGCACAACTGACAGGACTCTTTAAAACATCAATTTGGGTGATTGAGGTGTTAATGTCAACAAAGCAAGAGGCCCGCTAATGACATCAAAATTAAACAGAGCAGCACTCTTTTTTGATCATGTTGATCATTACATTTGACAGCTTGTCAAATCCTGATTCACAAAATATGGACTTTGTCAAACTCAGCACAAACACAAAAGCTAGATCTCTAGCTTAAAAACGCTCACCAGTTTCTACTGTAGATACTAACTGCGAGACAGGTCAGAAAGACATTTACTGACACAGCAACACGCTGTTAGTCTTTATGTGCAGCTGCTCAACACTTGAAGCGATGCAAATTTTTCTTAGCTTTCAGAAAACCAAAGGAGCTCTTTCTAGCTGGGGTCCTACACCCAAATATTCTGCTCTCCTGTTCAACACAGGCAAAAGTCAATGTAGAAAGTCCCACTGATCACTGATCTCTCTGGATCACAGCACAGCAGTAGTAACTTCCCCCCGCCCCCCCTTTGAGATTTGTCAGACACAAAACAAGGTTATTTGTGCACAACCCTTGAGCACCTCCAGTCTGCCACAGCTGCATACACTTAAGAGCTCCACAAGCACCCATGAACTGAAAGACCTGGCTCCGTGGAGCAGAGAACATTAGAGGTTCCTCTAAGTGCTCCTCTCTGGATTTTAAGAAGACATTTGAAGTGGTTAATTTAAACACTTGTACCTTCTCCTTCTTCACTTAGTTTGACATTAAACCTGATTCAGGTAAGACTTAACATCAAGCTTAGGGGGAGCATAATTTAAAAAAAAAGTCAACATAACTGGGAAGTTGTAAGTAAAAGCAAAGTGTTCAATGGAGCCGCAGGGTCCCACACCCACAGAAACTCAACAGCCCTGTAAATCATTTTAAAAAGAATTGGAAGACAGGGTGGTAAGAAAACCCTTCCCTCCTACACATAGGAACGCATAGTTTTGGTATGCTAATGGCTCCCACTACTACTAGGTGTACCCTGAAGAACACATTGAAATTACAAGTTTAGTCTCAGGACAGGCAGGAGGTAAACAAGTTCAAACACGGTGTTTTTTACAGAAGTACACACTTAATGCTTTTGTTAAGGTCCTTACATCGTGATTCACATCAGGGATCCATGCAAGGAGCACAGAAAGAGAGAATAAAAGAGCACAAGTCACTCTGGAAACTGTCAAACACTTACATTAATCTTTTATTGAAAAAAATAAAATGTAAGTCAACAGTGTCATTGGTAACTCCAATATTACAGGTCCTATAGATAGCACCCTCTGAGGAATCCACCTGACGTCTCTTTTCATAAGAGGTTTAAGTTTATTAAAGCCTTTTTCCCCCCCCAAAGCCTTCAAACAGATTAAAGTTATTGCTTAATTCTTTTTAAAGCCAGTACCTTTGCAACAAACCCCAAATATTTCACAGTGCGTTCTGCCTTGCTTTTACACAACTCATTAGTGAATTTCATGTTCTGCGGTTAAGAAAGACAAACTGGATTGAAATCATCTTTAGTTGCTTACAGGCCCTGAAGCCCAAACAGTCTCACTACCTAAACCCCAAATCAAATCAAACCGTTTCATGCCAGGTTATCTGCATTAGTTTCAATGCTAGAATTTTGCAACATGAAGGGCATCTTTTATTAAGTAATTTGTTGTACCTTGTACCCAGTAACACAGATATAAAATGAATTATATTGTTGCAGGGGGGAAAGAGTTCCTCATTTTAGATTCTATTTTATTGTCACTATTCAAGATCAGCACAATAAATTAAAAAATTCAATGTGATTACCATAATATTACATTTAAATGCAATAATTAAAGATTAATTATAACTCAAGTGTACATCGATCAATTAGAAGACTATGCTCGTAGCTGGGGCAGGGTTTGCATAGAAGTGCTATACAGTTTCAACTTATCTTCAAGCCTGACCTTTAGGCGTAACTTGTGGGAGAAACCACTAAGTAGACAGCTACTTTGAGTTAGTGAGCTAACTCCTTTGAAATTAAGAGATTAGCCTCATATCTTCTATTTGACATCTTTTCCTCTTATGCAAAGCAGAAGAGAAAAATCTTGCAAAATGGAATTCCAGCTGGAGCCCCATGGTACTTTAAAACACAGCAACCTGGGCCTAGGTTTTTTAAACATGCTGAGCAATTCACTAGGATACAGAGGGTTTAAGCACCATCAGCATAAATCCTACAGTGCGAATGCAGTTTAAGTCATTTGCCAGCAAGTAGAATAAAAGAAAACACTTGCTTTCCATGAAAGGGAACATCATGAGCTACTGACAATTGCTTGGCCTTGGTCGGCCACTCTGCAGCTCAGGAACTTTTTTTTTTTTTAAACTAGGTTAGGATGCTGTAATTCAAAAAGGCTGAAAATGTCCCATGACCGGGTGTTTGAGCAGAGGGAGCCACCAGCTTACCTGCAGAAGTTCTCTTCCCATTTGATTTACCAAGAAGTCATGTTAGCAGAGATGGTTTGAAGCATACCTCTGTCTTCCCCTGAGGAATCCTGGATGGATGAAGTGAGCTGGCTTGGTGCTGCTGAGCAGGTACATAGGTTGCAGGAACATACAAGTATCTTATTTGAAGCACATATCTGATAGTAGAAGCTATGTGTAGAGTTCACTCATTGAGCACTCACTGAATTTCTTCACCTACTAGTGCTTGCTCAAAAAGCGCTACTGAAGGGCTCTAGACCTGCTTTGGGTTTCTTGCACTTTAATAGTACACTGACTCCTGAGAATGTTGAGCAGCTGCTTAAGACCCTATCAGGAGTCCCACCAGTTGAGCGAGACAGCAATACAAAGAGAACTCACTCAGTTATACTGCAGGGATACAAATGATACAGCCACACAAAACTTATGAACAACCAAAATCTATATTAATCCAAAAATCTACTTCCAAACAAGCTATTTTTTACCATCGTATCTTTGCTGGGATTAATATAAAGCACTTTTGAAAACGCTGGCACTTACCCAAATTTGCAGTTTTACCCGCTTGTCATTCCTATAAACTGTTTTCACTTTGAAGTCAATTCCTACTGTGCTAACAAAGGCTGGTGTGAAAGTGTCATCGGCGTATCTGAAGAGGAAGGATGTTTTACCCACGCTGCTGTTGCCAATGATCAGGAGCTTGAACATGTAATCAAAATTTTGATCTGAAGTGTCTTTCTGCCTGTATCTGGCATCTGTTACTGAAGCCATCTAAGAAAATGACAAACATTGAAAAAGAACAGATTTAAGAGCAGTTCAGCATTTGTTTTCCTTAATTGTGTACCATATGTTTCACTTACCTCTCTTCTTTCTAGTATCATAGCCACTATATCTGCTGAATAAAGAGGAACACACCTTGAAATCACCTTTTAAATCCTGGCTTTAAATTTCTATTATCCACTTGTCCTGGTAAGATTTCCAAACCCAAGAAATATACCTGTTGCACTGCTTTGTGTTTAAAAGAATAACAGATGTCTATTGCATATTGTTCAAATACTAGCGGGGAAACAGCATTCTTTATTCCTGTGGCAGGGTGCCACTTCTGTTGCTCCAATAAACTGGAGTATTGTAACCAAGAACTAAGATCTTTGACAGTGCATCCAACTATGCAATTCATTAAGCAGCCTCCAAGGCAGGTAAACCTAAGTAATTCCTTTCATGACTACTAGGGAAAATCTGCATTTCTAGCACGTGCACCACTACCATTTTATCCTTAGAAAAGTTCTGTCCTCAGCATTTACAGAAGGGGAAAAAAAAAAAGCAATGGGAGAAGATGAAACACCAGGCATTTCAACTGAAAACTTTGAATCCATCCAACACCTATCTGCTCTCAAGACTACAATTAAAATAAACAGCACCTGCATAAAACATGAGGGCTCAGTTGGGCTGCAGGCAGCACTTGGAATGGATAATTTATCCCTTTTTATTATGGGGACATGAGAGCTGGGGACGTTAGTGGGGTGGGGAGGGGGGAAGATACCAGCTTCAGAGATGCCTCCTTCTCTTGTGACCCTGAAGTGGATTCAGAAACCAAAAAACAACTACAGAATCTGAAATATCAAGATAGGTGGAACTCACTGAGCAGCCCTGGCTGCTTTAACATATACAGCTCAGACACTTCACAGAAGAAGGCAAGGCCTTGACTTTTCATTTGTTTGTACAGAGGAAACAACTACACAGACCAAATTACTACAGAGAGGAGAAAAAGGAAACTTCACCTTTTAACAGTTATACCACACTTTTAATCTCTAATGCTGTTTCAAAATCCATCCGACATCAAACAAGCAAAGGTCTCACCTCCTTGTAATGAGTCACTGAGTTGAGGAAACTAGGGCAGTAACAGCATGGGTCTGATTAGCAACTACTTGTCCATACTAGGATATGTGCTACTTTTGTGCAGTGTCAGAAATGCAAGTCTCTTCTTCCCCCCGCATCCAAAGAAGGAAGTTAGTTTTCCCCTCAACTCAGATTCATGGGCACCTTTGGGAACAAAAGTCCCAGCAATGTCTACTCTTACCACGTGCCCAAATACTTTCTTTCTTAGCAAGTCTCACCTGCACACAGGACTTCACTCACTCAATGAAAAAAACCCCGAAACAAACAGTTCAAAACTCACTGTAGTTAAACAGCTATAAACCAAAATGCTGTCCAAAGGCAGTTTAAATTGTGATGACAATTTAACTTAAATTTCCAACAGAAGGGAAACAAACCAACACCAACCCAGTTTGAACTTCAGTAAAATATGTATGACGGTTTATCTCTGATAAAACACATGCGACTTTCTCATACAGAAAAGGGCTGGTACAACAGACATTTTATTCACAGACTGCATTAACAAGGAGAGTTTCTGAAGAACTTTATCAGTAGCTCCATAGTCAACAGCTGCACTGAATGCAGTAAAATATTCCCACAAGTGATTCTCTTTAGGATACAACACAATTCTGATACACACTCTGCTGAACTTCAGTTGCTATTCAGTAAGACTACAGTCTTTTGCAAGCACTCCAAAGAACACAAGTACAAATTTTCTTCTCACCAGTGCATCAGAAAAGGGCTCTTCTACTCATGTCTTGTGGTTCATAACAAGAATTTCTAAAGTTAAGAATTCAACCTGCAACTGACTTACATGCACACACTCAGGTCAATGCACTCACTGCCTCAGTTCAAATGTTAGAAATCTCAGCTGCAAAAATTATGAATCCCGATGCTTAGTTGATTGGTATCATCACCAAGCTGGAAGACAGTAAGAAGTTAATCTATTTGAGTAATTTATCTTCCTCATATACATACATAACTTCCACAAATGCCATTAAGAACACATGTGCACCTGCTAAAGAAGAAAAAAAAATGTAAAATCTCTATCTCTCCATTCCACTCACAGAGGCTTGAAAAAGTGAGATGCCCTCATCATTTCAAGCCTGGACATTTAAAGATTCAGAGGCAAACCTTTAACAAAGAAGTATTCCACTAATCATACAGGAATCAATACCTTATTTTTACCCCTGCCTTCACAGAATCCGTCTGCACACTCCAAGCTGATCTTTTAAATTAAACACTGCTGCTTCCATTAACCCCCCTAGATTACTATAATCAAAAGTGTACCTGGCTACAAATGCAACTTTCAGATCTCAGTTAAAAAAGCAATTACAGAATACGGCCAGCTAGAGCAGCTTTGTTAGAAGCACAATACAGAAAATAAGATCAAATGATACTTGCACAGAACACTGGGCTGTTGTCATAGAAGCACAACACTCACTGGCCTGCACGTGCCACCATGCTACGCTGAAGATGCTGCAGGCCGGCTCCTTGAATCATTAGAGGCAGCGCTGGAGCACAAAAATTTCAAAGAAAATTCCATCCGCTTGCTTAAATTTGACTTTTCCCTTTCCCCTCCTCTGGTCAATAGAGTGAAACTGACAGGGCTTTAGTACTAATTACTGATTACTCCTCTGCAGATCATTACTGAAGCTGTACTCCACCAGCATTTGAGCTGGAAATGTTCACGGGACCACCCCTGAATTTGTGCTTGAATCCTGAAGCCAGGAACCAGCAGACCTTTCTCCCAATTCTTCTCCTCTCCCCTCCTCTTCTCCACTTGTTGTCCCACCCCTGCTCCAAGCGCTCCCTAGTTATGCCAGTCCTGAGGACCACACAGAGAGCTGGTTCAGAGAACAGAGAGATCCCAGTTAAAAATAAATCCTCCTACAACTTCTGTTTTGCAGGGCTGTTTTTAAAGTTGATTCAGTTCCTGATCCAGCACAGCTGAGGGAGCCAAGTGGAGGGGACCAAGTGGTGGGAAGCGATGGCAGTTGCTATGCTACTGAGAGAAAGGTCCACAAAATCACATCTCCTGTGGGCCCTCTGCACCTGGCGGAGGTTCAGCATCAGCAGTGGAAGGAAAAGGCAACAATGCACCAATGTCAGGCAGTTCCCGTCCAACTCAGCAGAACAGATCGTGCAGCCATCGCTCCCAGAGGATTTTATTCCCTCCTTGGTGAAAGCATGTTTAGCTGGCAGTGTAACACCCTGTTCGCTGGGTACACAGCTACACATGCTCTTTGCTTAGGATGACTCCAAATACAGCAGCGTCTCTGATGTTTCACAAGGACATGGGTAACTAGGGTTTTGCTACAGAAGACCAAGTCAAATACAACTGGCAAGCAGAGTGCAAAAGAGACGCTCGTGACTGTTTCCATTTTGACTGCCTTGAAATAATCCTCAAGAAAATACCTATACAAGAAAGATTTAGCTACATTACAGAAAACCCATTACACGGGAGAAGAAGCAGCTGCCAATCACATTGGCCTTGAGAACACTTCAGTATAAGACCTTGCATCTTTTAGTTCTTTGTCTGAGTAGCCCACTTCTTTGTAGCTAAGAGCATACTGATACTGACAACCTGTTTCCCCACATGCTTTACCAACGGGAACAAGGTCTCAAACACATCCACTTCCAGCTAGTTTTGTGAGAACAGGCAGTTATGTAGCTATGAGATATGTTATTATTTCTCTATTGAGGAAAAAGCCTGCAGTGTGAGCTCGTCTTTTATTAGCCAGAGAAACCACATAGGAGGAGGATGCTACAAATGCTCTAAAGCAATAAAATCTTAATCAGAGCTTATTAGCCACCAAAGAATATGTTCCTCAGTCAAGGTGGCTCTCCTGCCTTATTTTTTATTTCGGTCTCATGAAAAAAAAAAAAAAAAAAAAAAGAAGCCTATCACCCTAAGACACCTCCATGGCAAACCAGCCTTCACTGATTTCAGTACTGACATGTGTCATATAGATGGCTCCACACAGCTGTGCTCTTTATTTTGTGACCAACATCGTGGTGAAGAATCAAACTGTTGTGTAGTGCAACACAAACCAACAAAGTGTTACTGCTTGTACAAATCACTAGAAGTAGTCACTGCTGCCCCTGTTCTGCAGTATTTTACTGCCTACAGCCAACTTCAGTGAAAAGCAGTACATGAACTGTCTAAAGCTGATGGTGTTGGTTAGAAATCAACTAGTATAGCTTGCCATCCATTTATTTCCAGAAAAAAAATGAAGGTTGACTTCAAGTGTTGCCAGCCCTTACAGTTTGGGCTAATGGAGGGCTGTTGTCTGTCCTCTCACAGAGAAAAACCAAAAAAATCGATCATTACCTCGGAAGTTTCGACATCTCTATCAGCAACCGCACGGGCCTGTTCACAGACATGGCCATTTCCACATCCCATTCTCTCTCACAACATCGTGAGGAAGAAGTCTGAATTTGGAAAAGAGTCTCCTTGTCTGCTGTCAGTCACCTCAGTTAACCATGAAACATGGCCACACTGATGGGACTTACACTTCAAGCTACGCAGTAAGACATATCTGCAATTATGAACCTGTGTATTCTGCATGTTACAAATTTTGTGCATTTCTAACAGTAAAAACATCTTTTAATATTTGTCACTGCTTTATTTTTAAAGCCAGAACTGAAATTTACTACATATATTTTGTATTATATAGGACCAGTGGCAATTTAAATATGACTGTTTAACTGTTTCATCATTATCTGCTAGCACACACGTTTCTTTTATTAGGCTGATGAGAAGATGGGGGTGAAACCACCCCTCTGTATTTCTAAGAGTCAAAGATCTTATGACAGCATGCTATTCCAGGCTGGGTCCAGCCTTGTTTTGTGTGTGCAGCAACTGAGCCTCTGCTGTTTCTCCTGACATGCTATTTTACCGCCTTACAGGGCTGTCAGTGTTAAACCATTCCTTTATTTCCGAGTCCAAACTTCTTTTTCCTTACTTCCATTTTACTGTTCCTGAGTTCCAGTGCTCAAGATCAGCCAACAGAAAAAAACTGAGAAAGAAGTTAGCGACTATCGGTCTAGAAGGAGTAAGTGGTAACAGCAGGCAGCAAGAGAAGGGGCACAGTCACAAACACAGCTGTACCTGTTAAGACTCCTGGCTATCCACAGGCACTAAGGAGTGTGGAAGGAAAAAAAGACATTACTAGATACACTCATTTGGTAAAAGCAGAAATAACGAGGCTAAATAAAGGTAGACGTTTAAAAGACAAACCATATATATAGTGCTAAAATCAGTAAATGTGCTAAAGTCAAATCGATCAGACATGTGCCACGGCTCTTACAGAAATGTACAACAGGAGCATTGTAGACAGCTCTGAAGATGCTAAAAGACTGTGGAAACTATTCTATAAGTGATGTGATAGGGAAGAAACAAAAAAGTAGCTAAACCAAAAGATTTCTTCATCTCTAATATTTACAGCTTAGCAGTAATCCACGAGAGACATTACTAACATGCAAGGTAACTTCTTTTCAAAAGAGTTAATACCTTGTGGGGGTTTTTTTCCCCAAAAAAGTCTTAAGAAGTGCATCTACATTAAAAATATTCTAGTTCACAAATTACACATCTATGTCAATTTTCTATTATAAAACCTCACTCCTTTATGTGCTCTGTCATCTGAAAAAAATTTAATTTTTCTTTTTCAGGAATTAAATTAAATCATGAATCAGATTTCTATCAAGTAACAGAATTTTTTTACAGCCAATGTACGCTGTCCTAAGAATAAAGCTCATAAAGGAAATAAGGCCGTGACCTTAAGGAATCTTACACAATGCTGTACTACAAAAGAGATTTATCAGAAGCAGAAAACATAGTATGAGCAATTACCATAACTGCTAATAAATATTGCAAGCAAGTGATAGTTACCAATTTAGATCTATAATCCATGAGACAGATGGAGGCTTTGCTGTGAGTATATGAATCAAGAGAGTGGTCACACTGTTGAACCTGCGATGTAGAAGCAAAAGGATTACAATGTTTACGATAAAGATGGATGATGAGAATATTATGTAAGAGACTAATGGGAAGGCAGGTTAGACTGTGAACACACTGCTGTGTAAAGGTCTGAGCTTCCTTCACTGAAGGGAAAGGGGAAAACCCTGTAGTGTACAAAGAGAACAGAAACTGTGCTTGAGTTAGTGACAGATACTAAGATAACAGCAGATATTTGGAGCCATCAATTTAAAATTCATTAAAGGGAGATTATCTAGATTAATTTAAAATAAAAGTTCCAGATAAATCCTGCAAGTGGGTGCAAAATCGCAGATAGGAATCACTATACCTTTCCTGCAGAAAGGCAGCAAATTAAATTGAACCGAGGAGCAGCTACAATACATTGTATATGTTGGCGTTTTGCACAAAGCCTGGGTCAAAGTCTATGGTGTTGCAACGGCAAACTGCAACAGGACGTGGAAACGTCTGCAACTTACAGCACATCTATACAAAAATAACTGTCACTTATTCCAGATCTAGAGCAGAAAAACATAACAGAATTTAGTACTCTTTTTCATGGCTAATATAATCTAAAGGCCAACTTTGTCTCTAGTGCATTTCCTCTCCAGTCAAGAAGGGTAAACCGCCGTTTGTCATCTTGACTTACATTATCTTGCCTTGTGGAGACTGCCAAACACGTGGACAAATGCAGACCTTATGTAAATAACAAACTGCAGCCACCTATTCCAGGTCATAATTTGGATCAAACAAGGACAAATCCTTTCTCACCATCCACACAATTGACAATCACCTCACTTGGCAACACGACAGCACCTTGCTCTTGCCCAAAGTATGGCACGTTTTTCAGCATCGGTTGTGTTTTCTCCTGTTCTCACACCCCTGCCCTCTGCAACAGTTGCTCCCTGTAACAGCCTCTGGCTCGCACTTCAGTACTGTCCAGAACTTGATTTTGAGGTATCACCCAAATAACTTAACTAGACAGATCTAGAACAAAAATATTTCAACAGTGTGAACAGAAAGAAAATTAAGTCTATGTTTATTACTTTAAAAACGTGAGTCCCTCACCTTGACAGCAAAAATGGAAATTGGCTTATTAATGAGTCCAGAAGTCTTTCAAGAAGATGCTTGTAGTGGATTTGGTCCAGAATTCACATGCTACAAATGAGTTCACTACATGCATGACAACTGAAGGATAACAACCTCTAAACAAGGTAGGTGGTTATTTATTATTGTTATTATTATTGCCCATTCAGATCTGGGAACACAGGCTTTACAAAGTCTTCTAAGAATTTGCAGGGTGTGGAACAAAAGTCAAGAACCTACGGATATCACCCCTTTCCCATCAACTCTCTAACTTTATAGTCACATTTTGCTAGGCAGCAGGCTTGGACTGTTGTTAGAAAGATTTCCTCAAACCAAATGTCTCCCTGTGTCTGGAGCCATGCCTGTCCCATTTCCTGCATAATGTTCAACATCCTTAAAGTCATTTTAGAGCCACAACAAAACTCTCAGGAAGAAGGAATTAGTCACTCTAATTTTACAATGACAAAAAACGTAAAGAAAGAAAAATTCCCACCTTTTTTACTCTCTTCTATGAGTGTTTTGTTTGTGGCTCTTTTATAGCCACATAGTTCCATGCCTGTTGGCAAACACGCTAGTCCAGAAGATAAAGAGAAAAATATTTAACAGTCCAAAGATTTCCCCTTCTAAAGGGGAGCCACTAACTGAGCCCAGCTCAGCTCTCTCCCAAAGGATGCACGGAACAAGAGATTTACATCCTCCTTATGCCCTAAGGAGCAGATGCAGAGGAGATTTCCGCAATTCCCTGAATATTCCACTGAGTTTGGGAAAACCCAGGAGCCAGCCAATTTCTAGACCTACAGAACCACTAGCTGAGGCTGACCCTGAATCCAGCCCTGTCTCCAGGGAACAGAGCAAGCTGAAGAGGTTGATTGCTATTACAAAACTCACTGTCATTAAAGCCCTTGCTTCCTGTTACAAACACTGCAGCGATGGCCGAGATAATGGACTTCAGTCCCCTTCTCATCCGCTCTCCAGCTGATGTCCTTCCCCTCCAAGCAGAAAATCTGTGACGAACAAGTTACTTCTTTTCTCTGTGCTACGAGGTTCTCCATGCTGCAAAGTAAGCCACCTGCTAACCAGGATTAGAACAAACGCCCTCGCAATTGCCATGTTTTAATTAGCTAATACTTCCAAACATAAATCTTATTGCTTACGTCAAAGATCAAATAGTACCATGCTGCAGTAAGCTAAGCACACATTTACAAAAGCTCACTAAATACAGCAGAACTTGAAGCACAAGATACATTTTTACAGCAAGAACCATACCTGAAATTACCAGTTCAGGACATTTCTCAATGTTAGCCATTGAGAGCTGCCTGAGAAAAAACTACTTCTTCAGGCCAAACTAGTAACAAAGAACAGACATGGACTTACTGGGGAGGGTTAAGTGGATGTGAGTGCCCTTCCCTGGGACTACAACCAGCCAGAGTGTTGCAAGACCCTGAAACGTGATGCTATACCTGCCGATTTTGATCTCGGGCTGCCTCAGATCATGCAAAAATGAAAGCAGGAAAAACTATCTGAAACACATGCACGTCAACTAACATGACTATTACATGACAACAACTAGCATGCTAATGAATGCTACATGTATTGCTTTGCTACACCTATATGTAGCAAGAACTGCTGCTATTAAAACCTAAAGCTAGTAAGTCTTCTCAAATTTGTTACCCAAAAATTTATCGGATCTGCAAAGAGGGCAGCACAGTTTTGTCAAAATTGCAAAGGAAGCTTGATTTAAAGATTATTTGCCTCTCTTCTGACTTATACCACAAATTGTCCTGATAAAACAGTCCTGAAGGCAGTGTTCACACCAAGGTCTCAGTAAATGCATATACAACCACTTCCAGGATAGCAAGCACAAACAACAGGAAATAAGAGCTTTTTAGTTATACGCTTACATACAGCAGCATATGGATTCGATTTTGCACCCACTATAATCCAATACCAGTGCTCCCATGATCTGCTTACAGTTTCAAATACACAGATAAAGACTATAGTTCCACTGACATTTTTACCTTGGGAGGGAGAGGGAGGAAAGAAACCCACTTAAAAGAGGAGGTTTATGCAAACCCAGAGCTAATCCAGGCTACTATGAAGCCCCACAAGCTGTTAGCACTACTGAGCGTGGAGCACTGGGTCAGGAGCGAGCAATGAGGAACAAAGCACGAGAGGCTGAATCCAGGTTTGCCACCAAGGAAGTGCACAGAAACATGAGTTAAACATCTGAGGCCACAGTCTTATATTGTCTCAGGCTGAGGGAAAATCCAGGTTAAAATAAAGCACGCACACACACTCTTTTTATTTTTTGTCCAGTTAGTCTTAATTTAGGTCAGATCAACCTGATGCACCGCACAAACACACCACCGCTTGTGCTGGAAGAAGGAAAGGACAGTGTGGAGGCAGAACCTTGGGAGGCAAAAGGGTGGAAATGCTTCTGTCAGTGTTAGCAACGTTGCCTGCGATCCCACAGCATGATGTTACCGCGCACATCAAATGACACTGCCTTGCTGCTGGCAAGCACAGAGAAAACACTGGGGAAAAAACAATGCATAGTCTCAGAACATATGGCAAAATGACCATATGTATTTTGTACAAAGTAAACTGGAGAAATTGGAGAGTTTATACTTTTTACAAATTAAATTAGAATGATTGATCTGTTTGGCTTTGTGTAACGGGCTCACTGCCAGCTGCTATAGGGCAGCGTGGATGTACACAACACCTGCAAGTCCGTTCTTCCACCTGTATGGCGAAACAGCAAATCTGCCGGTGGGTGTTCTGCAACGAGCGCCAAGCGAAGCTGTGCAGTCCGGCAGCAGCAGGTCTCTCCCCTTCAAAAAGCAGCAACAACAAAAACGAAATCCCGTGTTTCCTAGCAGTTTGTTTTACTGCCGTACAGTTTTTAACTGCTGCAACTCCCTGAGCAGAAAACAACTGCCCAGGGTGACAGGAACTGACAAAGGTTACACACCGGCTGGAAAACAGCCGGGAAGGCCGCGGTCTCCAGCCTCCCCCCGCCCCGCTCAGGGTATTTTAAAGATAAAGCAGTATTGTATCACCTTTCATTGCTGAGAAATATGTTAGAGATGTAACTACCGTGACGTCCCCCTCTCCGTCGACTCCCGAGGGTCTGCCTTTCACACCACACCTCAGGGGCACAAAGCACCCATCCCGCCAGCCGCTGCCTGCCGGGCACCCACCGGCACCGCAGCCGACGCCCGCCCCGCGGGGGGCTCCTCGGGGCCGGGCCACCTGCCCTGGCCTCCCGCCCTGCCCGCCGCCGTCCCGCAGAGCCCGGGGACAACCCCGACGCTCGGGGCCGAGGACGGCGGGAATAGTTTTTTGGGCCCCCGGCGGGGACGCTGTGGTGAGGTGAGGCGAGGCGCAGTTCCCGCCCCGCAGCGGGAGCCTGAGGGGGACGACGCCCCGCCCCCCGCCCCCCCCCCGTTACTTTCGACTGGGAAGGCTGCGCCCCGACGGCGCGCACTGCCGCGGGAGGAAGCCCCCCCCTCCCCGCTCCGCGGGGCCGCGGATCTTACCTGAGGCGGAGGAGCGGCAGCGCCGAGTCGAGCCGAGCCGTGCCGTGCAGGTCCCGCGGCCGCTGCTCGCGTGGCGGGAGCCGCCCCCCCCGCCGGCACCTGGGGCGGCCCCGGGGGCGGAGCCGCGGCGGGGCGGGGAGGAGGGGCGGTGGCCGGTTGGGAACGGTGGGGCTGGAGCGCGGGAGCCCCGGCGGGGGCTGAGGGGGGGGGTGTCCTAGCCGTGCGCGGCACGGCTCCGCACGGAGCGGGCGCCAGCCGGCAGTGGAAGGAAGGCAGAAGGGAAGGCAGGCGGCCCGAGCCCTCCGGGGGCCCCGTCCAGCTGGTCGCCCTCTGCCGCCCGCTCCGCTCCCGGGAATGGGATCACCTCAGGCGTCCCTGGGAGCCCCCGTGGCAGGGAACGACGTCCCAGGTGCGACCCTCACTTGCCGTTCTTGTTGCACTGTCTACACGGTCTGGAATGCACTTCCGTAGAAGTTAACTCTGAAGCCTAGTGATGGTGGCTGTGGCATCAGGAAGTACATCTCTACTGGCAAGAAGAGAAAAAAAATGAGGCAGTGACTGTGATCTCTCCTAAGTTGCTTGCCTGAAGGAGGTCTGATGAAGAGGTTGCAGCAGACCCTCTTGGCTTTTAAAATCCTACAAACGGGCCCCACGTTCAAAATCAGAGACCTGTTTGTGGCCTATCCCTTGCTGGGAAACCAGAACAGCTTTCAGAGATGATCTGCTAGAGAAAGTGAACAAAATCATGGGGTGTTTTAAACATGTCTCTGACCTAACTAATGAGGTGCTTTCCAGACAGCCAGCAAAGATGGCAGCGTGCTTTCCCACTGCCGGGCTGCAAGCAAGTGCCTAAGCACAACATCAAGGTTCTTGATCAGCCCTGGGAGAGAGCAGCTCCATGCGAGGGGAGGCCAGAGCGGGAGCCACCTAAAGATACTGGAGCTGCTGGGTTCCTATCTTCTCTCGATGACTAGCTAAGCAGCCACCAGGGACCACCTCTGAACTCAGGGCTCTAAAATTGGGGGGGTACAGGTGCCTCTGCACCCTGCCACATCCCTCAGAGCACCATTCCCTTCCTGCCCAGTCTCATTGTGGTGTGCTGTTGTGTTTGATGAGCAGCACTTTGACTCAGCTGGGATACTGCCCAGACAGGACTTGGTCTACTTAGAAAAGCTTTTTGCACATCTGGTGATCTTCAGTAACCGTCTTTGGACTGGCTTGTAGGTCACCCAGCCCTTAGACAAGCTTTAGCTTTATAACAGATCAGCCACTTTAAAGGAGTCTGTAAATTGCTTTTATTGCTACATTTTCCCCAGGGCAGTTGACAGTATCGTGAGAATGCAGAACGCCAGAGAGTGCGGTAGTGCTGTATAACTAGCATATAGCCAAGGTGTGCAATTTAGGAACAATCACAGGAGAGATGCAGAGAATCTTTGAGGAACACCCCTTCTCACTGCAGGTCAGAGATGCCATACAGCTTCTCCATTTTATTCAAGCCAGAGCTATTTGCCAGGTGGCCCAGGGGACAGTTCTACCCAGCATCAGAGTTATTTTCTCATCTAGAATGACAATGTTTATTTCCCATCAAGACCCCAACTAAAATTATTGTTATATAAGCCAGGCCCTGATTTAAGCCTTAAGCAAGGTTATCAGCTTTGTGTAGGCAACTTGCAATAATCGATAGTGTAACAAAATCCCAGACTTACTACAATAGTTATTTCAAAGACAGCCTAACAGGCTTGACACCTACAAAAGTCTTTTTAGCTCCTTGTAATCCTCTTGTTGCTCTAGGAAACATGATCTCTGCCTTTTCTAATACCTGACTTCCACTCTACCCAACACAGTGTCTGCAGTGATGGTGATAATGCTTTTCCCTCTATCTGCTGACTGATGCTCAGTCTAGAGAACCATTGTGAGCCAACAGCCCTATGAAGTACCAACATGGAAGGCAAGCGGTCATGGGCAGATACCTACACCTTTGATGCAAAGGGCACGTTATAACTTAGGCTCGCTTGGGCATCTCCTTAGAGATCACCTGATTTAACATCCCATGATCACAGCCACAAGCACAGAGCCACTGTTCAGCCTAATTTCCAAAGGCTTTTCCAGATTTCATGCCATCCCTGAAATGCCAGTGTTCATACACAAGCCCTTTGTATAGGGTTTGCGTGCCAAGGTTTTGGTAGCGGGGGGGTGACAGGGGTGGCTTCTTTGAAAAGCTGCTAGAATCTTCCCCCATGTCCAACAGAGCCAATGCCAGCGGCTCCAAGACAGACCCGCCACTGGCCAGGCCGAGCCCATCAGCAATGTTGGTAGTCCCTCTGTGATAATGTATTTAAGAAGGGAAAAAAAGTTGCTGTGGGACAGAAACTGCAGCCGGAGAGAGAGGTGAGAGAACATGTGAGAGAAACAGCCCTGCAGACACCCAGGTCAGTGAAGAAGAAGGAG
>JAVKLA010000090.1:7557455-7570432 GCA_034782735.1 Sagittarius serpentarius | reverse complement strand
CGCTGGAGCAGTCTGTGCCTGAAGGACTGCAGCCCGTGGGAGGGACCCATGCTGGAGCAGTTCGTGAAGAACTGCGGCCCATGGGAAGGATGCATGCTGGAGAAGTTCACGGAGAACTGTCTCCCATGGGAGGGACCCCAGGCTGGAGCAGGAGCAGAGTGAGGAGTCCTGCCCCTGAGGAAGAAGGAACCGCAGAGACAAGGTGTGAGGGACTGACTCCAACCCCCATTCCCCGTCCCCCTGGCCCGCTCAGGGGAGGAGTTGGTAGAGAAGTCAGGAGTGAAGCTGTACCCAGGAAGAAGGTAGGGGTGGGGAGAAGGTGTTTTAAGATTTGGTTTTATTTCTTTGTTCTACTCTGATTTGATTGGTAACAAATTAAATTAATTTTCCCCAAATCAAGTCTGGTTTGCCCGTGACAGTAATCAGTGAGTGATCTCTCCCTGTCTCTATCGCGACCCACAAGCCTGTCATTATATTTTCTCTCCCCTGTCCAGCTGAGGGGGGGTAGCGGGGGAGTGATAGAGCGGCTACATGGTGCTTAGTTGCTGGCTGGGGTTAAACCACAACACCCTTTCTCAGTCAGGGCTAACCGAAAGAAAAAGGGATGCACCCAGGTAATTAGGAGACCGGGGAATATGTAGTGATTCTTTCTGTCTATCATTTTGTTTAGCCACATTTCTATAATTCATGGAGTCAATATTGTTAGCTCTCCTAGTGCACTTCCCTTCCAGAATTTAACATTGTACGGTCATGAGTTACTTACACAACTTCCAGTGAGGGAGGTCTGTACTATTTTAGATTTATAGATGGGCAAATGAGGAAACAGGAGATAACTCCCACAAGCCCATCGAGGTGGAAGTGAAGAGCAGATATTATGCTTTATCTTTTTTTCTGACATGTGGATCTATCTCACTCTCTCACAGCAGTCATGCGAGCACATTTATCAAGCACGACATGCATGCTCTCCTACTCTCCCAACATTTCTAATTCAAGTTACTGCATCCTCATACAGTGCAATTGATCTAAGGAAACAATTTTAATCTTTTCAGTTCCCTCTTTTCTAAAAACAGTATTTGATTTAGTGATTTGTTTATTACTAAAGCAAGAGCAGCACCAAAGCACTTAAATCAAGGATGATGGTCTGCTATGTGCAATGCTGTAAGTAGTAATAATACTAATGACCCCAAGTCTAAAAGACTCATCGTCTAAGTTCTTGATAAGCATTGGGCATACACAGACAAAATTGTATCCCAAAGAGGCACAGTTTGCACACGGAGCAGCGGTTTCAGCTCATTAGCAGCTGTTGTCCAGGGGAGCTAGGTGAAAACACGCCAAGTGTGAGGAGCAAAAGAAATCCTCCTTATTTGAATAGGTAGCACCCACCCAGCCACTTCTTCACTTCAGTGTGGAATAAACAATATGTATGCCTCATGCTGTGTCCCCAAGACGTGTGTGTGAATTTCATTCTCTTTAACAGGGCTAATGAACCAAAATCCTTACAAATGCGATTTTGAAAACTGTTCATAATATTAGAAATAGCACAATAAAGTGACATCCAAATTTGACTGTGCTGCCAATGCAGCTTCTTTTATGCACAGCATGTTACGTTGTGTCCTGAAACACGCAGAAAGCAGGGAGAACATCTGCCGTTCTTATCAATTAATGTTTCTGCAGCACGTCTACCTATGGCATGCTGTGCATGTGCAAAATGGTCCAAAAATGAGTCTATACCAACAAAGATCTCTAACCAGCAACCAGTTACATACAGCCTTAGCCAAATTCAGGCTGGACTGTCCTGCCCCTTCAGCTCTGCCCTGGCTCCCCCTGCAGCTCCTGTGGGCCTTCGCTCCCTTGCCCTGACTTGGGAGTGGCAGCAATGGGATCATGCCCTTTTGAGAAGGGAGAAACTCTTCGAAGTTGTCTCCCCTTCATCCCCCACACTGTGGCAGGGACACAGGAAATGGAGGAGGAGACACCTGTGTTGGTCAGAGGAAAACAGAATACTGGAGCAGCTCAGAAACACGATTGTTTTTACGGTACCCACCCACTCCGTGATCCCATGCCCGGGACGTACCCTGCCTGCTCCCTGCACCTTGCTTGGTGGGCCGCTCTGCCCCATCCTGGGATGAGTGCCAGCACGGGGTAGTGTGTAGCAGCCTCTCTTTCTGTTCCGAGTCAGGACCTTGAATGCTGTAAGCACAGGTCAGCCAGTCCCTGCTTCCAGCATAGTTATGAACAGAGAAGTTTGGGGTTTCTTTTTTTTTTTTTTTTTGGTCCCTAATAAGGAACCTACCACAGATTTAGCCATTACAAATTTGTGCCATGACATTTGCCTCAGCCTGGAGAGGATCACTCAAATCTTGGACCCTGTCCCAACTGCCTGTGACAGGCCACAGGAGCTGGCTGGCAGCTGTCCGTGGAGATTCCTCCTCCTCAGAGCACGCTGACGTGGTAGCACGGGGCTGGTGCTGCAAGAGTGAATCACCACCTCTCGTAGGAGTGGTGCTCCCCAGACAATGGTAAGGCCTGGGAACTCTATGCAGCCACTCCTTATGCTAGACAAACTTTGAAAGGAAAAGCAAACTGAGTTTATTTGACTGAACTGCTTAACAAATCAGCACCTGTTTCTTGGAGGAAGAAAGGGAGAATGAGTTAATGTGCCAAATACTTTTGAGACAAAGTGACTTTTACCTTTTGACAGACCTTCATGATTGTTTCCTGGTTCCCTCCAGGCAGCGAGCTCCCCTGTCCAGTTAGCCCCAAAGACAACTTACACAGCTGTCTGGAAGCGGGGTGCAACCTTTTAGATAAACTTCATCCTTCAGCTTTTCTTTCTTTGAGATGAGCATGAACTTACTGTGAAGTTCCCCCTTTTTATTCCGCTCTCTGGACAGAGTTCTGCTCGGTGTAATTCCACCTTTACTGCTTTCTGAATCTTCATCCTCAAGTCTCAAGTTTTGATCTACCTATAGCCACGGTTGTCAAGCAATAGCCCTGGAGTGGTTTTCCTGGTTGGGCAAATTCCATCAGGCATAATACTGGGTCAGCTGCAAATAAATATCACAGCATATATGCAAATGCAAATGCCTCTCCTCTTGCCAAAAGTTAAGCAAAATTTCATCACCTCCAAGGATATATGACCTTGCATTCATATAGGTTTAATAATATCTCACTTCAGAGCTATTCGTTAGACAAGCTGTACGCGAGGACAACAAATGAAGCTCATTAGCAGTGTGATACAGGCTAGGTAACAATGGCAGACAAACAGCCATGGGGACAAAAGTGCATTTAAAGTAGGTGACTCCTAAACTCCACATGCCAGGATGACAGACCTGACACTCTGGCCATGCTGCTGTTCTTGGTTGTTGCACTTTTGTTCCCTGCTGCTAAGCGTGTCAAAGGAAAGGTTTCCTGAGCCTCTAGCTGACGCTTCCTTAAAGCCTGTTCAGCCCCAGGTGCACACAGCAACCTCTGCTCCCAGGCAGCCAGATGGCTAGCTGCGATCCAGTCACTCTTTAATTAACTTTGGGTTTTTTTTCCTTTCTGGGTTGTTTCTGGGAGAAAGGGAGCTGACAGCATGTTTGTTTACATGAGATTGGTTTGGTCTGGCAGTTCCCTGGGTCTCTGCTAAGAATTTTGAAATGTCTTTGGGTTTTGTTATCACCATAAAAGGCAGTAGAAGCTGAGAATCCAAGGGGATTTCTAGGATGCATCTAAAGAAGTTATGTAAGTATGCAGGTTTACTGCAAGTCATATGCAGATGGGCAGCACACGAAACAAAGCTGATGGGGGCAAACTAATCTGAGGCCTCGGTTACTGTGCACTGTTGAGCTGCTGCAGTGTATAATTAACTTTAAATGCAACTACAACAAATACTGACCTGTAAGCAGCTCCTCTAAACCCTGTGGAGTTGCTTGCATCTATAAAGTTACACAACATACATAAAGCAACTGTTGGATGGAAGGTTCAAGATGTATCCCTCTGCACAGAAGAAAATGCCTAAAAAGCAGAAGGGTGTAAAGAATCTGCATTAGGAGTTAGCAACTAAAATGTCCAGGTCTAAAACTAACAGGTAGAAAGAAAAATATTTCAGTAACAGATCAGAAGTTTACCCTGCAATCCAGAGATGTGAAACCGCTTTTACACGTTAACTAACTGCCCCTAGCAATCAAGCTGTGGCAGTACATATGTCATGTTCTACTGAGACCCCAGCTAAACGCCAAACAGGCTAGCAAGTGCCAAGCTCCATTTTGCTACAGAGGACAAAAGTCTAGTATAGAAAAGAGCAAGCAGAAGGGAGGGTGGGGAAGCTGTACCAGCTCACCATGTCTGAACATACAGAGGGTAGAAAGGATCAGAGAGAAAGGAGGCAGCCAAATAACAAGGGAAAAAAGATTATGGAATATTTTTTTCCTTCGGCAGTAGCAAGTCTGGAAGGCATAAAGTGCTGAAGGAGAGGAGATGCATAAGAGAAGAGGTGAAGGAGAGTAATTTTGAATCAGGATGGCCTTAAATTTAAAGGATGAAGCACATTGCCAGCATCCGTCAGTGAAGAGAGATCTCTCTAGATGAAGTTTTTAATTTGAGGCCATGTTGCTTCTGACATCAGAGCATTTTGCAAAGAAAGGGACAAATGATGTACATATCACAGACTGTAATTTCACTGCAGAGGTAAGAGAAGGGCAGAGCTGCTGCAAAAGCATGCCTGGAAAATCACAGAGGTGCACCCTGCTATATTGCATCAGAGATTGTTTTTTTTTAATTATCATGTGTTGAATCATATCGCAGATGAACAAGCAGAGTCCTCCCCCTGGTGGCAAGTAAAAAAGAAATAGCAATAATTTTTTATAGTCATGTCAATCTAAGGCTATAAATGAAATAAGGAGCATCAGACAGGACCTATTTTTTATTAGGTCTACTGATACAGCTGGGAAAAAAAAAAAGACAGTTTTGCAAAACACAAATCCTTTTTCAGGACTTACATAGAATTATTTACTTTGAAGGCTGATAAAACTTGAGAATAGTTACCGAGTTCAATTTCATCGTTAATTTGTTAGACAATTTGCAAGAGGAGCAGAGGATAAAACCTGTAGAACAACTTTTAGTAGCTGAGCAGGGTAATTGTAATGTGCAATAATCCCATTATTTCCACTTAGTCCTTGTCTTTTAGTGCCCAGTTGAGTTTTGGTGTCTAAAATCCCTTCAAGGCAGACTGGTCTGGAAAGTAAAGTTCATAATGCTACCGAACAGTAAAAATGGACTCAGTAGACAAGTTGGGTTTATTGTACACAACAGTTTTCCCCAACTCATGTCCCCAGATAGCTCTTTAAAAATTATCTGTAGAAAATTCTCTGTGTTTATTACGGGAAGTTACAGTGAGTGCCTTTTGGAGAGGATTTTTTCCTTTAGATGACTAGTTTGGTGCATGAGGGGAGAGCAGTAGGTGTTGTTTACTTTGGCTTTACTAAGGCTTTCGACACCGTCTCCCATCGCATCCTCACAGACAAACTGATGAAGTACAACCTGAATAAACCGGCAGTGAGGCGGACGGATAACTGGCAGAACCACTGGGCTGAAACGGGCTTGTCACTAGTGGAGTACCGGTGGGGTTGATACTTTAACATCTTTATTAACAACCTGGATGAATGGACAGAGTCCACTCTTAGCAAACTGGCAGATGATACAAAACTCGGGAGTGTAGTTGATAACCAGATGGTTGTGCTGCCTTTCAGAAGGACCTCAACAGGCTGGAGAAATGGGCAGAGAGGGTTGTCAGGAAGACAGGGAAATGCAAAGTCCTTCACCTGGGGAGGAATAACCTGTGCACCAGTACAGGCTGGGGGCTGACAGTCTGGGAAGCAGTCTTGCAGAGGAGGATGTGGGAGTCCAGGTGGAGGACAAGTTGACCATGAGCCAGCAATGCGCCCTTGTGGCAAAGAAAGGCCAACAGCATCCCGGGCTGCATTAGGAAAAGCATTACCAGCAGGTCAAGAGAGGTGATTTTTTCCCCTATTTTTCCTTCAGTTGCAATAGATAAACACTAGGTATTACCCTGCCCTCAACAGTATAGGTAGTATAAGAATGGCTGAATTGTAATTACATGGAAAAACAACTGTTGTCTTTTAATTACAAAAAGGAGAAACCTTCTTCAGCTGTGACATCCAACATTAATAACCACTGCAACATAAACAAAAATATATTCCCCCATCCTTAAGAACGGAAAGCTACGCCCTTTACCACAAAACACTGCCTGCATGCTTATATTTAAAAAGGTTTAATTTTTCACCCTGGTACAAAAATACAGTACAACGTGATGGCAAGGCATTCGCCAATAAACATTCAAAGAATAAAAGGGGAATTCCCCGTAAAGCTTCAACATAACCCACCCTCACTTGATGAAACAATCAAAAGGTGAGTGCCCAAGGAAAAAGTTAAATTTCTGCCCAAAGGCAAATAAAGATGAATCACACAGTTTTACACAAAAATATGTTTGAAGAGCTAATAATTTCACATGCTACTTGGACATTCATTAAATTTATTCTACTTGGCTTAGTGGCAGAATTCACGGTTTGGGATGTCTAGAAAACACCTGGCCCAAGAACATGCCCCATTGATAGGAATCCCCAGTAAAAACAATGGGATCACATAATACCAGTGAGAAAAGAGGGATCCAACCCTGCTTAAGCATCAAAATGTTGGCTGCTTCTCGTTATTCCAATCACACTGTCCTCAAATAATGTTTTGCCCTACACACCTCCCTTTTAACACCAAATAGTAGTGGTTGCTCAAATACACAAACTGATGTGTTTGCACATCACCTAGTTGCATATAACCATTACAGTACAAACTGCCAGACAGAGGAGGAGATAACACTATAACTGATGCATGTGTGTGAACTCCAAACAGGGTTTAACCTAACATTGTTGACAGGAGAATTATGTCCCTTCAGCGCACCTACATTCTTGGTCTGTTTAATAATTTCCTTTTAGAGTTTCGAAGTGATGGAAAAGCATCATTCAGTGTATTCATTATAGTTCATCTCCCAGGTGTTTTTGTTTGAAAGCATCACCTGTTAGCTTCTCCTGGGCCTCCTTCATCCCTTGGACAACTGAAAGATTAGACAGAGAGGTATCAAGTATTAATCTCAAGACAAAAACATCAAAGTGGACTGGTAATGAAAGTGTTTTAAAACAACACAGGTACAGAATGTAGATCTACAAATTAACCTGTGGAAAAAAACCAGCAGTCCTGCGCCCTTTTCCTAACTATTTGTAGCTGGATCATGTGAAGTGCATGATTTGCCATGTCACAACTGGAGCTGAAGTTTTGGTTCTATAGACGTTATAGTAGGTATTAAGGTGAATCATGATTCTGAATATGGTTCCTCAAGGCATAAGAGAACCACTCACTCACATTGTATCTAACAGCTCCCAGTTACACTGTAAAGTATCACCATTTCTCCACTCAAAAGCGAAGGTGTGTCTCACTCAGGACACCCAGTGTTTCATCTCACTAAAAACACACTTCAAACTACTTTGCACATACCTTGATCAGCATTGGTATAGAAATACTTGTAGCTGGGGTTTCCTTTCTCATTTATGATCTCTGGGTGGACTTTTCCACTGGGGTCTATGAAACAAGAAATCAAACAGGAAATTTAGGTGGTAACATTAAGAACACAGTCCTGTGAGTGGGTACAACAGCTGTGGCTGCCTTACCCATGAAAAGGATTCTGGGAATGTAACCTCCATCAGGACTAAAGGCTTCATCCTTTGGCTCTTCGTCATCCTACCAAAGCAAGACAGAAGAGAGGGAACATATTAGCAAGACATCTAACAGAACACTCATTTTAAAGAAACAAGCTATTGCCTCCAGATTCCATTTACCCTGAGCAATTTACATCTTGAGCAGACACTAGGTAACTGCACTATCTTCTACTCTCAAAGGAAATAAAGTTATTTTTACCTAAACAAGTAGTATTTTTGAAAATAATCATATTCTTTTCCGTTCACGTTGATGTAGGAATGTTTGATATGTCATGAGAGAATGAATATAAATTCCTTTACTGCAGCAACAGAATAACACAAGGTACAAATTGTTAAAGAGACAATGGTAGAGAGCCCGGTTTATAAACACAATTAAAATAACCAGACTGAAGAAAATTCTTTTTAAAACAATCAGCTATATCAATCAATCCTGAATACCTATTCAGGAGTGCAGGATTTAGGATGTACACAAAACAGGATGCAACCAGTTAAGTAGGATTCCAAATGCTTAATTACTGGACAGTAACATAGATACAAATCAGAGGGCAGCCTACCTCAAGGTTGACCATAACAAAATTATGGGCAAGTTCAGAGATCTCCTTGGATTCAGCAAACTTTGGCTTTAAAGCTAATTAAGGGGGGGAAAAAAAAAAAAGAGGTGTGTAAAGACAGTAGAAAAGATTTCAGGTTTTCAGGTCAGCATCAAAATCTCAACTTCATTCCTCCCTCTGGAGAGCTGGTACTTTTCCACACGCAGTGAGTAAATGGAATATAGGTATCAAACCGTTAGAGGTAGGCTTAGAACAGCAGGTAACTGAAGCAGTCCTTGCTGGGCAGCCATATGATAAAGCCTGGAGAACAAACATACTCGGTCATATTTGAACCAATGGAACAGAAGTGAAAAGCTTGCTGTAAACCGCTATTCTCACTCAACTAGCTCATCCTTTAAGCTTAGCTATTATGCCTAGCTTGTTTGTTTGCCATACTGAAAGAGACAAAGCCTCACCTTCGAAGAACCACCATCTGAAAGTAAGGCAATTTACACTTAATCCTTCAATATCATTCATTCTGTTCCATTTTTTATAGCCAAGTGCAGGAGAAATTGCAGCCACTACAGAAGTGCAGTATTACAGCTGTTATTTTGCTGGCATTTAGGCATGGCTGGCTTTTGGCAGTGCTAACAGGTAAAGTAGTGCGGTATTATACCACTGTAAATGAAATACAAATACTGTTAGCTACATTTTGAACGCAAAGTTCATGTTTCTCATGGTTACATGATTTGTATACAAAAGTGCATTAGAAATTTCAGCAGGCTCTAGTATTAAAGACACTTACCTTTGCAAGCTCCACACCAAGACTTGTGGATGATAACCATAAGAGGCAAACCACTAAAAAAAGAAAAAATGAAAGAAAGGAAAGGACGGAAAGAAAGGAAAGGAAAAATTGTCAAAGAAAGCTTACAGTTGAGCCTCTAAACCATTACATTGTATTACATGCACATTTTAACAGTCAAGACTTCTACAAAGGCTAAATGTAACAGAAAATAAGGAAGATGTAAAGACATTCTGCTGTGTTCTAAGGCTGTCTTGCAAAAAGTTCTCCGAATCTTAGAACATATATAATAGTAATTTATTATAACTGCCAGCCAATAACTGCTCGTACAGGAGACTTTCTCTTTGGAAGATTTGCTCTTACTAGTTCAGATGTGCTCAGATACACAACTGGTCATGCGTTTTTTACTGGAAGTGGTTAGTGACACTAGCTGCTTGAGAGATCTCAGGACGGATTTTCATGGCTGCTTAAGGCAATCCAGTGGAGGACAGTCATATATCCATTCCTCTCCCCACTATGGTCTGTATATTTCAGTCACCTCCTGTGACTAAGACCCTCCATTGAGCAATAAACACACACAGTAACCTAGCAAACTCTCTGGCTGCCAGGCTAGCTTCCTACATGTTGGTATGCTGAAACAAATCTGTGACAAATGTGACAAGTGCCAGGACTGAGAAGGAGGGGGAGTCTGCGTGGAACTGCAGCCTAAATAAAGTGCAATGCAAAAGAACCAAAGTTATTCTTTATCATTCTCTCTCTCTTCCCAAATAATTCACTTGACCTTTACTACCTATGCTACCCAGAGGTTAAGTTTCCATCGCCCCAAGATACATTTTATTTAACCCCGTTCATCAAAAATCCCTTCAGCATTTCACCTTCTGACAAAGACAAGCTTACCAAGTTCAATTCCTCCAAGTTCCTTTACAATATATTCAGGCTGCATTATGCGATTAGACAGAGAGGCCTTAGAGACACTACGAATTTCACGTATTTCCTGCTGTTAGTGCTGGTGATCCAAACAATCCACCACTTCACTGCTCCTGACTATTTTGCATCAATTTTACCTTTCTATCAAGAAAAGCAATACAACTACAGGTGACTTTTGTTGCTATTGAACACATCCAGGTAGTACAACACTTACCTCCACACTTTGTGCATGCCGAAGTCCTTACTAACACTTTCATTGTTTCTACCATCCAGCAGTTGAGATGGTGAATGCTGACTAGGGCAATAAACTAAGAAAGACTAAGGAACAAGGAATTGGGAATCTCATCCTTTTTCTCTTACCAATAAATCCCTGAAGCTATGGAATAATATCCAAGAGAAGCTGGTAATAATGACATAGCTTCCAGAACAGTAAGAACAGCCTAAAACTAGGTGAAGGAATGGAAGGCATCTAGAGAGAACATATGATATGTATACTTCCTTCAGGATATGCCAAGGAAAGCAAACTGTAAGCTTTCTGCTACTGTAAACTCTGTTACCGTATTAGGCGTTAAAAATAAAGTAAAATTTTCACACACAGAAATTACAAACACCTTTGCACATAACAGCAATTAAATTAATTACTAGCAGAACTGATACATGAATTTTTCTTTAGCTGTAGATAGGTATGAAAGGAAATCTCCACTTAGCAGCATTCAGTTATGGCCTTCACAACCAGGAAAAGGTGGAGAGAAAGCCATTAACATTTAGAGTTGTTCAAACAGAAGTCTGCCATTTGTAACTAACCAATATGTTATCATCTTTACATAGCACTCTGTTTGCAGTGAAGAGCAAGAATACATGTTTCCCTAGTAAAGCTTATATTGCTCTCCCTAATGACAAAAAACCACTTTTTTTTTTTCATTGTTTCCTTCGAGTCCAACATGATTTTGCCTCTTTCTTGAAGAGAGGCTGATTTAAGTCTGGAAAATACACACAGTTCTTATTATCATCAAGGATCAGTGCTTCATGTCAGAAGAGTTCAATCATCTGGTAATCGATACTGCAACACTTTTTTTAACTTAAGAGAAATTTTCAAAGCAGATTTTAAATGGAAGTGCTCACAGTCTTGAAATACCAACTTAAGTCAGTGAGAACTCACAGAAGTTTTAGAGATACTGAATGCATTTTCTCAGCTTTATTCTCTTCACTTTGACTGGGAAAATAAACTTATTTACATCAAAACAATTCTGTAGTTATTTCTCAGTTATGCAGTGCGTAAGTCCACCTAGCAGCCAGTACACCAAATAAACAGCCAATGTAATTGAAGTAACCCTTCCTGCCCCACGTTACCATTTCCTCCCAGGTAGCACTACATATAAAATTGAAACCAAAAGCCACAATTTATTAAAATGAGGGATGAAGCATCCACCAGAAAGTGAAAAGTTTATATAAGCTATATATGTGGTACAGCAAAGACTGAAATGAGTTGAACCTAAGCACAAAACTAAGTTACCCGTCACAGCTGGTACAGACTTATCGGAGCATTTCACTCAGAACACTGTCATTTTAGCTCATTCTTCCTATGAGAGCATTCATTCTCAAACAACTGCAGAAAAAAGACATAGCAAGTTATTTCAATAAAATAGTCCTGCAGGTGAATTAAGACTTTACTCCATTTAAGGCACACATTTTATTGTTAAACCTGAAACAGAGAGGTTTGAGTTTGCTAAGTAAGCCAGCAACCTTCTGTAGTGCAGAGTTTACAAATCTCTCTCTTAGGTTCAGTAGGATTTTTTGAAACAGTCACATCCTAAAAATACAGCTTGTTCCAGCTCTGGACCTGAAGTCTCTTCCACAGTTCAACGTTATCTGGAGACAGCCTTGGAAAAACAATCTTCTTATTCAAGACACACACATGCCAAAGCGGAGAGGAAAAGTTTTCCCCATGGTCACCACCTTTTGGGCTTTCATGTTCAGACACTATTTGATTACTGGGGTTTATGTCCCCACAGGAGACTTCACTTGCTTGGGGATACAACAGTAGCTCTCCCTTTTGAAAGGTGAAAGTGGGGAGAACGCAGGGGTGAGGGAACAGCATCCCTACAGATCCTCTTAGCAATACAGCTTGCTTAGCCACTGCAGGGACATGGCATCCATCTTCCCAGAGCTGCTGTTGCCACATGACCTGATACACAATAGGTGGAACCCAGGCTCTGGAAGGTCTATGGCTGGAAGGCACGGTCTTACTGTTGCAAGCGTACTTTGGGACCGGACCGCGGCCACTGCTGTGTGCAGCCCAGGCGGCAGGGTTCACTGGATGCTGCGGCTCAGGTACTGCAGGAACATGCTGGCCAGCTGGGGCAAGTTTTCGTCACTGGGCTGCATCTTGGTGTAGCTGATGAACTGCCTCCGCAGACGGCTCAGCTCGGCCATGCTCACCGGCCGGTTCAGCACCAGCCCTTCGGCCACGCCGGGGACGCGCACCACCTCCCCGGGCTGCGCCCCGCTCCTCTGGGCAGCCATGACGGCGGCCAGCACCTCCTGGGTGACGCGGTCGAGGTGGTGGAGGAAGCTGCTGGACTGCAGGGGCTGGGTGCGGGTGGCGCGGTGCGGCGGCGGCGGGGCGCTCTCGAAGAGGGCGGCGCGGATGGCGGCCAGCGGCAGCGGCTCCTCCCCGCTCACCGTGAAGAGCGGCCGGTCCCAGCGGTTGCGCGGGTCGGGGGCCTCGAAGGGCGGCTCGTCGGGGCCGCCGGGGCCGCCCGCGCAGTACAGGAGGCAGCGCGCCGTGCCCGCCTGCCGCGCCGCGCAGTACAGCTCGTAGCGGATGCTCCGCAGCTCGTTGCCCGCGTCCACGATCACCCCGTCCCGCCGGCTCAGCCGCCGCTCCACCTCGGCCCGCAGCGCCGCCCGCCCGCCCTCCGCCTCGGCCACGACGTGCGCCTGCCGCTCCGG
>JAVKLA010000090.1:7522277-7553070 GCA_034782735.1 Sagittarius serpentarius | reverse complement strand
TTTTTTTTTTTTTTTTTTTTTTTTTTTTTTTTTTTTAGCCCAGGAAGTGATGTGAAGCGGATGGGGGCGGTGCAGCGTTCTCGGCTCGGAGGTACCGGAGGAGGCTGGGAGAGGGGAGCTGCGGTGGGTATTTCTCTCACCCGCCCTCTGAAGGGGCGTCCAGCTGTTTCTCTCTCGGTCAGAGCAGCTCGGCTCCGCGCAGGTAGCCAAGGCCTCTGGGGCAGGAGTACCTCAGTCACACTGGTTCCCTAGAACCCTGGTTACTCCCCTGACCAAAATCCAGGGTTACCCCGGCGGGAGCAGGCAGCGAGGGGCGGGTTCCGGATTTCTTTTCTCTTCCTAAGTAAACCCTTTTGTCCCGCTGCTCTCAAGAGTTGCCCGACTGGTTGGGAAGGTAAAACCGACCGCAAGCACTCGTGTATGAAGGAGGGTTCTCCAAAGGGGACAACAACGCGCCGACAAGTGCGTGGTGGCACGTTTGGAGCCGCCGCGTCCCGGGTTTCAGTTCCCCGGCATCGGTCCCTGCCCGGCCCCGGAGACTACAGCTCCCAGGAGGCACCGCGCGCACGCCTCCCCGCCCCCCCACCCCTGCTGCTATGCAAATGTTACTCCGCGGCGCCGCCAATCCGCGGGCGGGCTGGTGCTGTCACGTGGCGCGAAGCTTCCTTTCTCTGTGCGCCTCTCTCTTCCTTCCTTGGCCGCCATCTTGTTCTCACCGCGTGTTGGGCTGCGGAGGATCCGCCGGACTCAGGTGAGATCTTTCCCGCGCCCGCCGGCACTACTCCGCCGGCATAGCCACCCCCACGCACCCCCACCTCTGCTCCTTTCCCTGCCGCCTCCCGGCGCGGGGCGGGCGGGGTGCCGCAGCAGCTCGGCCCCCTCCCGTCCCTGTCCGCCGTGCTGGGCCGTGGCAGGGCCGTGGGCGCCGGCCGTTCCCCGAGGAGAGGACGGAGGAGCGAGGCTTTGCACCGGGACGCAGTGTGGAGTGGGTCTGCCCTGGCTTGGGTGGCCGGTGACTCTCCCCTGGGGCCGCGGTTCCCCGCTTGGGCGGGGTTGCCCTGGCTCCCGAAGGACGGGGCCTTGATCCCTTCTCACTCCCCGTGCTTTGGAGGTAGCCAGCGAGGCGGCCCGAGTCCCTTCTCCCGCCTTCCCGGCGGAGCCCCTATCCGTGTGGTAATCCTCCCGGCGGTGCTGGGGCCTCGCTCGCCCGCGGGGGCCCTGTCTCCCCCTCTCCGTCGCTTCCCCGGTACAATGCCAGTGCGCAGGGGCAGACTTACTGGGGCAGAGCAGCGAAATGCCTTTATTGTGTTGGAAAGCTTGAGGTGTTTTTCCACCCATTACAGATTTTCTGATCTTCCGGCCTTTAAAGGTCTCACCTGACCCGTTGGAGATGCCACTGGACTAACTTCCCAGTCATTGGGTTGGATGAATAGCTGCCCAAGCGTCATTTTCACAGGAAATCTGTCAAGATGTGAACTTCACTGAGTTTGGAGCAGGCTTACTAGTTAAAAGTATCAGAAATTCACTATTTGGAAATAGTATTCAAAGTAGTGTAGTGATGGCTCTCTCTCCCTAGGCGTGCTGTTCAAGGTGTTAGAAGCACTCGTGCTGTACGTGCTGATTTGGGTCTGTTGTGAGTCAGTAGTTCAGCCAAATGGTTCCAACAATAAGCTAGCATACTTGGAAATTCACAGTTAGTACCTCAGACTGATGCAAAATGAAATGTTGTGATGAATTTCCTGTGAGTTTAAACCCCCCTGCAATTTCAAGAGTACTTTTGAAATGGACTGTGAACGCTTTTTTTCTTAATATTTTTATGGTTAACTTTGTATTTCATTCTTATTCTTCAGACACAGCACTATGAACCAAGAAAAACTGGCCAAGCTTCAAGCGCAGGTCCGAATAGGAGGAAAGGTAAGAAAACCATCAAAGATGTACTGTTCCCTGTAATTTACAGGAAAACAAGGAGAAACATGTCTGAAACTTGTTTGCAAAGCGTAGGCTTTAGTTCATGGGAGGGGGAAAAAAAAATACTCTGAGGCCTGAAAAGTTACAGTTTTTCTGTGATCTAAATTGTAGTACTGCTGCCTGAAATGCAATTTTCTTTCAGGTGACAAGTGCTGGATGAGTAGTTTCTAGTGTGAAAGCTTTCTTTTTAACTCAGTGACTTTTTGTGACCTGTGAAAGCTCAAGCTAAGCTTACCTGTTGGTTGTTCCCGTTCTGCCTTTCTCTTCTCCCTGTTGGGGAGTTCTGTCTTTTGTGCCAGCTCCAGGGCTTACCTGACTCTACACTGAGCTGTTTCTTTTCTCTGAGCCAGCAGGTAGCTAATATGACAAAAAAGCATGTAGTTTGTTCAGTGTAGGTGTTCATCTCCTAACTATAGGCGGGGTTGTACAAAAGTTTGCAGAGTAGGAATTCCAAAATTGCTGTCTGTGGAGCAGTTTTAAAATGTTAATTACTTGGTTACAAAAGTGTGACATTTTTAAGTCACTGTATTTGTGCTTCATCTTGGAAAAAATAAAGTTCTTGGAAACTTTTACATATTACTAAATAGTAATAGTATTTTTACAATCTAGCTTGTGGGAAGGGAAAATACTGCTGCTGTTCAGTGTCTCTTTATCTTTTACACTTAAGAAAAACCTTAACATTTATACTGACAGTTAAGACTGTAGGTGAAGAGAAGTAAGTTGAGAAGAATTTTTTGACTACAGAACTTTCTCATAGCTTAAAGATGGGTTGCTTAGAGTGCGATGTGACTTTCAAAAATTCAAGTGTTGTGAGATTTTGAGAATAACTGTTTTGTCTTGATTCTTTTCCAGGGAACAGCTCGCAGAAAGAAGAAGGTGGTGCACAGAACAGCTACAGCTGATGACAAAAAACTTCAGAGTTCCCTCAAAAAACTGGCAGTAAATAACATTGCTGGTATTGAAGAGGTATAGTGATAAAAATAAGTTTCTTGTTTGAAATCGAATTCACTGTGTTGCTTTGGTGTTGTGGTTGGTTTCATGTGTTTGTTTTTTTTCTTTAAACAACAGTTTTTGCTTCAAAAACTTACAGGTCTGGTTACTGATAGGTAAAGTTATTTATTGTCTAATTCCTGTTAATGCATACATACCTAGAGAAAGAAGGGAGAAGGTTCTGATAGCCAGATAGTGATGATAGAAGCTAGTAAGCTGCTCATCATGTATGTCTTGCATTCATTGCAAAACAAAACTCTTGATTCTTGACTTCATGAACTTGATTACCTGCTTTAAAGAGAAGAGCATTAAATAAACAGGTACTGTGCATGCACATCCAAAGCAAGGGTTATGTGGTGCAGAATATAAAGAAAAGTATAAAAGTACCTGGAGTGAGAACTTGCAAGTCTGTATTATTAAAATTAGGTCCTTTTACTACATAAAAGTTACCAGTATTGTTTGTGGTAGTCACAGGAGATGACATTTCTTACAACACAGCAAAGGTTCTACAGAACCAGCTTCTGTGTTAATCTGAGTAGGACTATAAAGGTTTCAGATACTCCTTGAATATGTCTATTTAACATGTATGAAATGTGAAGCAAGACGCTGACATTTTCTGTAACATTGTAGAGAGTGACACTCATACGTGGGAGGAGGAGGTGTTGTTTCATCGTGAACTCAATATTACTGTAGTACTTGGTTAAAGAAGCATAATATTTAATCTGTGATTAATTAATTAAAGCAGGACTGCAAGTTGTCTTCCAAGGTCACTTGGTGCATACCTTTCTTCCAAAGGCAAATACAGAGTCAGTGTAGAAGCCTGGTTTGCCTGAAAGTTTTCATACCTCTGCTACAGAAACAGTTGAATTTGTCTGTTCACTTCAGCTTGATACACATATGCTGAGCTATACGAATCCAAAGAAAGACACAGTTCTTGTTCTGTTTTGTGGTTGGGTCTTCCCTGTCCCGTTCCCCCCTGCCCCAGAGCATAAGAACTTTATTCAGACCTGGTTATTAAGAGTTTTAAATGTCTTGATGTGAAGGTATATAATGCAATATGCTTCTACCTTGATAGCTAGGCACATAATTGCAGGATGTTGTTGTATTCAGCTGGACACAAGTTGAGCTTGGTAAACTTTGTCTAGGTAGAGGAGTTTGGGGAGACTAGTAATGTTGAGTCAAACATGAGTCACGCACTCATCTGTGTGGTTTTTAAGAGGCTTTTAAGTAAGAGGATGACCATGCTTGAAGCCTTTACCATTTCCCCATGTGTAAGGGACAGGACATCCTTCAGTTCTGCAGGAAAGCAACACACCTGGGTTTCCTCTTCAAAACATTTTGAACTCTGCTGCTGTGCAAAGATTGGTAATTTAGGTGTTTTTATATTTTAAATCTCTTCTTTAGTTCCCAAATTTCTGTTTTCTCCCTGTAACTTCTACTAAAAACAATACTTGGAAGTTTTGTGACATAAGTTTATTACTACTGTTTGGTTCAATGGGTAGAACTCTCTTCTTTTTTTCAGACAAAATTATTTTCCAGTTAACGACAGTTTAGCCATGCCCAGAAGAAAAACTTTTTAACTTTCCATTCTGTCTCTCTTTAAGTTAAAAAACATAAAATAAACCCATACAAATATGCCAGTATAGTCTTTGACAGTAGGAGCAAAGTAGACTGCTATACTGGCTGTAAAACTTAATTCTTGGTAATTCAGAAGAACAGGGAAGAGGAAGAGAGCAGGGTCACTGCACGATGTACTTAGTCTTAAGAAGGCGTAGAAGCCTGTTCTAGTGCAGTTGGTACATAAACCTCCAGGTCTGTGTGTATATGTGTAGAAAGCATCCTTGCCTTGGGCAGCTTCAGCAAGTAGGCCAGATTGTGAATCTTGTGCCTTTGCCAATTCTGCTGCAGAAACAATAACATTTTCCTGATAGATGACACAGCTGTGAATGGTGATGTCTTAAACTGATGTGGCAAGGCTTTTTTGTTAAGAGCTTTTAGTTTGTAAAGAGTTACCACAGAGCTGAAGGTTTTGATTTGTTTGTTTTACTAGTCATGCCTGATATTAACTCATTTATGCCTTAGAGTCTAATAACCTATGTATGTTTTTTGCCTTTGTTAAAAATATACATGAACTGTGTGATAACATATAATCCTTGCATATTTATTACTTAGTACTTAGATAAGTGTATTTTATGAAGGAACTGTAAATTCTACCTTTTCATATAGTATGTATGAACCCATATTTTATCATTAACTCATATTTTACTTCCAGTTTAGATGGTGTTCATTCCAGATGCTTTTGTCATGGTTATATTGTTCTCTAGGAGGAGTACTAGTTTTGTAATTTTTTTTTTTATTTTAATACTTTAAATCCAGATTTGAATTAGTTACCATTCTTGTTCAACGAGATGCTGCAACATTTTGGTAAATGTTACTAATATATTTAAACAGGTGAACATGATAAAAGATGATGGAACAGTTATTCACTTCAACAACCCCAAGGTTCAAGCTTCCCTCTCTGCTAACACTTTTGCAATTACTGGTCATGCAGAGGCTAAACCGATCACAGAAATGCTTCCAGGCATCTTAAGCCAGCTTGGTGCTGACAGCTTAACAAGTCTCAGGAAGTTAGCTGAACAATTCCCAAGACAAGGTATGTCTTTTTGGAACCTTTAATTGCTGATTTAAAGAACACATGCAGTATAAAAGTTTTAACCCAAATTTAACAGTAGCATGTATGACTTAAAGTGATCAAAAGCCTATGTACTTTTATTTATTTGTCACTGTTGCGGAAATACGGGGACACACACACATTTATTTCCCCTCCGCCCTGGTTGATTCAAGATTCTATATAGGCAGGCACTGATTTAAAAAAAAAAATAATAAAATCTGGTACGTCAGGCATGCTGTGATTCCAAGTGTACAACTGCGTATGACAAAATACTTAGGAAAGCAAGTTCATATTTTTGCGTGGAAAAACTCAACAGGTTCTTTTTGTCAGGGAATTGATTCTGTTTTCTTTGTTCATAAAAAAAACGTATTTCTGCTGTGGATATAGAGGAAGAAACATGTTCCGTATCTTCTGCTCTATAATTCCCTTTGGAATTAAACCAAGACTTTAAAAAATGAATTCAAAATCAAAGATTTTATTCAAAATTAAAAAAAAAATCAGGTTTTAATGTGATTCTTTATTTTCTACTCATTTTAAAGCCGTGGGAGAATGGTATGTGTATATATATGTGGTATAACTATTACTGTAACTTTACAGTTAAGAAATGGAGTCTGGGGACAATCCCTTTTAGAATGCTACCTCCTTGGGGAAGCACTGTAGTATGTTTTGTAGACGTCTCAACTACTGTCTCTAAGCAAGTTTGTAATTTAAGAATAGATGGAAATTTATTCTTAGAACGGTGTATGTTAGGAAATTAATCAGTCTGTTGACTTTGATATGAGTTTGTAAAAGCTTTCTTAGACTGCAAAACAGGTACATTTTTCATTACAAGTAGCCGTATCGGAGTTCATGTTTCATGTTATATATTGCCAAAAACAGGTTCTTGGTATCAAGCCCTGGTGATGTTGGACATCCAAAAAATTTTTTCACATTTATACTGTTAGGTGGTTATGGCCATTAAAAAGACTGTAATTGGACATGTTGCAGTTGTCTGTATTTGGAACTGGAAAATAAATTACCTGTTCTGTTGTTTTAAAAAAATAGTTATTCTTTCTAAATCAATAATTTTTTTCATCTATTTCATGTGCAGAGTTTTACTTAAAAGTAAAGGGTCTATTTTTCCTTCTTTACTAATATGTTAAATACCTTTGAAAATTTGGAAAGATGGATCGTCATGAGCGTATTTCTTTGGTAGAACCCCAGTACCAATAGATATTTACTATGCTTTCTTTAGATAGTACAGGAAGTGAAACCAGTGAGAAGAAATGCTTTCTTTTATTTTTTAAGTTCTTCCACTTCTCTGGATTACGCGTAGCATGTTCCAGCTTCCATGATTTGTGGAAGACTAGGTTTGATGCAGGACCCTTGGAAGGGAAATAGTTTTTCCTACAGTTGTGGCCTCTTGGTAATTGAATTATGATATGTTGGTCCCTGATTAGTACCATATTATTGTTGCATTGAAAACACATGACTTCAGTTAGAAGATTTAGTCATGCTGGGTTTTTTTCTGTATCATTTGATCTTTTGCTAGTTCTGCATTAATACCCCTAAGCATTTGAAAATGGCTGTACTAAGACTTTGGTATAAGAATGTTCACAAGTAGACCTTATGGTCATGCTGTTTACTGTTGATACCCAGTCATTTCTGTGTTTGTCACGACTGGGGTTTGGGGAAATGCTTCCTTTTTTCAGCTGTATGTTTTTTACTTTGTTGTGTGACTGTCCCTAATTCTGTATAATGAGAACTGGGCACCAAATTTCTTGTTACAGTGTTGGATAGTAAAGCACCAAAATCTGAAGATATTGATGAAGAAGATGATGATGTCCCAGGTAGGCACATACACATTTATATGTCCATTTTATGTCTAAATATTTCAATTCATGCATTTAAATATTTAGCTCTGGATGTGATTATACTTCTCGCTTACTAACGGAGGCTTCATATACTGGGCAGCATTAAAACATTGATGACTTTGTATTCCAGCTTCTGAAAAAAGGTTTACCCTATGCAAAACCCTTAATTCTTAAGTGAAAATAGATTTAAAATACTTTCAGGGAGGTTGAACAGGTGATCTAAATGTCCAAATAGGGTTTTAGGGCTGCAAAATGATATGATTGACATAGTCATCAGGTTGTCTTTAAATCAGAGTCTGGGGTGGGGATTTTTATTTCTGTAGTAGAAGAAACAAAGCTTATGTCACTGTCTGAAAGTTTCTCAGTAAATAAATATTACAAGTTCTTAATTTGTCAGTAACTGTCTATCAATCAGCACATTCTTCTGTATCCATCAATATGGTATATTAGCTAAAACAGCAAACTGGTGGACCCAGAGGTTCAATTCCTCATGCTCTGGCACTCGTTTATTTCTTTGTCACCTTGCATAAAAATTCAGTTCTCCAAAATTATCTGTTTCCTGCAGTACAACAGTTACTGGATACCTCATGTCAGGCATTCTTTATAGAATGCTGACGGCTCAAGACTCAACTGCAACTAGTAGAACACCTCTGAAAATCCTATCGTAATCACTTCATGTTAGAACTTCCACCCCTCTGAGTGTTCCTGCATTTCTAGTTCTTTGTGTATGTTCAAACAAACCATGTTTTCTAAAGCCCTTTGAAATCTGCGCAAAAAAAGGGTATACATAAATATAGTTAAGAACTACTTAACCTTTCCTATAATATATGCATTTTCATTAAACTTACGAAGGTAATGTTACTGGGCATTACTGTATTAAATATCTTCATGTCTTTCAGATCTCGTAGAAAACTTTGATGAAGCATCAAAGAATGAAGCTAACTAAAACATTAATAGTTCTGGAAGCTGGCATGGACTAGATTTAAGAAATCAGCTATGTGGTTCCAAAGTTTTAAAGAAACAGAGAACATCATCTGTTAATAGTTCAGTAATATAAATATTTTGTATTTTTATGATGCTGTTTGTTCAGCATTTTCTGTCAGTTGATTTTGCATTTTGCACTTACTCCCAGGATCTACTCTTTTGGTCAAACAGAAATGTCAGTGCAGTTTGAGGGGTGTGTGCATGTGCGTGTGTGTATGTGTGTGGGTGTACATATAGTGGAGAACAAATTGGAGAACACTTATTTAACCTTTTCCCCTTTTCCTTTGGAAGTAGAAATAAAATGAATCTTCAGCATTGTTACTTTTGATTATCACCAAATAGCGCACATAAAGTAGTTAAGATCAAAATTTTGTCCACATTTTGTGACCTGAAGGCATTACACAATTAAAACTTTGGTTTAATTTGCTGTTAACTATTGTACTTGCAGATTTGTTTCTTATCCCTGTTGTAAATGTGTACATGATAGTTGTTATCAACCTTATGTTGATCCAAGATGATTCCAAAGACAAGCTGTTTTACTGGCTTGTTTGGTACAGTAACATTTTAAAAAAGAAAGCTTGGTCTCAGAAAAGTGTGCTTTTTTAACCTTTCAACTTTTTCTTTTTTCTTGTCTCCCTAACCTTTTGAGACAAGCTGATGTTTGACTCCTTCCACGTAGGCTTAGCAGTATGTTCTCCTGTTGATTATGTAGAGTATTTTCCATGTCAAAAGGAAAATGAACACCTTGGTTCTCTACTGTCAGGTCACTTCCTAAACTTGGAGGTCTAATTGGTAACAGTCCAGTGCACCAGTTTTGCACAGTAACAGATTTTTGCTTGAAGAACTTCAAGCTGTTCTCTTGGCGTGACTGCATTTACTAGCAGCTGATGATCCACTGTCATTCTTATGGCACTAGGATTTAAATGCACCAGGATTTAAATGCACTGTGCGAGCAGTATTTGAGGTGCGAGGAAAGAGTTGTTGACATAGAGTTGTTGACATTTTGCCTTGCCTCCTGCTGGGCAGTTTGTGCAATGACTAGCTCTAAAGGGATGATTTTTTTTTTTTTTTGCCTGCAACTTACCTTTGCCTATAACCTACCTCTAGGTTTGGTGTCATCTATGTAATAGCTTCTTAAAAACCACAAATGCTCCTCAGGCCTAAGGAGGACATTGGGAGGTACTGTTGGTACAGTGCAGTATTTATGACCTTTCTTTAAAACGCTTAATGTGAACTCATTTTCTCAGAGGCTCTTTCAAGGTTCTTGGTGTAATGTGCATTATGGTATAGTTAGACATCATTGTAACCTGTGTCAAGGGCAGCTGTGGCTTAAGAAAGCCGTTTTTTCTCTACATCTGTCACTTAACTATGGCTTAATTGGAACATATCAGCTTTTTATGTCAGTTCATACGCTAGAGAACTGTAAAAGTACAAGGTAAACAGTACATGAGTTCTGGTGACATCATCATAAAACCACGAAAGCGGAGCTGTAGTAGTGGTTCATCATCTGAACTCCATTTATTTTATAGGCTTTGTTCAGTTTTTCCTGTTATATTTTATATACTACATGGATCTTACTACAAAATAAAGTAACAGTACAAAAGAGGAAATGCTCCCTCTTGTGTGTTGTCTCCCCCTCCCACCAGCACTAGCTGAGGAACGACAGGTGGATGCAGCAGCTGTTTCAAACAGCACTATATCCTTGCTGACAGTGACTGAGGAAGATACATGCAGGATTAGGGAGGATCCTGTTAAGAGCTTCAGGATTTCACACTCCCATGTACCCACTCTCCTATTTTCCCTACAGTGTTAAATGAAACTTTGGTTTATTGTATGGCTGATCTTAAATCAGCTGCAGATGCATTTGTTCTGTTTATAAGGAAGAGTTGTCTTCATTAATGTGCACAGACACACTGCATTGCCTTTTGCTGTCTCTGCAGGCTCAAAGAGCAAGTGAAGGGTACTAGGAAATAGGTATTTGCAGTGTTCTTCCATTTGCTTAAGGGGCATGAGTGAAGAACGTTTTGCAATAGCAACTGTACTGAGTTGATGTATGGGACATCCCCTCCCCCCAAATACTAATCAGATACTGAAAATTTGTGCTCATTGGTTTCTGATGTAGGAAGTATGTCAAAAGTAATTTTGTGAGATGTTAAGAGTAAGCATGGGAAGCAGTGATTCCGTAAGAAGTTTTATATAGTTGAACTTTCTGATTCCTACAAAATACTCATTTAATTTTTGCTCTTGGTCATGACAATTTACATGTTAAACCCTCACTTTTTCCTGTGTTTGACAACCAGTAAACTAACTAAATATGCTAGCTTATGTAGTTACATTATCTTCTTTTTTTTCACTGTATCTGGAAACAGTCAACCACTTAAAATTTGCTGCTGGAAATACTAGAGCTTATCAATCATTAAACTGATTTTAATTAAAAGTAACCCATCAAGGCTGTTGTGGGAAAAGCTCTTTTTCTTTGTTTTTGTTCATGGTATAACTCAAACAGTGTTTGTACACGCTGATGGAAGTGGAAAGTTACTAAAAGAAGCTTTGGGGAGTGTTGGTACGGTAAAAACTCCCCATATGAAGGTGAACATTCAGATGTTCTTTGCTTGGTGTGAAGCATGATAACCACTCTGTACTTCTGAAGCTCTTGAGCTTGCTTGCTCACTACTTACACACTGTTGATGTATATAAAGATACTGGTAAAGATACTGCCATATTAAAGAACCTGGCAGTGATTTGAAAATAGGAAGATAGAGCAGAAAGTATGTTGAAACACCTCTTGGCTTGTATGAGAGAATCAGAGCTGCATCAGTGAAGAGCAAAGAATAAAGAACTTGGCCAACGTGTAAAATGGCAAATGCTAGTCTTCCTGCCGTGACTGCTGGTAGATTTGTGTAGTTCCCTAGTTTACGGATGGGAAACCTGGGACTGGCTGGCTTCTCAGGCAGGAGAGGAAGTCTGTAACAACCTGCAGTTGGTGGTGCATTTGCTCTGTGAAAAAAAAACCAAACCAACCTCGTATAACAGCTGGCAGAGATTACAGTACAGTCAGTGATGCTGGAGGCTTGGTACCAAGTGCTGGTAAGGGATTTCTTGTGTGGCACTTGGCAACAAAATGAGTTTGCAGCTAAGAGTGTTGGTAGGGTGGAAGGAGTTGATACAAAAAGAACATTTAACATACAGTACAGACCTTGAAAAAAATAGGGTTCAGGTGAATTTTTTCTTTTCAACTTATGTAGGAATATTTGAAGAGTACACAAGAATGATAAGGATGAATTTAGAACTGCTACTGAAGTTTTACTGAAATACGTGGGTAATTCACTAGTACCTGTCAATTTTCCATGGGAACTAGGAGTTGCTATGAACTCTCTTCTGCCAGGAAATTCACAAATAATGTTTTGGATTTGGTGTGTACAAAATGAGCACTGGAGGTCCTACAGATGATTTGATTACTGAGCAGTGTATTGATTGACCAGTGTATTGCTGTTAGCAGGAAGGAACTGAGGAAGTTAGCACAGTAAATCTGTGCTACATGTAAGAGATGAAATCACGCCTCTACTGAGGAATGTCCCAGGAATTATCCTCCTGAGTTTCCCTGGAATCAGACTGCGCTGCTCCAGACAGTAGGGATGTACAGAGGGGCTGAGCAAACTGCCCTGTAGGTGAAGGCGAGTGAGTGAATGCTTCCACTGGCACTTAAGATCAGTCTCCTTTTATTATCTGAAGACAATGCTGGCTTGTTCAACAAATTGAATAGACATAGTTGTGGAGATCAAGAGTACCCTAATGATCCACGTTTTGTACTTGAGCAAATTAAGTGATGCAGAACAGAAGCACATCACAATAGCCATAGCAACTTCATGGAAGTGGCAGCAGAAGTACGGGGAATGGTTATTGGTGTTCAACTGTCTGCTTTCCCATCAAGTAATTTTAAAATTTTTTTTTATTCCCCCCTCACTTTCAAAGACCACTTTGCAGACACTGTAGAACTTCATGGATTTATTCAGTAACATGGGGGCCATAGTGTCAATCAAGGTAGCCAAGCAGAGCAAGTGAAGAGACTAATTCTAAAATCGGTGGTCTTGGTATGTTTGGGTGGAAGCTTGGGTTGATATCTGGAGCAGGGTTGTTGGGAACTGGGCTTTCATTTCAGACTCCAGCAATGGGTATTTGGCAAGAAAAAAAACCTCGTATGTCTTCCAGTGGCTTGGTTTGCTTTTATTTCAGGACTACTGCTCTACCTCCTGTAAGTACGTGGTATGTAAATTAATGAACACAAAACCTGGATGCTTCTTGAGAGAAAAGAGCTACATCTGTGAAAATGATATAAAAAGCTATTTTACTTCCGCATGATAAATGCATGCTACTTGGTGGGCTGTCAGTACTATTAAACACCCTCTCACTAAACAGACCCACAGCTTGCTCGGATGCTGTTTTTTCTTGGCAACCTGGTATCTGTCAGATTCTCAAATATTAGGTGGCATTTCCTTGAACCTTTGCATTGCAGATGGATTTTGTAACTGTGCTAAATTGGATTCCTCCTTGGAGTAGAAGTAGATTATCTGCTAATTTGAGTTCTTGACATATTTTTGATAATCAACGCTAAGGCAAGCATTGAAACAAAAAATTGTATTCTAAGGCCTTTTGACCTTTCAGTGCATGTATCCCAGCTGAATAAAAGGAGTTAAGCGATCTCTTGACCTTTCTTGCAACATCCTTGCAGCAGCTATAGCAACTGATTATGTCAAAAAGTAATTCTAGAAAGTATTTAACGTATTTTTAGATTGTCTAATGCAACTTGGCTGACAGAGAAGAGCCAGTGCTGTGTGACCAACTTTCTACAAATGGGAAATGGGGCGCAAACTACGTTTTGAGAACATCAGATCTGCTTTTGAGGCTGCATGTGAAGCTGGAAATTTCCAAGCAATGCAAATTATTGCCAGACATAGGTAAGTGAAGACAACATCTCAACAGATTGTCAGCAGGATACCAGACCTTCACACACCAAGAGTGAAGTTCCCTGACAGGCCTTCACCAGTCTCGGACTTCCCTGCCACCAAGGGAAAGTCTTGCGCTTCCTTTGCTTTCCCAGACGCCAGCAGTAGTAGCTGATGTCTGAGGTCAACTGGATCAGCTTGCTCATCTGGTTGTAAATTACTTTTTGTAAAGTTAGTTTTCAGATTGTTCTCAGCTTACCTTACTGTTAAGGCTGGCTGTGCAGTTGTGGACATGCTAAAAGCTCGACCATTCCTCCTCCTGACAGCTTGATTCAGTTGGCTTGGCCAGCTTGTAAAACCGTCCTGAGCCGTGATGGCAGCTTTTGAACCTGCAGGTCCCACAGTTCGTTCTGTGTGAGCGGGTGCCTGCAGGGGAAGCTGTAGCTTCGGAGCCCATCTCAGTTGCCTTTGCCTTACCACCTGCTAGCTAGCCTTAAATTTGTGTGAAATAAACGGTAACCTCCCTTTGAAAGGAAAGTGTTTGCACGCAGTCCTTTTGGGTAGGCTCAGTAGAGATGACCATCACGCCAACCTGCCTCCCAGACTGAAGAAGCCTTTTAACCCTGCTGCTGCTTGCTTTGCTTCTGAGGCTCGTCTTGGCAAGAGAGCATGGGGGAACTTGCAGTGCTGCTGCCAGGGTCATACTGAGTTCAGGAAGAAGGGAAGGATTCGCCATATTGATGCCTTTGGCAACCGGTGTGGTCAGATACTGTAACTTGCAATTTGTTTTTAAATTTTCAGTTGTGAAATAGAGGTTCAGTTCATTGTGCCTTATAAGACACAGGCACTGCCTGTACCACGTGCTGATAAGCTGCAGCGTGTGACCCCAGTGTGCTGTTAATGCAGCCGCCCTCTGACCCAGCCATCCCACTGCTCTGCAGCTGCACAGCACCCAAACACAGCCTTCCCCCGTGAGCCTATTTTGCGTGCCTCTTTTTAGATTAGCAGTGATTCTCGGGAGCAAGCTACTGAAGTTTTGATTCATGCTGCAGGTTCTTGTTCACTGCAAATCACTTTTTAAGTTATTTACTGAGACCCTTAAGAAGGAATTTCCATTTTTGTGACAAGATCTGGTTTCAAATGGTTTCTGACGCATGGTGTTTAATTGAAAATAGCCATAATTCGCTTAGAGCATTTTTACAGTCTCCAGGGAGTAATGATGCAATCAAAGCTTCTGCTGTGTTCATTTTGAAACACTTGCTCTATTGCTGGAGACTCTGGTCTGCTTTGTGTGATTGGCAGCTGTAATTAGTGATGGCTTGCATTTTTGCATGTTTCTGAAAGAAAGCAAATAGGGCCTAAAAGAATTTTTACTTTGAATAAGGATTCCTTCCCCTGTCTGTCTTAAGTTTCCCACAGCCTGCTTCCTCAGCTTGAGTGGAAGACACCAGGTTTTCTCATAGTCTGCTGTGGGATATTTGGGTATTTTGCTGAGATTTCTATTTTGACACAAGTGATGTCTGTTTTCTGAAAAACAGAGAATGTGTTACCTTCTCTAGTCTTTCCTGTCACCTTTCAGCTGCATGATTTCTGTGTTGTAAATTACTAACTTTTGAACACAGGGATATTACTACCTCTGTCTCTTCTCTTGCCCTTTGAGTTGCAGAGTTGCTTTCATTGGCAGCATGCACTGAGAAATGATGTTGGCCGTTTCCAGCCCTGAAATTGTAATAGTTTATCCCATTACATGGTGATTTTTCCAGCTCAGTTCTCCTGAGAGCCTTGAAATGGGTTTTCCATAAAAATATTCCATCCACTCTTTTTCTTTTAAAGGCTATAGTCAAATCTGAAGGGATAATCTAGCTATTGTTTCTAGTGGTATGTGTGTTCTATCCTGATGATTTTGTTAAATTATAGAGGATTTTTATAGTGCGCTCTGGGTCACTGACAACTTGGTGACTTCTTTGAACAAGATTGCTTGTTCTTTGGGATCAAGCAGCCATACATCATTAGTATCTTAACTCATGGAAACTTTTCCATGAAAAATGCATACACTTTTAATGGTTTTAATCTGCACAAGCACTCCATGAGTTTGCAGTAAGCTGTGTAATAAAAGGTTTAGATGTCTTACACCCACATTTCCTCAGTGGCTCACAATAGCATCATCAGGAAAGTATACCAAGTGCATTTTCCTTTGTGACTGCTAGTTTTTTCATCTTCCTTTCTCTAGCTCTTGTGAGCATTGTCTGAGAAACAGAGCTGTTGAATTTGCACTGCCTGACAGCACAGTGTGCTGACACTTTCAAACTGCTTGGGCCCTCAGGTTCATTATGGTTTGGGATGGCCAGTATTTGTCAGGAAAGAACAAATGCATTAGTAGCTATTCAGAGCAAGACTTCACTTGCATTGAATAAACATGGTGAGAAATTATTTTTCTTAGTTTCTCAGCTAAGACATTAATCTGTGTTAAAATTTGTATAAGATGTGCCTTGGTTCAATTTCTGTCCTTCTATGTTAACTCTTAGATAAGCCAAGATAAGAGAGAGGTGATTAAATACTTGTCCTCGATTAGTCTTACCCTCGTAAGCAGTCCCATGAAAAATTGCTGTGGGAGGTATTACATGCATTGTCTAGTTGCACAATAAAAACAAGCTTTAACATTTGTTCCTACCATAGTTAAGTAATCCTGTTAAAGTAAAAATATTTGCAGGTTTTATACTCAGCATGTCTCTCTGGTTTGGTAAAAGCAAAATAAAGGACAGGTGTCAAAGATGCCAAAGAGCTTTTTTCATTCTTCGCCCTCCCCCCACCTCAGAAAGCAGCTTCCTGCTGTAAGTACTATTATTTACTGTGCCCTATTCTATTGGCTAACATTGTGCTTAATCCTGTATAGTAGTCAAAATTGTTTTGCAAGGGCTCTGGCAGTTTGAAATGGGGTACCAACCTTTTTTAGCAAACTCGAAACATTCAGCTGACTGACTTCTGAGATACAAACCTGAACATCTTACAGACATCTGTCACTGAGATGTTGAGGAAATAGCTGGTCAGGCCTTCCCAAGTGATCTGACTCAGCATTCCACAAAATCTCAATCATGTGCTTTCGCAAGGCATAAATAAGCCTGGTTTTCTCATAGGCTTAATTATACCCAGTGAGGCAGTGTCCTTTTGCTTGAGCAGGGAGTTGCTACACTGCTGTGAAGTCAAAATGTTGCTAGGGGAACAGGAAGGTTCAAGCAGAACCATCAAGTTCATAGGACAAGCAGGAGCGTGTGTGCTCATGACCCTGTTCTCTCTACACATGTACGCTTCCATGGGATTTAGTGGTGGGGTTTGTCTGTGATGGTAAGACTGAATGATTCCCTACTTGCCATCACTGCTGACTTAATAAATGACAATGTCAAGATGAGCATGTATCTGGCTTTTGGTGTTTTCCTCACATGTACTAGTGAAAGAGAAATGAACTGATGGGGAAGAGCGTGCAACCTTCCTGGAATAATTAGTGACTTGTATTCAGCAAGGAGATCTTTACGTAACACCAGTGACATAACTGTTTCCTTCACTCAATTTTTTTGTGACTTAGTGTCTACGTGCCAGTGCCTGCAGGATTCCAGACCCATCCAGTCCGTGTTTGACACCACGCCTGGCAAATGGGAATTTTTTTCATGTTTTCATGAATAAGGAGGGTAGCACAGGCTGGCATCTGAAGCATTTACTGAGCCAGTGCAGCTGCAACCGATGGGATATTTTCCAGCATTAGTGGAAATGGGTGTAGCTAGTGTCATTCCAGCCACTGTTGGGCTAATGCTTGAATCTCAAGGATTGTCAGTTAAACACTGAAGGTAAGTGCTCAGGGGAGAACAGTGTGCAGTTAATGTTGCATCACCATATTGTGTAATGGGCCTTGTTAGATACTAACTCCTTGTTAGACTGTTTTCAGTAAAAACACAGAATAAAAGATGGCCCTTTATCTTAAATGATAACCTCCACAGGGATAGTCAAATTAATGACAAATGGTTTTCAGTAATTGTAAATGGCAGTGAAGTCCACTTACAGGGCTCAGGGCTTCTTACTTATAGAAATACAAGAGTGTCCTAGCATGAGAGGACATGAGTGGGTAACAGGATCCATCCAACACACACTTCCTTTGAAAGAGACATAAAATTATTGAACAGTCACCATTTTGTCAAAATTGTGTTGAGTTATTTATCATCTTGGCAAAGCGAACCATTCTTATTTACTGGTCAGATTTCATTTTCATGACCTGTTATACTAAATGACATTTTTACCAAGCTCAACTATATTTCTTGATCAAAGTCTTCAGTAATAAAGAGCACTTTGAACTCAGCTTAGAAAGCTCATTCATTTCCTTCTAGTGTTTGAAGTCCTTTTGCCTATTGCATAAATTACAGGCCTAACAAACTTCCCTTACTCCCACATATAAATTGTCTTGAAATTCAGTCTCTTATCTTCTCCAACCCCTAATTTGTTAATCACCTGGACAGTCATGAAGCCATGAGCCTGCCACAATTCTGCTGAATTCTCAGATTGCTTTCTTGTAGCCTTATCCTTTTTTATTCAAGCACTCTCCCTGAGGTATACATTTCCATCTTGCCATATCACATAAAGTTCTGGCTCAGTTTTAGCTTGGTTCCCTTATTCAGCCAAGAGGCAGGATTTTCTTCATTATTATTAAGGTGCTCAGCTTTTTGCAAACTATAGGGGGAGATGTTTGTACATCAGTTTTTTTTCAGTGTGAAGCACTCATTTGGGGGGGGGGGAACGGGACACAAACCCAAAAAACCCTTTTCTTTCTGGCTGCCCAATGAAAGGACTGCCTCGTTACCAAAGAGAAAATGAGGGAGAGGGACTGCACTGCTTTCATTTTGGTTTCAAGATGTTTGGCTTAATTCTGCATTTGGGCACTGTTCTTATCCTTTGGTTGGTTCAGGCATGAGTTTTCTATCCAGTCTGCTTTCCACTGTATTCTTTTGCTTTGCTACAGTTTATATAAAACTGTTATCTTATATAACTTACACAAAATCATTTATTTAAAAAGAGTGTCCTATAAAGAGAATAAGGGATTTGGTGCCAGGTGTAATAAATGGGTAAAACAATTCTATCATTTTCCAAGTTTATTCAAACATCATTCCCTCTACAGGGAGTTTTCTCTATTGTCATATGTGTTACTTGAGAATCAGTGAAGGTGACTTTCTGAAGAAAAAAAAACTTTTCCTTAAGCCTTTTCCTGCTTTACAGTTGCCTGTATTGTAGCAGTCTGGAGGGGAGGTGGCAGTGCTGGAGCCAGGCCAAGTGCATGGCTGCAGAGACCATAGTCGCTTAAGGCTCCTGTTTTATAACATTTTCAAAATGATACCCATTTCAGAAAAATAGTTTTGAACACCCAAAAGAAATCGTCATGTGAATATGATCTTCAGAGAGCAAATTAAATGGGTTATAACTGTCTTCCCTAGTCAATTTATGGTGTGGGGAATTTCACGTCAGTTCAGCTGACTGCCTCGTTTTTCAAAGCGTTTCACTATGGGTTTTACATTTTCAGTTAAGCTGTTGCTATTTAAAAAGATGACTTCCATGTCATTTGCAAAGCATGTAGAAGCTGGAGGCAATTCAGCATTTTGACACTCTTAATTAACTGACGGCCTGTCATGAAAGTAGGTTGTAATTAAATGATATGGTAGTTTTGGCCATGCTGCTTTTCAAACTATTTTTATATCCCAGCATAATAATTCAGGGGGTGACATCATGTCAGTATATGTGCTTCTCCTTCCTCCATGCCTACTCAAGAATTGTTGCTCATGGTTCAAAATAGCTTTAAGAAGATAAATTCCAACCAGTTCTTGGTGAAAGAGGAAACAGAAAATTAAGCAGTTTCCTGTCACAGACTGTGGCTGGTCATCCTGTTGGGGTCTGTGAAGATGACATGTAATATGTGACAACCTACATGTCCTGTAAGAGATATTCACACATTCAGAGATGTGTCAGGTTTCTAGGGCAATCCAGTTGGGTTGACTGGAGAAAACAAAGGTAATTTTGATGGCTACAGAGCCTGTGCTGTGTTTGTTCTGGGATCTTGCTAATGATTTGAGCAAGGTTATGTTTGGATTTGGCCCAAAATATTTTTGAATAATGAAGATTATGCTGTCTTCAACTAGAGGGGCGGGTGTTGAAATGGGAGTGCTTTTACTGGATAAGCAAACATAGTTTTACAGAGGTATTCCAGGATGGACATGTCTCTAACAGAGCCTGACAGTGTTACTGTTCAGAAATGAGTGGGATTTGCCAGAAGCTGGTAATACCCACTGCATTTTGAGCAAGGTTCTTTTGATGTCCATTTTCTGATGTGCTGCCCTGGGGAAATCTGCCGTCTATTCATCTCTTCAATCCTTTAATAACACCCCTTGTGCCAGGAACATCATAATGCTGAATGCCATGACTGAGACGTTACTATGAAAATGCTGGAGATCCTTGCTTGGTGTGTGATGAAATGATCTTTGGGGAATAAGTGAAACAAAAGCATGTGTAGGATATCCTTTAATTCAATGAAGAATGTGGGTGGAGAAGTAATTGAAATGAACAAGATGCTTTGGATTTTCGTTAATGCCTTGAATACTTTAGGGTGTACTTAAACAAATCTCTGTGTCTGTGAACGGTTTCACTGCTCGAAGAACTAATGAAAGCAGGAGGAGCCGGTGTTTTTTTAACCATCTCCTTCTCTACCTGCCCTCCATCACACATTTCCCCTGAGGTATGGGCACCGTGTTCCCTGTGGCAGTTCTGACGGGGGAGAAATAACCATACAAAGAAGTCTAGACCTACGTGTGGCTGACTGACAAGCCACCTGCTGCTAAAAGTTACTACAGTGGCTGCCTTCCCTCTGCTGCGCCCTCAGTAGTGGCAGTCATTTGCAACTTTCTCCTATAGCAGTCACCAATTGCCTCTTTCAGGTGTGGTTGAACTTAAGCAACATATTCCTGAATTGTTTAAGGGGAAAGGAAGATGTACCTGCATCTGCAGCACAGATATGTGAGCCTTTCTTCTTTAAAAGACTTAGCTTTAAAAAAACCTCTATGCACAAAGGATGGTGGTTTTGGTGCCCACTGCACCCACTGTCATTAAGGAGAAGTAGATTGGAAAGAATCAGCATGAGAACAACAGGTAACCCAAGACAGTGTTGCGAAAGTGGTGCCTGCAGGATTCCTTCAAGAATAAAATCCCTTTTGCTGGAGTTTGACTCTATCATGCGTTGAATGATTTAATTACAAAAAATCATGAACCAGAGCTTGGGAGTCATCTATGTCCATGCATAGCAGCTATTTATTTATCTCCCGCACAACAAAGAAGGGAAATGCTTAAGATAACAATGAGCCAACTGCATCTACCACTTCCTTTAAAGTAAGTTTCAGTTCTTTTCCTTTCTAAAGAAAATCCAGTTCTTCCTTTGAATCCAGAAAGATCTAAAGGATAAACTGATATATACATCTTAGATCAAACTCTTCACATAAACACTGAAAGAAAAAAAGATACTCTAGATAAAGGTTTATACTTCTGTTTACTTACAGCCTCAAAAAAACCAAACAACAAAACAAAACATACTGGAAATACGTAACTGCATGTGCATAGATATGTTGACAACTCTACACTTGGACTGAAGACTTTTTCTGAAACATTTCCTACCTCAGCCAGAAGATACGAGCTTCATGCAAGGTATGTGCTTTCACTGCTCCTGCTGTCCCCTCATCCTCTGCCTTCCTATGCCCCAGGACACACTGGGCTCCTTCCCTCTGTGTCTTCCCTTCTCCTAATGAGACTGGCAGCTTTCTCTCTCCTCCCTCAGATTCGCAGACCTGCAGATCTGGAGGAATTGCTGATGAAGGAAGGTATTGAGAAAAAATTAGATTGTAGCGCTCCCTCTCAGGGCCCCAGTGCTCCACGCTAATGTCTGTAAGGCACACAGAGATGGGATGCATCCCTCTTTGGTGCTGCTCTTACATCATATGCTATAAAAGAAGTCATAAGCAGTAGTTTCTGACGTTAATCTGTTTACTTTGTCTGTGTTCACACCTTGGTCTTTGCTTTATATTTAAGTGCCTTTCACATAATCACAGAATGGTAGAGGTGGGAAGGGATCTCTGGAGGTCTCTACCCTCTGCTCAAGCAGGGTCAGCTAGAGCAGGTTGCCCTGGACCGTGTCCAGTTGGGTTTTGAATATCTCCAAGGGTGGAGCTTCCACAACCTCTATGGGCAACCCATGACAGTGTTTGGCCATCCTCACAGCGAAGGATTTTTTTTCTTATGTTTAAGGTAAATTTCCAGAATGTTAAATGTTTTTGACAACAGCAAGTTAAAGCTGTCTAGGGCTGTTCCAGAAGGATGGGTTAACTTTTAGGTTTGACCATCCAAGAAGAAACACTGATTTTTCAGCTGCTCTGGTGTATACGTGGGTAGCTCTGCTTGTTGTTGTATAGCTGTTATCCCCCAAAAGAGAGGGCAGTAACACCAAGGCTATGACAGTGCTTCTCTAACTAGGTGACACAGCCCTCTCAGCTATGGCCATAGGCCTCAGCCTGTCAATAAGGATATAACTGAGGATTTAAAAGCTGAAAATTACACCATATAAAGATGGGGAGAAACTTATGATTTAAAGAGAAATTAAGAATATAATAATTTTTGCAGAACAAAGATGAATGATAAGGAACACAGCAGAAATAAACAGAATAGTGGATTACATAAAGCAAAATTGATCCTATATGAGAAAAAAAGGGTATTAAGTTAAATTGTGCAGTAGAACATTTACATTTGATGAAAGAAAATACTTTTAAAGTAGCACAATTAGTGCGTGGAACTCACTGTTACAAGACATCACAGATTAAAACAAGATTTAAGAAGGATTAGATACTTTTCTGTATAAAATGTGTCCATTTATATTAGATAAGTACAACAATGAACTGATTTATTTAATTTGTATACTGAATCTGCAAAAAAATCTGACAGCTTTTTTGGTCATAGAATATAGTTATGTTGGAAGAAACAAAAGACAAGACCCTCACATCAAGAGATACTACTTCAACGTTCTTAATAATGGGTTATTTAATAATACCTATGTTGATATGATTTTTCAGTTTGAAATAGTTTTGGTTTGTACTATATATAATTAAAATCAAGTCAAGTTTGAATTGTAGTGTTTTCATTTCTCTAAAATTGTTTTGTTCTTAGAATTTTCCTCGCATCTGAAGTGTTGACATTTGAGGGAGTGGGTCTCTGTTCACAAACGTAGTCATTCAAAAACGCTCCACAAAACATCCTCTGTGCTACTGTTTGCTGGTGGAATTCCTTTCTCAAGTGTCTGATGCGGTTTGTTCTCAGCCAGCATATTGAGTCAGTCTTGCCTCTACGAGTGAGTGCATCGAGCACCGAGTACATTCACTGAAGCCCACACAAATGCCCAAGACTGTTATTTATGTAGACCTACTTTATGAGCTTGTAAGCTTTCTTGTAGGCCTATATCTGGTCTAGTTTTGGAGAATCTCAGTTTAAAAATCACCTGTTCTTTACCATTGTGCTTCCTATTGGCCGTGAAGTATAGATATGTTGGTGGCTTGTATGGAAAAGTGCATATGGCTTTTTAGAATGGGCTATCAACAACTCAGAAACTTCCTTCTAGAAGTTGTGAGATATGCTGGTCCCTCCCTCCTCACTAATATATCACACTTAAGGCAGACTTTTTAGACCAAACTGGCATGAATTATGACTTTTATCCAAACAATAAGAATCTCAATTCTACCTTCCACCACCTTCTGCACAGCTTCAACATTATTCCTGGAGTACTATCATCTTTGAAAGATGGAAGGCTTTATATGATTGAGGAAATTAAATAATATCGCAGTCAAGTGATATCCCAATATACATGGGATAAGATGTAAAGTCAGGAGTTCTATGATTATAGTCCAAACTCTTAAATGCATTTTTTGAGCAATCTGGAGCAGGTTGCTTAATCCTCACAGGGGGACTAACAGGCTTCAACTATTTGTAAAGTACTTTTAGATCTTCAAATGGAAAATGTGTATTTCTTAGTGTTTTAGGAAGATGAAGTTTTGTAGATGGAGCTAATTTTTCAAACTCCTATTCATTTTTGAATCTCAAAGGTCTTTTGTTTCAGTGAACCAGAAAGCACATATTTAGGTGATGATTTCATATCTTCCAAATGATAGTTTTTCATGTAATCATCATAATAACACTTTTCATAGAAGACTCTCAAAGTGGTTTCACAGACTTTCATAAGGTCTCATGCAATACTTACTCATGCTGTAAATATAACTACTTCTACTGTACACACAAGGAGAGAGGATCAGACAGGTTAAATGTCACTCAGCAAGTCAGCTAAACCATTGAACAAGAACCTGTTTCTCTCGATTCCAAATCCTGGCAGTTTTTTTGTTACGGAGCGCAGACGTGTTCATCTGGAACACCCTCACAAATACTTGAACCCCATGGGTATTCACTAAGGGCATTTCCAGCTTCTGGCCAGACCAGGAATGTAATCAGAAAAGTACTTAAGCATTTCCAGGGCTTCCAAATACAGATTAATAGCATAATAAACAATAAGAATGAAATGATCCAAATGTTTATTGTTTTCTTGTTAACAAGGACTACTAACTCCTGTAATTTGACTTCTTGCTTAGCAGAGGCTTTCAAGTTACCTAAGTATCACATCTCAGTCTCAAATACCAACTGCAAATAACAACCCTTGCAAAGTTGTCCTGTGAGTATTGGAAGAATAGCCCTCGTTTGCACATGGATTTGTGTCTTCACCCTCTGATCTCTTCCTTGCAAATAACCCTAGCCCTGCCACGTCCATGATGACCCTCCTACTACAATAACCTCAGCTTCCTCCATATTCCCTGCAACGCTCCTAGGCCGAAACAGCGTATGCTGGGAGCAATGTGGCAGTGCACGCATACTGCCTGAGCAGCCGGAGCACGCGCTGATTAACAAAATGGCTGCTGCCACACTGAGTTGGACTTGCTTTGGCTCGCCCTCTCTGTGTCTGGCCGTGGATTGCCACAAAACTTAATTTCCTTTGAGACTTACTACTTTTTCAGCTGTGGCAGAAATTGGCCAAGAGATCCTAAAGATACGGCAAGGAGGGATGGGAAGAGAAAGACAAACAATTTAATTGAATAAGCGTTGCTTCCTTATGAAGCTTGGGCTAATAAGCTAAAATGGGTGCCAGAGGGAGAGAAAAAGAAAAAATCATGATGCAGTTAAAGTCCAAAGCCCTCGCTCAAGCTCACACAGAAGTTTAGCAGAGATACAGACAGATCTTTTAAAGCCTCTAGGCCAGTGTCTGCAATACGGAGAGAAAAGTGATGGATATTTCAAGATTTAGCCAGCATAGACAGTAAAGAAGTTATACCCTCTTTTAAATGCATAACCTGTGTGTGTTTATTGGCGGAAAGGATTAAAATGCCATCTTTTTTTTTACTCCCAAGAATACACAGCATGTTTAAAATTTAAACTGGACAAAATAAGAATAGGTATTCAGCATGGAATGACTCTAAATCGACTCATGCAATGAGATGGTGACCTAGCAGGTCTTTTTCTTTTCTAGAGATTAAGTCATATCTGGTGGAAAGCGCATCAGATTAATCAAGTGCCCATGTATTAGTGGCTTCATTGTATGACTCGCTAATACTGAGTTAACCTTAATATAGGATTCTGAGGATGTTTAGCCAAGCATTTTTATTGATTCAGATTGTTCTGGTACAGGTAGTACTTGAATATAATGGATGAAGCCTGCACAAAATGTAGAAAAATCAAAGATTCAAGGCTGATGAGGTAACCAAGCTGTATTAAGACAGACGCCACAGGAGCTGGAGTAGTCACTCAGCCACTAGAGGGCAAAATCACGACCTTGTAACCTTCATTGCCGGTCTCCCCGTGTCTTTGGAAGGGTGTAATCAGCGAGTGGTTTTTTTACAACAGAAAGTGGTTAAATGATCAGTAAGCACTTCACTAGCAGTGGTGGTAGTAATGAACATTTGGAGTATTGTTTCTGTCAGAGTGTGATATGCAAGCAGTTACTGGCAACAGTATGGAAAAAAGCCAACATTTTACTCCATGGAACTGTGAATAAAAGCTTCAGTCACCTAAGAGGTTTGGAGGCTTAGGTTCACAACACAAGCCTTTTCTACTCGAGATCTTGCATATCGGTAGAAGGCTGAGTATTTGTATCAGGAATTACACCGGGAAAGTAATGAACATTTTGCTGCAATGTTTCCTAATTGTTTGATAACACCAGATCAGACCAGGAGACTCCTGAATGTTTTGATCAATGCCAGATCCTGGAGAGGTCCAGAGCCTCACGTACAATCCCCTACCCAAGTCAGTCTTTGACCTTCTAATATTAAGTGTTCCTGTTCTTGTCTCCCCTGGTTCTTGCCCTCTCCTTCGCCTATGCCTATTTATTACTAAGCATCTATTCTCTGCTCCCACTAAAACTCCCACTCCACTCTTCAGAGATCAGGGGTGGGTCAGCTTTGGTATGGGCCTGAAAAACTACTTGGCATGAGAAAGAGCAGTATCCTTCCTGTGACAGTGGCCAGAAGCAGACGCTAGAGGAAGGGTTTGGTAGCAGGGTGATCATATAGTCACACTTGTCAGGAATAACCTCCCAGCTTCCAGCAATGTATGTCTCAGACTTCTTGAGTGAGAAAAGTTATCTGTGTATGCAATATGCTTCAAAGGATTTGCCTTCTGTGAACAAGTCTGCCCATCCCTTCAACCAATGTAAACATCACCATTCACACGGCTGCTCCCATCATGTGCCCAAGAACACATGATCTGTGTCAGATGATGCTGAAAGGAATGACAGGTTGTTACTTCCCAGTGCCCAAGGAAATCGACTTCTGCATAGACGAGTAACCAGAATCCACAGCTATGGTCACACAGTTGTATCTCGTGGGTAACAGGCTTACAGGACTGAACGCCTGCTTATGTTAAAATACAGGTTTTAAAAGCACTTGATTTTGATTTTGACATTTCCAGTGCTCAGAAATCTAACTTGTTCCTCCCTAGTGTCTCAGTGAGTAATTACCTTCACTGGTAGAAGACCTCGCCAGGAACCTGAATACATCTGCCTTTAGTGTACAGCCACTGAATTCTGGAAGTACTTAAAACCTGTGACTGGATCACCCCTTCACCTTCTTTTTTGACACTGAAATATATTGAACAATTCCACTTTCAATCTAAATCATACTTATTGGTCTTCTCTGAGCCATCTCTTTTTCATCTTCTATTAAGGAGTTAAGGAATTTGGGTATCAGACTTGAGGAACAGTTGGACTAGTACCAGAAAAATAAATAAAGACATCTTTCTATATTTTCCTGTTTATAAAACCAAGGCTTCCATTATCCTGTTGGCTAGCACACCACCTGCTCATTTTCTTCTGATTATATGTGATGACTCTCAAGGTTTTTGAGCATTAACTTGTTAGAACACAAATTCTCTCATTCTATAATCACTGTCTTTATTCTTTGGTGCATGTTTTTACATTTGGCTGTACAGAAATGCACATTACTTGTTATCAAGCTGTCTCAGATACTTTACATCATGACTTGTTATTTATGACTCGGTGTTGCTTACATCACTTGCAAACTTTGTAAGTGATTATTTTATGCTTTCCTTAGAGCCATTACTATCAATACAATATAGTGTAGAACTAATTGATATAGGACCCAGAAACACATTCTTTGATGATGGCTTCTTATTTCCTCACTTTGTAACTGTCAGCTAGAGTTAGGACAGTTTAATATGTGCTGTGATGAGTCTGTATCATTCTAGCTTCTTAATTAAAATGCTGCAAGTTACCAAAACAAGTATTTTGCAGACCTACTTACCTTGATCAACCAAACTTGTAATGCCATTAAAAAAATCAAATTATTTTGGCAAGATTTATTTTCCACATTAATTTGCATTTACTGTGTTACCATCCTTTAGTTCTTTTTTAATCAAGTAATATAAATAGTGTCCCATTATATTAACCAGAATTCTTGTCAGGCTGGCAGGTCATAATTACTCTGGTCACCTTATTTACCCTTTTAAAATATTGGTACAATATTTCATCCAGTCCTCTGGAACTTTAACAGTGTTCCAAGATTTATTGAAAATCAACATTAATGGTCTAAAGATACTCTGTGCCAGTGCTTTTAAAACTTTTGGATGCAAGTTACCTAGACCTGCTGATGCCCAACTTTATTAGCTTCTGTTTAACATCCTCCTCAGTGTCTGTTGTAATGGAATGTACTTCATCATCATCATATGATATTTGTATAACATCTGGCTCTTCCCCAAATACAGACCAGAAACAATTATTGAGCTCTTCTGCCTTTCCTACATTATTGTTAACCATTCTACCATTTCCATCTACTAACAGACTGAAGCCATTACTAAGCTTCCTTTTTCCCCAAGTTTCTGCAGGTTTCACCAAGTAGTTAAAAAATCCTCTTATTTGTCCTTAACTCTGTTGTTCATCGATTAATCTTGTATCTTTTTTAATCCTGTATCAAGTGCCCGTAACTCCTAGCTCCCAGTGTATAGACACACCTTTGTTACAGACATACGTCTTTGTATTGACCCTGTTACTCTCTGCTGCCCCCTTCAACTAGAGCATCTCATAGCTTCCCCTCACCTTTCTAAGTGGGGTCTTCTCACCCACTTCCTAGTTACCTGCCTTTTGCAAATTGGATTCTTCTCTTCTATATGTTCTCCTTCATGCCTCTTCCTTGGTAGCTTCTCATAAAGAGTTGGGCAAAGATGGTAAAAGACTTGGGAAAAGAAGTGGTAAACTCAATACCAAATGCCCATGCTATCATGGGGGGTACTATTAGGCATGATTGCTCATGACGATGCTGTAGAGGCTCACTGACGTGAGGCTGACGTACATGCAAGAGGTGAAGATACTTGTCGGAGAATTTGTAACTCTGACACTTGCACTGAATGTGCCAAGTAGAAGGTCACGGTCCATGTCTTACAGCCTTACTGGGGCTTGGGATCAAAGTTGTTGATTTGGTTTGTATATATTGTTTCTCACTATCCGTACCCAAATGTTTTCTGTTTGGACACTAGCAGAGGGAGCACACTGAGAACACAGGACAGGCAATCTCCCTCCTTTAAGCTCAGGTGTCTGTCACCACAACAGCCCAGAGCAACAGCCTGAGTTCCTGCTCCTCTAGATACACCGTCATTGGGAACGAGTCATGTGGCATCCAAAATACATATAGAAATCAAGAAGGGATGGGGCGTGAGACCATGTCCCATCACCTTAACTCATAGAGATGCTTCCCATCACTCCTAACTCCTTTTTTGCATGCTTTCATGAGATGGCCGTCTTGCAAAACAGACAATTACGATATTCTTCAGGTAAAAACTCTCAGTGTTTGGTGAGAAAACATTCCAATGAACGGCTGTATGCAAAGGGATTAAAGTAGAACAAAGTATGGTAGTGCTATGCCTCTGTGAGACAGACGTAGATGGCAAACCTATGCGCTTGCATGCATTTGGCCAGAGGGTACTAAGTGTTACATTGCTCACCCTTTAATTTATTTCCTTTTTGTTTGTCAGGCATATTGTGTTTAGCAGTCTGAGGTGTTCCACGAGAATTGTTTCGAGGATAGTAATTGTGCATTGGACTGATCTGAACTCCTCATCTGTGCTTTACAAGCATGGCACCACTAATCGCTAAAGAGATAGCAAGTTGGGGTTAACCAGGAACGCTTTATGGGAGAAAATAAATTCCATTTCCATTAAGATGCTACTACCAGCTATGAGTGATTAGGTCGTTTTAATCTCCTCAGCTCTTTGCCCATGGACTGATGATTCAGTTGATTGTGAGTATCTTGTATTTTTTGCTTGAAAAGCACATAGTTCTACCAGAAATCAATGAATAAACATTAAGTGCTTCCCTTTCATTTCAAGCGGGATGGGCTGATGCTCTTGGATTAAGAAGGCCTAGATTTTTATCACCGGGGCTCATTACATTCTATTCACTGCCATACTAGGAAGTTAATGGAGAAGCCTAACCTGCTGGAAAGTGACAGCCTGCAAGTGCAAAGGCCTGAGAAGCGGGAATGGCAGTGCACCTGTATTAGCAGCCACCGCACTCGCCTTTCCCTCCTTCCTAGGGTGCCACGGCGCTCCGCCGCGGCTGGGAGGAGGCCAGAGCGCTGTCCGAAGGTGAGGGGATGGCGGCTCTTCCCCCTTCCTTCCCCCGGCGCGGGGCGAGCCGCTCCTGAGGGGAAGCCGAGGCGCGGGGTTCCTGAGGCGAGGGGTGAGGCGGGAAGGTTGAGGCGGCCGCGGGCGGGGCGAGGCGGTAGCGGGGCGGGAGTCGTTGGTGAGCGGCCCCTGTACGCGCTGTAGCCGGGTAGGGCAGCCCGGGGCTGGCCGACCCTCGGACCGAAGCACCGCCGCAGGTCATACGCGGGAAAGTGACGTTTCCTCGAGTTCCCGAGTGCCTGCCGCCAGGCGCTGAAGAGTGTCCCGCTCCCAGCATGAGCACCGCCGTGGCCGCCTGCTTTTAGAGAATCGGTGAGACTCCGGGCGCATAGTTATGGTTTGGCATAACCTGTTCAGTTTGCCGTCGCAGTTCTGAGGCTATTTCTGTGAGGAACGAGCATGGTGGTCTGTGGTTGTATTCCCCCGCCCCCCGGAATCGTGCTTTGCTGAAGAGTTAACGTGTGTTTGAGCGGATGGCTCCGTGTCTGCGCACCCATGCACCCCTCAGGGTGGCCGTGTGGGCGTGCACAGGCGGCTGTGGGTGTCCCTCTCTGTTTTTGAAGGTACTGAATATGAAATAGCGAAATAAAATACGAACGGGTCCCCGCCGCCAATCCTGCCTACAGTGGGTAGGTGCAGTTGCAGCCGGCGGCGGGGCTTGTCTCTCGGCCGAGGGCACACCAGCGCTCCGCGCAGTGCCCGGGTCGCGATGGGTGCCTCCCCGCGGCGTGGGCAGCGGCACGGCTGCGCCTCACGCAGCCCCTCTGCCGGGCTGCCTGCGGCTGGTTTGCGGCGCCCCCCGGTGCCGCCCTCCGCCTGTGAGTGTATGTGTGTGTGTGTGTGGGCGGGAGGCCCTGGCTGCGGGGCCGCGCGGGCTCGGTGGTGGCCCACGGCCCGCAGGCTTGGCGGGACCCCGCGGGGGTGGGGGGTTGTGAGCTGCTGGTGAGCGGGCAGGGTCCCTCCGCGGCGCGGCCGTGCGTCCCCCTGCGCCGGCTGACTCCTCCCGCTCTCCGCCCGTGTCGCCCGGCAGTAGGCGGCCGGGGCCAGAGGTGGCGGCGCGGCCTGCCCGGCCCCCCGCGCCGCGGGGCGGGGGTGCG
>JAVKLA010000090.1:7450095-7522177 GCA_034782735.1 Sagittarius serpentarius | reverse complement strand
CGGGGCGGGGGGGCGGCAGGCTCCGCACTGCCTCCCCGGCGGTGCCGCAGTGCCGTGCGCTGCCTCTGGGGCCGGCCAGGGGGCGCTGGCTGCCGGTAGCTGCGGCGGCCTTGGCCGCGGAGCCAGCGAGCGAGCCCGGCTGGCAGGCGGTGAGGGCGGGCGCCGGCCTCTCCAGCGCTCGCGGGGTCTGCGCGGCCCGCCCGGGAGCGAGCGGCGGCGGAGCGCGGCCCCGGGGAATCCCCCTCGCCATGCAGACCCGGCGGCGCCTGCTGCCTCCCAAGGTGAGTGAGCGGCGCCCAGCCCTCCGCCCCCAGGCCCGGGAGGCCGGGGTACCCCGCTCCCCAGGCCCCTGCTGCCCGGAGCGAGGCCCCGCGGGCGGGCGGGGAGGGCTCCGACGCCTCAGCGGAGCCGCCGTATCGGCGACACCGCCTCAGCCCAGGTCCTGGGGTGCTCCGGGTGCCCCTTCACCCCGCCGCCCTTGTCCCCCGCACGCCGCCAAGGGGAGAGGCGCCTCGCCGCCGGTGGGGGGGGAAGGCAGCGATCGCCCCTCAGCCTTGAGCGGCGGCGGCGACGCTGATCCTCCGAGCCCCCCTCCCCGCCACTCCCCTCCGTTGCCGGGTGCCTGGGCTGGGTGGCCCCCTCGCCCGGCGCGGCCGGGGCACCTGTCTCCCCGTGCCGGCGATCCCGGAGAAGGGGAGAGAGCTCTTGCCGCCCTCCATCGGATCTCCCCCCACCCCCCCGCTCCCCCCCGGCCCGGGACCCCTCCGCGTGCCGCCGGTGCGGGCGCGGGGCAAGGCGAGGCTGGTCCCCGGGCCGGCCGGCGCCCCCGGGCAGCCTCGGCTCCTGGCCCGGAGAGGGGAGGATCCCTGTTTGCATCTCGTGCCCTTTTTATGGCCTGATCTCCGCTCTCTCCCCGGGCAGGGAATGTTACTTGCTCATCGCGATGTGTAACAAGTCACTCCTGCACTGGTGGTAGTGGTGGAGGGGGATGGGGCGGGCGGGCGGGATGCGTTTTATAACATCTCTAATTACGTGAAACTGTGGTCATGTCTCACTCTAAGAATAACTGGCACTCTTGGCATGTCAGACTTTTTGCAGAGGTGGGTTACTTATTTGCTTATAAATGTTACGGTTAAATAGGTGCATATGATGGAGGGTGGCTGAAGAACTGTTTTTATCTTGTTAACCAGACTGAGAAACAAGTAGCAGATGGGAATTGATAGACTTTATGTTTTCGTGTTAACTATCTTGTTTATTTATAGACAACATATTCCTGATTATTTTGTGACAGAGGTTTTTTTGGAGGGTTTAATTTTTACACATTTTCATTCAGTTCAAATATTAGAAGTTGACTGGATTCTGGTAACCTATTAAGTGTGGTTGTATTAGATTAGAATTTCTGAATAACACTGCCCTCAATGTTGTGGTCCACGTTGAATCCAAAACTGGAAGGGACCCTGTAGAAACAAGTAAAATAATAAAAAAAAAGATGCTCTACATGAATAAAAGCTTTTGTTTTCTTTGGGCAGCATTTTACTGACTAGGCAACATTTTAAAACATTGTAATTAACTTTTATTAGCAAATCATTTTTGATTGCATGGAACGAATCCAGATTTTAGATACACCTTCAGTGGTTGAAACAACATCAAAATCCTTTGTTACTGCCTGAACCCAGTAGTGCATTTCTTTTTATAAAGTTATGGCATGTGATACAAAATGAGAACAGTCTCCTTGACCCAAGAGAGACAAAATTAAAAATCTTTTCAGAGGTCTGGGGAATCTGAAATGGAAGCTGAACAAGGGCCTAAAATCTCAAACAAGCCTCTCTCTAATTCAAGCACTGATCTACACCTAACAAGTTGCCATGTTCTGACACATTGTGATTGATTCTCTAATTGTCCATTGCTTTATGATGCCTTCTTTAGTGTGTGAAAAAGGAAGAAAAACACCCTAAAACTGCAGTGCTGAGTCCTGATATTGGGTGTTATTTTTGCGTGTTAGCTTTGAGTCAGTTATTAGGCTGGGGATTAAATACTTTCAAACGCACATTTCAGGATCTGAGGCCTGGGGCTAAGACTGAGATGAAATACAGTTTTTTTTAGTTTGGCATAAAGTCTGACTCTGTCTCAGGGAACAAAGGTAGAGACTGAACAAAGATGCAGTATTAAAACTTGTGGCCAAAGAATGATAAGCTTTTAATGTCTGTTGTTGCCTGTCCACTAGCTGGGCCAACTTTAGCATAAAATACTTTGCTAGTTTTTGGGTTTACAGGCTGTCTATAAGAAATTACCTGGAAATTATTTTGCAGAAGGATTAAAGTGAAGTTTTACTTTTGAATAAAAGTTGGCCAAAAAGAAATAGATTTTGGGAAGAAGTTGTATTCATGTTTTGTTGATCAGAAAAATCTTTTTGATGCACTAAGCTGAGAATCTTCCAAATAAAAGTGAGTTTCTTGACAGAAAGTCATATGAGGGATAATAGTTTCAGTGCACAGTTAGTCTGTGTGCTGATGAACCAGCGATCTTTTCTAGACCTGGAAGACACCGGTATATTCATAGACTATGAAAGTTTTTATATAAAGGCTACTGTTTATTTTTTTAATGTGATTGAGATTAAAGTCTAAAGAAATTGAAAGGTGGCCTGTTTTAGAGCTCTATTTGTGATTCTTTATGAGACCTGAACTTTGAAATAAACAGAAATGTGAACTAACATGCTCAGTTTTCCCTCCTGTTTTTGTGAAGCATTGAGAAATATGTCTGTACAATGATACTAGAAGTTTACAAAGCTTTTTGTGTTGATAAGAAATATGTAGTCAAGAGTAAATGGCTGAAAGTAAGTTAAAATATTGAGTTTTAGTTGATTGAAACAGCTTTTACTTCTGTGTTGGCTTTAAGTGTTGGCTACCTCTTGCAACACTGGGAAAATTACATCAATTAATGTAAATGGATGGGAAGTTTTAAAAATATCAAGAATCCTTCATTGACATAGTAGTTTCTACTTAAATTAGAATTCAGGATACGTATTCGTACAAATTTATTTGACTAGCGACTAGAGCAAGACATGCTATATAGTTATCAAAAGAACAGCACGCTTTGAAAAATCAGTGTGATAAAAGTAAATGACCATTATCATAATACATACAAATACACATATTTTATATAAATAATAATTATTATTTATTTTATAGATATAAATTATTCTATTTTTACAGACAAATAAAGTAGTTTCATACTTATTGTTTGGTTGGCTGGGTTTCACTTAACTGAAACGAAAACATAACACAATTTCTTTTTTTAATTTATCTGTTCAGATTCTTTTCAGACATCGAACATTTGTAGATTTTAAGGTGCCCTGTTAAGGCTTTATGAGTGTAATTCTCAGCTAGTGTTTGTGGGAAGGAATGAGTGTGAGTGTCATACCTGGGGTATTAAACTACGTCATTCCTTTAAATATTAGTTTCTAGAGAAAATTACAAGACGTTACAGATCCGAGGACCTTTTCATTGCAAGTAATGGAATACTGCACTCAGTGCTTTTGTCTTTGACAGGTGTTTGTTTCCTGAGCGTGCTTTATGATGTCTTCTCCCTTCTGCATCATACACAGGCAGAGTGTGGGATATTTAAGAATGCTACTGTTCAGACTGCCATAGCAGACAGGTGGAATAGGAAAAATACTTTTAAGGCGAGTTTATATGTATTCTTTCACTGAATCTTTCCAGTATTGTTTATTACTGGAATATTACAACTGTAATTATATTACTGTTGTATTGCTAGAAGAGCTAAGTAGAAATATGTAATACTGATACTTATTTTTCAGAAATAACAGCCCTTCACCAGCATCAAATAGGCTGAAGGTAAAAGGTAGAGGAAATCCATAAAGGGTCACTTAAACTATTTTAAATGTCATTACTAGAGAAATCTAATTAATTTAAAAACATAGGCCAAAGACAAACAGTGTGTGGTCAGGAACTTATGGGTGACAACACTGGGTAAATTGTTCTGTCTGTATTCTGTCATCCAGATCTGCTCAACTGGGAGTTGACTTCAAGAAGCAAATCCAGTCAGTTGAATTTTACACAGGCATAGTTCTGTTACAGTAAAAAAAAAAAAAAAAAAAAGTGATAAACTGTGAAAAACAAGTGTGGGGTCACAATCTCTAGCTTTTCTGTGTTTCAGAAAGTGTGGAGCTAGAGTGCTCTGTCTGAATAGCTTCCATGATATCCTCAGTCGGATTATAAACTAAGGCAATAGTTGTATTAGTTATGAAGGCCAGTGAGGAGAAGGCTTAAAGAAACTTTAATGTTGTTTTGCTTCCATGTAAAATTTGATAATTTGGAAATGTCAATATGTGGCAGTCTGGCCATATGTTATGTTTTGAAGTTTTGGTGTCCTTATATTAAACTTTTCACATATTCTGTTCCCCAGTGTCCACTGTACGTTGGGCAAATGAAAACATGGACTTCAGTGTTGGATTTCCACTTGCATTGGTTTTTCGTTTGTCTCTGTGTTCTTCAGTAGCAATTACTAACCTTCATATCAAATTATTTGCTGATAATGGTAATGACTGTACCCTCTATATTCTGTCTTTATGTTGTATATAGAATATGTAAATATCTTTGCCTTGTTTGCGATATGTGTTAATATTACTTACATCTCAGCTATTTTGATGGCAACTGAAGCTACAAATCTACCTTACGAGTCAGTGGGGTCACCTTAGTATCAGTTATTTAAGGGAATACACTGAAGGTCCGGAAGCATTCTGGTATGCTCTCCTAGGATTGTCTAGGTTTTTCTATGAAGAATTGTATCGCATGCTACTAGTATATGTTTTGCTTCTGTTTTCTGTACTTTCCCCCCTTTCTTTTAATATCAGCAGGAAGCTTGATGAATTTTTTTAAGAGATTGATTGCATAATGAAGTTGAGTAGGACTTTACAATTGGAAATGGTATTGCCAGTTAGTAATTTTTCTTAAAATTGTTTTGTTGGATTTCTGTTACTGGTTTAGTTCCAACGTAGTAACAAAGGTGGAAGGCTTTCTAGTGGCGGCTTGAGGCATCAACCAATACTTCAGATAGTGATGCTGAACCCTGGTTTAGGGTATGGCTTTGTATATAAAATAATGCAGTAATGTGTCTTCACTACTGTCTTCCTGTTTTTTGGCCTCACTCGAGCTGAACTGACATTCGCAGTAGTTAGGAAAAAAACACTAAAGCCTTATGTAGACAAAGCTGGAACTGTTTTTTTCTGCTATGAAAATACTTCTGTGTTGTAGATTTCAGTTTGGTAACTATTTTAGCTATTCTTCATTAGTGACAGAGGAGTTAGGCATGATCAGAGGTGCTGGAAATGTTTTGAGCCTTTGCTTGCGTTGAGAAAATCCCTTGTCCAGTTAAGAGTTAGAAAAGAAATGCTGTCTACCAAATTATGACTGTACTTACTGGTAGTGTTTCATTGTAAGTCTTACTGACTTCTTCAGTTTTGCCAAAGAGCAGTTGTGGGCCTGCATAAAAAGGCAAAATATATAGTGTATGTCTTGAGTTCGGTGCCTTTTTCTTTTTTTGGTTAGTGTAGTGGTAGCTGGGAGGAACCTGTCCTTCCCTCTTCTCAGCGTACAAAGAATCCAGAGGTCATTTCCTATCAGGTGATAAGTTGAAATTAGGCCATACTTATTCACGTGTGCTCTGTCAATTACAGAAGTGCCATAGCTTCTCTAGTAATACTTATCAGCCTGGCTTCTGGATTCCTGCAATTTTTAAAATTACTGTAATAGGAAATTTTTTGTTTACTTCTGTGATATACTGAAGCCTTTTTTTACAAATAATAGAACTGAATCTTTATACACATGCTCTGAGTACAACATTTATATTTCACTCTAAGTTTAAAACTTTACTTGGGGAAGTAACATGAGTAAAATACATTAGAAAATTCATAGAAGATTATCAATGGAGGAACATACACTGGTACATTTTTCTAAAAAGTACAATGATGAACTCAAAAGGAGTTGGTAATGTTCAGTGTAAGAAGCAGATCAAAGAGCTTTCTAAATTGCATAATAGCTTATCTGTGAATGACACCGACTATTAGAGGAGCTTCTCTGTTTCCAGATTCAGTTTTGTAGTGTCAAAACTCTGCTTTGAACTCAGCGTACATGTTGACTTACCTCTTTGCATTCCAAGTGTCGTCTTGAAGATTGATTTAGGATTGCTAAAATAAAGGCCAAGCCATTTGAAACTGCGAGTTTATATTGTATATAGCTATACATTGTATATGCAGTTATGAATTCAAGAAGAATTGGCAAATCATGTGAATATGCATAAAATTTATTGCTTGATTGGTTGGCCGGTCAGATTACTGGAAGTCTGGGAGATACTACAGGACAAAAATTGCAGATATTTTCAGAACTGTGAGTTTTTTGTTTGTTAGCGATTATTTACTGTACTGTTCTTACGTTTCTTTTAACCCAGACAATGAAAGTGTTCTCTCATCTGTTTCCTTTTCTTCTTCAACGGCTTTGATATCCCCCCCCCCCCTTTTTTTTGAACTGTTGGATTTTAAGAGGAAGGTTTAAGAATGGTGTCATTAGCAGTAAAATGGGGCCTGTTTTCTGGTGATCTAGATTCTTCTGGTCTGTGTTGTGCTCAGTCCACATTCTGGGCTTGGGTGTGCTGCACATACAGTATCTCTGAGGTAGACTTTGGTGATCTGTGTGGGCGTGATTTAGGTAATCCCTGCCCCAGTTATCTGCTGAAGATGCCTGGCAGAATTAAATTGTATTCCCTGTTCAAGTTCTGCAGCTCTGAGCTTTGCATATCAATTTAAACAAAATAAAATTAATTTTGTTCCTACAGCAGATTTTTAAGTGCAGTGACTGAAGAGGTAGCACATTTGCTTTTTCTGCAGGTGTTATAGAGAAGGAAAGGCAAGCGGGCCTCAGTAATCTATCACAGAAGAGGGGTGGATATCTGGTGCTGTTGATTGTTTAAATAATTTCTTAAATGAAAGAGAAGAACGTATACCTTGGATCTCTGTGTGTGTCACTTCCACTAACCGTTAAATAGGGATAATGCTTACCTGTCTTTTTAGGACATCACAGATCCAAGGAACATGTTGCCTGATGTCATGCAGGTCTGAGGACGGAGAACTGGGCTTGATTAAGCCGATGCTCAAAAGAGCTTAGGGGTTCTTGGATTGAGTCAGAGCAGTGGACTGGTCCAGTGATAAAGGAGCTCCCATCACTGTAGCTGAAACAGTGGGAATCTAAAGCCAGATCCATTTCTGATGGCTAGGACTTATTTTCCAGCCATAGTTCTTCAGAATTTGTGAAAGATTTTCTAAGTAGCAGGGAAATTCTTACAAGATCTGGAGACGGAGAGAACTATGTTTTGTTTAGAATTAGAGGATGTGTTGAATGAGTTTTATAGTGTAAACTGAATCTGATGTTATATGTACCCAAATCCTTTGAGATACTTTATTGGTAAGCATATTGTTTTACCATCAGTAGAATGAAAGAAGCTTGTTTTTCTGTAGGTTTAAATCCTTTTTGCCCCTGAGTATCTCTTCCCTTCCTTCCCTGTCTGCAATAACCCCAGCTTTCTCACATAACAGCATAATTCTGTTTTTTCCAGAGCTGTGTGGGTATTGATTGCCCAGCAGGTTGCTGCCAAAAATACATATAGCAGCTTGCTTTTCCCTCAGAGGACAGTCATTTGGATTTGTTTTTACTGTGCAGATACTAATTTTCATGAACTCTTTCTTTTTTTTTTTTTTAAGATGAGCATAAAGAATAGTAAGTGAACAATATGATCCCATAATAATCATTTCTGTAGGAGAGCAGATTAAAGATACAACAATTGAAAAGTGATAGTAACTGAACACTTACCAGTACGTAAGTCCTCTTCTTTGTGTTACTGAGACTGTGAATACTGAGTTTTCTTTGTAGGGTGGAGGAGACACAAAAGTTACATGGTTAAAATATACCCAGCAAACCAATCATGTCAATGTAATTTTTTATTCCCTGTCTGCACTAATGTAGATAAATGAACGTTTAATATGAATTGAGATCGCGTAAGAGGAAAGTTCCCTCTTTGTCTGTTATTATTTTTTTCATTTATCTAGCAGTCTCTTTGAAATTGCATGTTCTTCTGTAATACTGTAGAAATACATGCTATAGCTTGCTTCTGAGATTTGTGTTTTGTAGAGAAAGGCACAGGTATCTGATTTACACCCTTTTGGGGGTTTATACTTCAGTATATAGCTACGGTTTCTGTTTGCTGGCCAGTTTGATAGTTTAGCAGAGCATATTGGTTGTCATCATGTTACAGAGTTACATTGTGAGTGCTATGTTGGTTAATTTAAAATGAGTATTTTAATGATCTCTTATTTGCTGAACTTGAAAGTATGTGCAAAGCCCACTTCTTAGGTTTATTATTAACAGATTACTTTAAATAGTATATATATTGAAACAGCCTCTTAACTGAAACATCAAATTGCATTGGTTGTAGGAATTTCATACTGTGTTTTTGTATAAATGATGAAGGCTGAATGAAACCCCAGTATACTTAATGTATTGCACAGATCTTTCTTGGTTCTTTTATAAATGTAACTTTAAAAGATCATTACTTAACTTTAAGCATCAGTGTACCTACATACTTCTGTGCTTTCAAGTAATTGTTTTAGTGTACTGGCATAATAGCCTCTATATTATATTTACCTTAGTTTTAGTTAACAAGTCACCTGTAAAATGCATTTTAACCTATTGCTGGAATTTGCATATAGATACATACTGTTTTATACTCCTGTAGAATGAACATGGGTTTTATTATGACAAGAATTAGAAATTGTTTCTTGAGACTCATGGGCAATAGATACGTGTGTATATGTAGTGGTTTTGTTCCCTCACTCTTTTCCTATACTGCCCTTTGTGGTTACATTTTCTCTTTTTTTTTTTGCCATTAAGCTTCATTTCTGTACAGATGGCTTGTAGATGCAGTTGTACCTTCTTTTACTTTGAGGAAATGGGTAAATAGTGCCTCTTTTGTAGTTAATGAAACTTGTCTTAACTAGAGGTTTCAAATACGTAGGTGCTTGAGGGAAGCAGGTAACTGTGCTGATCCTGGATGTTGAATACCCAGTGAGTATGTGTCAAAAATTGTATTTCACAGTCTAAAAGGCTGAGGGTTTAAATTAATTTGTGGAGGAGCCATGACAACAGTAAATAACTATGAGGACAGGTAGAAGGCAGATTGACAGTTACAATGATGTCTTATGATTTGACTGTTATTTTTGCCACGTGGGTTTTTTCTGTTTTGATAGCTGTTTTGTCTAAAGACTTTCATTTATGTTTGCAAAGTGGATGCATCACCATTGCTGTTGGGTTTGTTCCCACCATTCCTAGAAGTGAGGAATAGTACTGTGTGGTTAATAAGGTTGTTTACAGCTGGTTTATACCAGTGGATCTGAACAGTGTTGTTGCAACATCTGGGGTTTCTCAAGTTTTTTGTTGGAGAAGGAAGGAAGCATGGGTAGGGAGAAAGAAAACGGACGCGGGAAGAAGTGAATGAGGAAGGAATGTGTTTGAGAGGGGAAAAGAGGACTTAACAGATGAAGAAAACAGAACACGAGTATACTACAGCCGAAGGAGAGGTAAAGAAAAGAGGTAGGAATTCATGGCTGAGCAGAATCGACCACTGTTATCAGTGGACAAAAGAAGTGGCAGAGGTTTCTAAGTTTTGGACTATCTGAGAAATGTTGCATCTGAGTTTAGGAGGATTCGGTGTTCCTAGAGCTCTAAGTTTTCTGAAAACTATATTTTGACTCATTAATAATGAACGCTTTCAAATTTTTTTTGTTTTTTATCTGTTAAGCCTTTATTTCCTGTGACTGCCAACAATGATACAGAATTATGGGCACTTAAGTTTTATAACTAAAACTTTTCTGAGTCTTACATAAATTTAAAGTAAGTGTCCTGATTAGTATATTGCACCACTGGAGCAATGGGGGAAAAAAAAAGCTTTACAGCAAATCTGGATGCAAGTAACTCACTATTTCTGTTGGTTAGTGCTTAGTCCCTTCAGCACTGTTAACAGCATGTTAATGGACCTCAGCATAAATAAGAATCATACTCAGAAATAGCAGTTTCAGTACATACTGTTGCCGTGGCTGTACTAAGTTGCGTTGAGTGAGTTACTAGTAACAGATGACTTGAGACATAATGCACTGTGAGCATCATCAATGTAGTTAGATCATGATCACAAACATGGGCATGAACTCTGCTACGTTTGACAAGACAACAATGTTTCATGATGTGCTAGTATTGCGTGTGTGTACATATATATATGTTTAATCTTGGCATGATATGAATGGAAAGGTCAACACAAAATGGGAATTAAAGGTTACTTCCTTTGAGGTAATTTCAGGTTGAAGGGAGTATGAGATAAAAATTCATAGATCTCTGAATTTATTTTCAGGGGTGCATGGTAATTCAGCTCTACATAACATAGGATTTGAGAAATAGCAACTGTTTGCTGTCTGTAGTGATGATATTTCTTAAAAATGTGTGTGTGTAAGATTTTAGAACGCTGTTACGTTACATAGCTATCAAATGAGTAAAAATGACCACAGCAGTGTTGGAAAGAGGGTGTATCCAAGTGTGTTGATAAAGGTAGCTGTAACAGCTGATTGACTGCTCTTCAGTAGAAAGTGACTGAAGACTTTCAGATTTTTTTTCTGTACAGATTGTTCTTTCTCTAAAGAGCAGCTGAGTGCATAAATTGTGTCGCTTCCAGCAGCTTCTCTCCCCAGCGGCTACAACTCAGAATTGATGGGCTAGTAAATGGTAGCAAAGCAGTTTCCCTCTTTGCCCGTTGTCCTTTTCATCTGTGCCATTCTGGTTGCGTGGCAATTCTGGCTTTTACTATCAGATACGGTACCTGCAAGTATCGGCCCCTTGTGGGTTTTATAAAAAGGACAGTTCCTTGGCAGTTGTAGGCATTTAATTAGTAATTCTAGGGGACCTTTGTCAGTTTTTCCCGTATTGGCCAAATCTAAGAAACATTGAAACAGCGATCAGTGTATTTCGGATTCATTCTTTTTTCTACCCTACATTAGAAAGATGAAAACCTCATAAAGTATTAGAATACAGGATTAATCCACTCTGAGATACATAGTGTGTGACTTTAAATAACTTTATTCTTCAAATCTGGTAAACATAAACTTCTAATAGTCAAACCCTTGATTCTCAAATAGAGAAACATAACAAGTCATCTCATAAACCTATATATTCTATATGTTTTACTTTAGTTTGTATTTGAATAACGTTAAATAACAGCTGCAGTTCAGTATGTTAAATGTATTGATTTTTTTTAAAAAGCACATTGTTACATTGATGACATTACATGGAATCTATGCACAAATTAAGAAACATGATTTCATATTAAATTTGTGTTTAATACACTGTGCATTAATTTTTTGTGGTTTACAGTATTTTAAACTTGGGAGTTGTATGAAACAAGGTGTTATAAAACATTAGATTTATAAAACACTAAATTTTGAAGTGAGGTCTATGAGCATACGAGTAAGCTCAGGAAAGGATTTTCTCTTTTTTTTCCAACGGTATTCCTCTGGAAAAACTTGCGTGGAAGGCAGCACTGCAGTGTAAACCTATCTGTTTGTTCTTCCAAAGAGCCGGGGATGGATACGTTTCAAGGCAGTGAAAAGTGGTTGCGTAAGAGGGGTGCGTGGTTCCCCTCTCCAGGTGCTGAGGGCTCTCCCTGCCTCTGCAGCGTGCTGAGGAAGTACGGGCTTTTTGGCGAGGCTGGTTTTTGTGTCAAGAAAAGAAATCAATTTCTTTCTCCTTGAAATAGTAAAAAGGGTAGGAAATGGAATTTATTTTCTACTGTAAACAGTTATAAAGCAGGTGGCCTTTTCAGTTGGGGTGCTTTCTCTTATTTACTGGAGGACAAAGGCTGATAACGCTGCTATAATTTTTCTTGTCTCCCTGTTACTTTTGACTGCGATACTTTGTATAACGCTTCTTTGAGGTTGCTGCTCTTTTGACTGCCTTACTACTGCTTGGCATGTGTGAATGTCTCCTTATGGAAGCTTGGCTGGAGACAAAAGCGAAAATAATAGCTTTAAAATGGCATGAAGAAAAGTCAAGGGAAAAGACACAAATATTAGTGAAATAATTAGAGAGACTGTATTCTGCTTTAGGTGTTGTCCATCTCTTTGTTCAGTTGAGTGGAAAAAAAGGCAAATCCACGCAACATTGAAATAGTTTTATCTTTTGTCAGCATTCATGGGTAGTGAGCTGGTACAAAGTGTTGTATTACACAGAAATAGCCTGCTGTGTCCCACTCTACTCTTTGGTTAATTTACATTGAGTAGTAGGAATATCAGTGAGTTATGGGAAATAAAACCGAAGGATACTTGGTCATCTTGAGCTTTTGGTACAGGAAAAGGATTAGCAGCAACTTTATCTTGTTTATATTTGTTACATTTCATCTCTTACTGCTGTTTTTGTATTTCTTAGTAAATGGATTTATGGTGAGTTTTAATGGGATTTTCTAATGCCGAACTGTTTCTTAGACAGGGTATTTTTGAAAAATTTTGTTGTTGTTTGCTGAGTCTCCTTTAATAAATTAAAATTTTAAGCCCAATTATTTTCTTTTTTTTTTTTTCTGGTTGTCTTGCATGGCTGCTAGTTTAATTTCTTAATAGAACAATTCATGCTGAAATGTTTAATTTGGGACCTAATCCGAAGTCCTTGCCATTGCAGGCATTTTCATCTGTGTGACACAGATATTGCTACTGCTGTGTCACAAACATTTTATAACACCTGCCCTTCCTTTTATTTGGCACACGCTAGGTAGAAAGAGCCCTGTACTTTGTCTTTGTACAGAATTAATAGCTGTTTGAGAGTCAATGTTGTGTTCAGGGAAGATAACAGCAATGGAGAATGAAGCTTGCTTTCATTCAGTTAGTACGGACATACACTGTCCATGTAGATTGTGGGTGCTGTTGTGACAGTGTATCCTGAGACAGATCTGGAGGACTGCCTTTGTGGGAGGAGCATTCGTGCATAGTATTTAGTCTTTCTACTTATATTAATTCTTAAAAAATAATACAAACACACGTTCATGTGAAACGTGACTGAAAGTTGCTGTTTCATTTGAGAGAGGCCATGAAGGAACCGTTACGGAGTGACAAAATTGTTGGGCACAGGGTAAAGTACCATTATTCCAAGCATTTTATCACTTGAATGAAGAAATCCCACCTTTTCCGCTTGTGAAGATTTAGCTTCCAGATTAACTGATCAGATAAAATAATTCATATTGTATAATTGATGTGTGTCCTGAAACTTTCTACCTGTTTCCCCTCTTGCTTGAGTACACTATTTTCCTATTAATGTAACCCCCTGCTAATTTCTTGTTGTAGGTTTTTCTTTTCTGGCAGAGTCGGGACCTGAATACATCCCCTGTCTGTAGTCTCTCTGAATCTCCCATCTGATAGTTCCAGAGCGTGGACAAGCTAGGAAGTTAAGATACCAGCTTTGAAATCTGGGTTTGCATTTAAGATAATGCCTAGTTCAACTAATCTAGCAATAATGAAGTGCCTTAAAATGGCTGCAAACATATTGCTGCCTACTCAAAGACATCTTCTCACTGGTAGTACATTATAGAGGATCTGTAGTATAGTTAAGAGTTGGATCCTTGCCAGTAGATGGAAGCATTTTGTAGCATCTCTTCATGCTTTGAGCTCTTTCTGCATTTTTTGAACATAGTATCAAAATTGCTGCTTTTTCAGTCTCTTCCCATTTATTACATGCCATTCCAATTTATGCTGGTTTAGATTATTTCCACTTGATGTTGTAAACATTTTGTACATTCTTTTTTGTGGAAGATATTTCTAATTTTGTATTTTTAGAGCTCTTTTCTTCTATTTTTCATCCTCTCTGTATTCTGGGCACATCTCTGCTTGTCAAATTTCTCTTCAATTTCTGTTTTCGTTTTGCAGTAATTGGCAGTCACTCTCTTGGAGCTCCTGAGGGAAATCATGCATGTAGGGTATAACCAAAGCAGCACCTGGGTGATACTACTGTAGGGCAGGAGACAGAAGAGTTCAGCCAGCCATCAGCAGAAGAGATAAGAAACTGTGAAATGCTCAGAGTAAGCAAACTGGAACAGCAGAGACACTGGGCCTCCTTCATTTATAATGATCTTAGGTCTCAGTAGGCACATAATTTTTAGGTGGAAGTGTATGTATTTTTTCAAGTGTGATGGAACCCTTTTTTAGCATTGTGTATGATTTGTGAAAAACCTGATAATCACTAGGTTATACTTTGTTGTGAGTATTCTTGACTCTCCTTTGTAATTATTCTTTTTGTCCTTGATTTTTATTTTAATATAGTTCTCTTACATTAAATTCTTATTGGAAAAAGAATTTGAGTCTATTGTCAACTTGTTCATTTTTTCAGGAAAACCAAACCTTATACTTTGCTTTTAAAAAATTGCTTTTTGTTTAAATATATTACATTCATATCTGTAATCATGCTTTGATTTTTGCATTGATCTTTGTAAGGGAAAATGGCTGCAGAGAGTACATGTTGAATTGTAAACAAAAAGCTCTAGGATCTCCAGGTAATATCTCTTCAAAGCTTTCTTTGGAGACTGGGCACGATTGATTGGATCTGTGTTCTTCTGCGTTGAGTGGTTACAGACAAAAAAGTTATTAGCTGGGAAGAATGGAACAAGGAAAGTGGATCAGAATAAAAACAATGAATAATAAAGCTGTACTATTACCCTGAATATTGCTTGCCTAGAAGGCTTGTTGGCTTAGAGCACTGGTAACAGCACAGCACGTTTCAGCTGTAGGTTGCTAGGTCTGATCCATTTCTGATTGGTAAAGGCTGAAGTTTGTGGTTAATGTATGACCAACTCATTCATGTGAAGTGTGTTTGATGTTCATGATGCAGTTGACAGGCCTTGTCATAAATCACAAACAGAATTGTGATTAATTGATCCAGCTTTTAAAAGAGGTGACGGAAACGGAATCATTTTCTTCCACCTACAGGCCAGGAGGGGACATGGTGGTGGTACAGATAACCTTGCCCCGCTGCCAAATGTACTTCACATCTCTTTGAAAAAGCTCATAATTCTGAAGCCTTTCAGTAGAATTAAATTTTCCCTCACCTCCATTTTTGCATGCATATAAGGCCTATCTGAAGGACCTTGTAATATAATTATTTCTGCTATTTTCCAAATATCCAAAATTCATCTTAGCTTATAGAGGTAGAAATATAGATGGCATCAGAAATTTTAGTTGCATACAGGAACAGTTCTGTTGGCATACAAAGCAGTGGGATTTTATTCTGAGTTTTAAACAGTACTTCTAAGAGTGCTACTGTTCAGTTCATTAGTTTCCTGGAATTATTACTGTAGCTTATTTCTGAAAAGAATAATAAACAACCCTGGGAAAATTGTAGTATAACACTGAATATCACTTTCATGCATGGAGAACTGACTTTTTTTCTGTAGCTTTGTTCGTTTTACTGGAGTTTTAAAATTTTCTTTCTAACATATGCTGCTGCTTCATATATTTCAACTACCTAACAGGTCAAATACTAGAACCAGCAAACCTTAAAACATGAATTTAACTTAATCTCGCTCCTTGTTCTTGGTGCACTGTTCATCATAAACCAGTCTTTTTTTTCTTTGCTTATGGCTGTGTTGGATTTTTGAGCTATGTTGACTGTTAGGATGCAGCCTGTGAAAATGAGCACCTGACCTATAGAAATACTGTAGTTAGAAGAACAAGACAGTTTCTTCTGAAGACTCTTTTTTTTGCTTGGGTCCTCCCTGCTATTGAAGATTGATGCCATTGTGGGTTTTGAGAGAAAAAGCCTTTAGGAAATGAAGGGAACCTAAGACTGTAGGGGGAATAATTTGAAGACAAAACCAGTTGTTTAGCTGTAACAAAATCAGTGGAAGGGTGATGAATACAGTTTACAGAATTCAGAAGGCTGTGAATTTTTGTTGAGTATCAAAGTTACAGGCCTATTGTAGTGTAATATAATTAACTTGGCTAGTTTTATAAATTGTTACAGTCAAGGTCATCAGGAATACAAGGACAGTTGGAGTTGGTGCCTCCTTCTGTGGGTTTAAAGTTAAATGAAGAATAATAGTAGGTAGGTAGCAATGTGTTTTTTATTAGCAGTTTTTTTCACCAGAATATTGGAGTGCAATAGTGGCATAGTGCGTAGATCCCTGAATTTAAAGCTGCAAATGTAATCCAAATAATTTGAAGGCTTGCAGCATTTGCCAAATGTACCTGTGCTAGCTGCAGTCATGCGTTGAAAAAACCACGGTTGGTGGCAGAATTACCAATCATAAAATACGTGTTTATATTTTCTTTCTAGGATCAAGTAGAACACACTGATTCAGCAGAACTGGCTGGTTGCGCTGCAGTCATCATGAGTAGGCACAGGGTCATTCGTTTCTTAACATATGTATAAGAGAAAAAGGTAAGAGGCAAGTTCTGCTTTAGATTATAATGATTCAGGGGTATGTACTTGAAATGCATGTATTTTTATGTATGATTCTGGATATATATTTTTATATATACACCTCTATATGTGGATATATATCTGATACAGAAGATGATGGAGTATTTTTAGCATTTTGTTGTTTTGGTTTTTACTGAGAGTAATTGCCTTGTTTTAGAGCAAAAATATGTCTTATTTTGTTGGGGGAACTGGGGGAAGTGGGCAAAGTCTTCCTCAGTCTGTGCTGTAGGCAGATCTCATCAGTTAAAAACAGCTATTGCTGAACTCTCTGAACAAGCTGTTCATTACAGCAAAGGTGCTTGACTTCTTCCTCCCAGGGGCAAATAACACAAAGATCACTAAAGGGAACAATATGTGGACTTGACCATTCTTTCTTGGGGTTGAAGGAAGCCCTCAGGAGCACTAGATCTAATAAATGAATCTGTCCAGTTGATATGTAATTCCATGTTGTCATGCTATGGGAAAATTACATTTTCTGGACATCTGATTTTTATCAGGATGAATAAGCAATGTTTGGTTTCAGTTTGATTATGCCCCTCGTGACTTTCATCTTAGTAGGCTTTCATATATATTTTTGATGAGGGCTATAGTAAACTGTTTGACTATTTTTTTAGTAAGAGTTTACTGAAATGTGCGTGTTCACAGTTTCGTATTGAAAGAGTAGTCTACACAGGACAGCATCATAGAATGTCCTGAGATCTTATTCTGGATCTTTACATACTCTCTGATTTTTAGGCCTTTGCTATGAGGCTAATAGTTGTATGTTGGTATTATTTTCTTTTGGTGCATTTTTTATTATAGCATTTTAATGTGATTGTGTGCTGGTCATCCACTGTCAAGAGTTAAGAAAATTTGGAAGACTTAAGGCTGTCAGTTCCAGTGGTGAAAAAATCTTGAGGGTAATTTAGGATATGCAGTGCAAAAGATCATGGGTTACATAATTCCTGTCACAGAGACCAAAACAAATACGAGTCTTGCTGATTTGCAAATATAACACAAGGCCTATCTCTTTGTACAGTTCATTTCCCAAGAAGAAGCTGGCATGTGGGATATCTGAGCTGTCTTGAGAGGCAATCTCCAAGGTTAAGCCTGTGCAGAATACCATCTAATTTTAAGGAAGGTTTTTCTGTCCTTTACTTCCGTCTCCCTCCCTCCCCACTAATCAATTAAAGTTTGTCTTATGTCTAAATGCTATGATGACTAGGATAGTAATTCTGGATACATACAGCACAGACATTCTGGTGCATGCACCTTTGTATTTAGACATTAGGGGAGAGTTGAGCATGTAAGCTTGATAAAACGTAAGTTCTTAAGTTTTAGAGATGATGATGATAAGTCCAGTGCTGCTGTATGAAGAAAATGATAAGTTAAACACAGAGTTTCTGAGTTACGCATGATCTGCAATCCAACAGGAGCTTGAAAATAATCTGATTGACAGGCTGCATGTTTTCATTAGCTTTTTGCCACAAAAAACTCTGTAATGGGTAACAAGTGATCTTGGGTTCTGGACTTACTGTACCAGTGGATGGTAGCCATTGTATTCTTTTTTTTTTAATACAGAATTTAAAAAAAAAATTGCTATTTAAATTTTTTTGCCTGTAACTAGTCTTTTCTGCCAAGTCATTGCGTGGAGGACTGTCCATCTTATGCTTTCCACTGGACTGGTGATTTATATCTCCTTTTCCTTGCACTGGCACAATATCCTCTTCTTCATATTAATCATCCAAATATATACTAATGTAGGAAGTGTCTCCTTTTTGGCAGCATACAGCTAAAATTGCCATTGAAATTTCTTCCTGATTTGCTTATGTTTTTATTCTCACTTTCGCAGAGTTTAAGTTGTGTGTTTGCTTGTTAGCTTCTGTCCGTGCCATGGCTTGGAATAGTCGAGGAATGCTAAAGACTAACAATTATCAAGGATCCGTTAGAAATGTCCTTTCAACCTTTATACTAGGAGGAAGTTTGGGACTAGAATAATTCTAAAACTGTTCCAAACTTTTATACGGGTACCTGTGAGTTACAATCAAAGTTTCCAAACACCTGTAAAGGAATATGTTTCTTTTTATTTATGTTGGATATTTCATGAAAATATTCAAAATAAATTAAATTCTAAACCACGGGGCAAACAGTTACCTGATTATTATAGCATGCTGTGTTAGAGCATTTTGTGTTTTCTGTTTTGATCTTGGGTTGCTGGCTATGCAGAGTTGAAGTATTACATCTTAAACTGGCAAAAATACACGAGTTGCTGACAAGGTATCGGTCAAGAAGCATTGTGGGTATCTGTTAGGAACATGAGTACTCATTGTCCTTTTCGGTCAGGAAGAGGGCAGTAAGGACTTCTGTGGGTTTGGCAGTGTGTTTTGCCCTTGGACAGAAACTTCTAGAAAAGCTTGGCGGGGTGTGTGTGTGTTGTGTTCTTTTATGTAATAATAATAATTTTAGATATTAGACCTGAAGATTTGCAGCTGACCTTTTCTGAGAAATATCTACTTGCATAGACAATGAGTTCTTATTTAGCGTGGCTGTCAGCTTAGTGATTATGAGTTTAAAAATAAAAGATTCTCCATATATCCTGGTACATCAGTAAGTGAAGTAACAATGATATAAAAGGTCTTTTCTCTCTTCAGTTTAGACTATGAGCATCTATCAGGTTGGATTTTGGCTCTTTGCATGTTTGTGCTCCAGTATTTGAGCTTCCGAATTCATATGGTTACATGTATTTGTTTACACATAGTTCTCTCTACTTAGAATTTTTAAAAATATAGAAAAAAATCCCTCTGTCATATTGGACAAAATTTAAACTCACAAATATTAGATATTTAATATTGGATAATACAGATTTTAATAATAATTTCACAGAGATGCGATAAAGTATTAACCACATTGGGATTGTAAGGGGGTGGGAACAAAATTCTAAGTCATCTTTATATGCCCTTGTTGTTGTTAAACATGTGGTCTCCTAAATCTGAATATTTGTATTTTTCTAATGTTATAAAATCACATTTAATATAAAATTTAAAAGCCAAACCCTGACTAGAGTCAATAAAAATTATTATGTTTATTATGAACTTTTAACACTGCTTTCTTTGGTTAGGCATATCTTGTTCCTGATTTGTATGACAGTGAAAAACAGCTAATAATAAAACTAAATTTAGGAAGTGTTATATTCTTAGGCTTATATGCTACTTACTCCAATGTGCATAAATTTGAGTTACTTCTGAAGTAATTTTATCAGGCTTTCAGTCAGGTTTTAAAGTTGTATGAATGGTCAGGTCTGAATTTTTCTAAACATTTAGAAGTTACACAGAATCAAAAAGCAGTTGTCCAAAGAGTTACTTAAAAACATGTTTTCAGCAACTATGTAATCAGCGTAGCATTCCTTCCCTATTAACTTGCTTGTCAGTAATCATTATCTTCTCTAAAATAAGCAAAACAAAACAAAAAAAAAATCAATGCCCATAGGCTATTTCTTTTGGGCTACCCATACTGCAGAGTTTGTGTTTATGTCCTAGCAAATGCCTTGACTGGATGCCCTTTTTCACTATGAAAGTACATGGAAATCTGAGTGTGGTGGCTTCAGACAGTATCATAGTTTAACTCTTGAACACAAAAATTTTGTATGATACTTTCCAGTCTTGCAGTGCTTCACTGACAAATACTCTTTGTATCATTGATCTTAGTAGTAGGACTCTGCCTTAAGAATAATTAATTATTCACATCTTCATCAGTTGTTTGCTAGGCTGGAATGTTATCATTATAATGTAAATTAAATACATTATAAATGGATGTGAAATTATATGGTATTTTGTACAAAGCAGTATTACTATGGTTAATTTTGTTTGACATTTAGAACTCTGAATGGAAAAAAATTTCAAGTGAAATATTCATTGGGACAGATTCTAATTAATTTTTCAACATTTGATATTTACTGAGCTGGTAAAGATGCTTCCTATTAAGGAGTTGAAATAACGTGGAGATAAAGGTGGAGGAGAACCTCCAAACTCTTGCAGTTTGGATGTAGTTTGAATGAATTTAGTATTTGTATGTCTAAGGAGAAGCATCTACTTTTTAAAATTATTTTGGTTTAATTGAAATGTGTGTAGTAAACATAATTGTTTCAGTTAAAATGGTATGAAAGATTTTTAATACAGTGACTTGGTGGGCAGATTGGATAACTCAGGAAGACCTTATGGTAGATATCTAAGGGATCAAAGAGTACACTGTCACAGGTAGAGGTCAGAACCTGGCTTTTGGTAGAGAATGTAAAGTGTTGAACTATTTTAGACTTCTGAAATGCAACCTTTGATCAAAGTGGCCGGCTTTTCCATTGCTTATGTTATAATCTGTGCATCTGTGTACAGTAAATGATATGGCCAATCATCTGTTTTCCTTGCAGAAGGAGTGAATCTAAAATCCCAGAACAGAGGACAAATCTGGGTGTTTGTAAGGTGGCAAGCCTAGTTTATCTCCGAATTTCTTTGCAAAATCGTCTTTTTTGGGGGATGCTTATTGCAATTTCTAAGTTGCTGTTACGCTAACTTTCTGTAAAATTGGCTTTTGTATATATCTTTAAAACATGATTTAATCTGGTTGTATTAAATAGCAATGTTTTTATGTTGTAACATGATCATCTTTTAAAAACACCATGTGTCAAATTTGAGGTCAACCTTAAAAACTTGAACGCTGCATTTTGTGGTATTTTAATGCATGATCTTTTTCTACCAATAACCTAATTGTAGCTGTTGCCCACAATAAATACAAAACTGTATTTAATGTTGTAGTAATTGAAATAAAATTGGTTGATGTTTTCCTCAAATCCATATACTACGGGAGTAACATTGAAGTACAGTTTTAAACTGGAAACTTCCTCTGACGCATTTCTTGTGTCTGTTGTATCTCTAGCTTAAAAAAGCCGGTTTTTAATTAAGCTGGAGTCTAGCTGTCAGGTCTAATACTCTTTCTTACTGCAAAACAAGGTTCTTGCCCTATCCTCCTCCATTCCTTATTTCACAACATTGAAGGCCAACTCTGAAGAGAATAAGGCTGTTTTGGATGATGTTCAGAGAACAGATCAAATCAAGGTCTCTCTTTATGGTATACAGGTTATGGCACACATTTCTCAGTGAAAATGTCTTTGCTGGTAGTGAATGTTTATAAAAAATTAATCGGGGTGTCTTGTTGCTACAAGCCTTTGGTACCAAGACAACCATATTCCTACTGTTAGGGCAAAAATGTTATTTATTATGTGAAGTTGTAGAAAGTTATTTAATGACTTGGAGTTGGGGTTTGTTTTTGTTTTTTTATTTTTCTTTCTCCCTTGTCATCTTCCTTTCTAGCCTGAGAGTATTGTCTTTTGATGAGACTATTTACTTCTGTGCATTTTGCTAGATTTCCAGTGCCTGCCTTTCAGGGAAACAAGGATTATTAAAGCAGGCATTTTAGAGGTAGCACAATTCAAGTAACACCCGTTAAGTCCTTTAACAACTTTTATAAGCATGAATCTTTGAAGCATCTCTGGGAAATGAGGAGCGACACAGAATGCTGCTAGCCTAGTATACATTAAAAAATCAGAAGCACAGAGGGTTTAAACTGCTTGTTCAAAGCCACATGAGCTAATCGGTGGCAGCACAGAACTGAAAGCCAGGTCTTCAGGTTGTTAGTTGGCCTCCTGGTTCTCTAGACTGTTGTTTTCTGACTGGTGCCGGCGCAGTTTTGCTTTTACCATTATGGTGATCCTGATGGTTAGACACGTTAATGTGGGAGACTGGAGGTAATACAATCCAAAGCAAGTTTGGGGAGGTTGTTAATCTGAATTAAGCAAGTTTAAGCACACAAATAATTTTTATTCCTGGAAAATACTTTTGATTTATGCATGTAATGTATGTAAAATCTGATTTACAAAGGACTTCTTTTCCCCTTAAATCAGGGCAATATGTAGTGGAACACTGTGGACTGAAGGTTAAATATCTGACTGTAATTTGTTCTCTGGCAGGTTCAGACAAGAATCTGGTGGTCTTTCCCTGACAAATGGAGAACTATTTCCAAGCAGAGGCATATAACCTCGATAAGGTTTTAGATGAATTTGAGCAAAACGAAGGTGAGTCATTTTGAACAAGATCGTAGATGCACGTTAGATGTTTCCTACAGAGAACACCATTGAAGAGGGAGAGATCTGTGATACCCATTTTGGTTTTGAGTTAAAAATTAGTCTCGGAACTTGCAAAAAACATCTGTTAATTTTGCATCATGTGCCTTCAGTATTTGTTAGTAGTATTCTCTGCTGTTTCCATTCATCTTGTTTACTTCTTCAAAATTTCTCACTCCTTTAATAGCAAATCTTCTATACACTTTTTAAAGAAAGGTTTTGTGAAGCTTAATCTCAGTGGCAGTATTTTAATAATTATTTTAAACAAATCAGGCAAAACTTATTTTAAGCTTCTTTTGAAGTTTTGGGAGACTTAAGCATGGAAATGTTTTATTAGGTCACATAAATCATTTAATGAAAGTTATCATATTTGAAGCGTTAAATTTTTTGCTTAGTCTAATTGCTACTTCTGTCCTGTCAAGGAATTTGAACATTTTATGGGAGTGGGAATCTTTCTAGGCATTTCTAACTGTCTAAAGTATATTAATCAATAGTTTAAAGTTGCGTGTGCAAATTCAACCTGATACTAATAGGTGTAGCTCCAAACTTCTTGAGTTCCAGGAACATTATGCAAATACACCACTAATGGTTGATCAAAGATGTTAGTTATGGCAGATGTGTTTTACTGTTGTGCCCATATTTGAACATACCTACATTTATATTTGGGGCATTCTAATGCAAGAGAGTTAGTGTAGCTTTAATATGACAGTAAGTTCTCTTATTTAAACACTTTTTCAGATGCCGCTGTTTCACCTACACTATTGGGTGCAAAGTGGAATCAGATTCTAGATCCGCCTTCTCGCCGTCTGTCATTTAACCCGACCGTGGCCAATGTTAATGAAGCTACAACTCCTAATGAATGTCAACAGAGATTAAAGTCTTTCTCCTTGTCTCATTCAGTGACTACACCAACAGGAGGAGGGGATCACTGTGCTAATGGAAAGGATTTTAGCATAAGCCCAGAGACCCCAGTCATGTGGATTGATGATCAGGCAGCAGCAGACGATCAGTTGATTAAAAGAAATAGTAATCGGGATGATCAGTGTAACACTGTGGAAACAGAAAAGAAATGTGGAAATGTAGCTTGCTTGCCAGAGGAGAAAAATGTGCTAGTGGTGGCAGTCATGCATAACTGTGACAGAAGAACACTACAAAGTGGTGATTTGCTGGATTGTAAAAATTACAACAGTCAGTCCCTAAAGGACACTATTAGCTTTACACTGGATAATGAAAACCGACAGAGTGATCAGTTTAGTGTTACTGTAAATGGATCCACGGAAAAAGATATAGATACAGAAAAGCAAGTAAATAGGCTGTGCACTGAAGATGACTCTGTAAGTCATTTGATTAATGCTTCATCTGAAAGCCTGACTGTTGCATGCCCCACCTCTCGATTAAAGGATGATTTTAATATGAGTAAAGATTCACTGTTTTCAGAAGCTACAACTGCAGGGATTAATGCAGTGACTCTTTTACAGAGACCAGTTGATGGTACCGTTAAAATGCAAGAAAATTGTGTATCAGTTGAAAATTTTACTAGTAAAGCCATTCCTCAGAGGACGGATCTAGAACCTAAAAACTCTTCTTCTGGTTCAAGTCATGGAAGCTTAATCATAGAACAGGAAACAACCCAACAGTTACAGTCTAGGCTATCTGGGCTTACTGAAACTTGTCAACCTGACATGGCTGGAAGTGGCAATTACAAGGAATGTGTTGCAGAACATTTTGCCCCTGTGGATGTTAGTGCCACTGAAACCGAAGTCATTGAGTGTGATAAAAATCTTGGCACAACAGAATTGCTCAGCATGGCAGAGTGTTACCCTGAGCCTCAGGAGATGAGTAATTGGGAACTGACAAAGTTCAATGAGATGAGAAATAAGCAAACTCTGGTAGAGAATGAAAGACTTTTGCATATGAAACTGCCTGATGATGCATGTAGTAATAGTAAAGAAGGTGGAGATGGGATGATGGAGGCAGGCATAGACCTAAAAGGGACTGGTATAGATGAGCTTGAAGGGTCCAGTCTCTCTGATGTGATGGCTACATCAGCAGCAAGCTCTCTGTCTAATGGTTGTGATTCCTATGGAATGCAGAACCCAGTTGTTGCTCATGTTCCAAAGACTTTACCCTCCAAGGAAGACTCGGTAACAGAGGAAAAGGAGATAGAGGAGAGCAAGTCAGAATGTTACGCTAATGTTTATGAACAGAGGGGAAATGAGACCACAGAAGGGAGTGGTCTTATTTTAAACAGCACTGGTGACCACATAAAGAAAAATTATTTACATAATCTTTGTAGTCAGGTTTCATCCATGCAAGGGCAAACTTCACCAAAACCAGTGACTAATCTGCAATCTATGAGTGTTCCTTTTGGTGGTGCAAGACCTAAACAACCTACAAATCTTAAACTGCAGATTCCGAAGCCATTATCGGACCACTTACAAAATGACCTTGTTCCCCCAAATTGTGGTGGTAATAGTAAAAACAAAAATGTCTTTGGTAAGACACAATTAGGGGATACAGCAGACGCATTTCCTGGTGAAACATCTTCAAATGCCTCTGTTAATGATACTAATGGGGAACATTTGGAAGAGTATGAATCTGGAGTCTCTAGTAGTCCGTGCCTTGCAGTAGCCCCAGATAGTCCAGATAATGATCTCAGAGCTGGTCAGTTTGGAGCTCCAGCCAGAAAGCCTTTTACGACTTTGGGTGAGGTGGCTCCAGTTTGGGTTCCAGATTCTCAAGCACCAAACTGTATGAAATGCGAGGCCAGATTTACATTCACCAAAAGAAGGCATCATTGCAGAGCTTGTGGGAAGGTAAGTTTGTATTTTGTGAGTAAGCTCAAAGCACCATTTTTTTTCATGATACTGCACAAAATCAAATCAGAGGACTTCATCAGCCACTGGCTATAGTTACCTGTGACATCTCTGCCTAAAAAGCTGTGTTTGATTTGTGAAGGAAAAAAGGGAGTTTCTAAGCTGTAATCTATTTAGTGTTCTAATAGAGAATAACTAATTGTTATTTATAACTGAAAGAATTATTAGCCTGTATGAGCAGTCTGTTTGTTAATTACAACAACCAACATCACTGGATTCATGTCGAACTGTGATAAAATGGCTAAGAGCAAGAAACTAGTTTGCAGAAATTACTGCATCAATAATCCCATTAAAGATATTGAAGCATATTGATGTGAATTGGAAGTGTGCTGTTGAATTGCTGGCATTCCTTCTGGTTTAGATCACTGATCAACTCTGTTCTTTTAAGTCTTTAATAACTTTTCTCATATTGCTTACATTATTTTAAAGAACATACATTTGCTTCTGGAAAAAAATACAGTAAACTATCTGTAACCTGATGTATGTACACATGGTGAGAAATTTTGTAATGAAGACAACTAAAACATAATTTATCATTTTGTATTGTGTAAGAAATATTTTATTGTTCTTTTTTTTTTTTTTTTTTTAAAGTTTTATATATGTGCCATGTAGGTCAACACAAATTCTTATGTGGCCAGTTTGTGGTAAATGATTAGCTTGTAAAGTATTTCCAAATATCCTGTTACTGAAATACAAGTCAGTGGCACCTGGGGAGTAGGAACTTAGGAAAAAATATGATGATTCAAAAGCAGTAAACTAACACTCTTGTCAAGTAGATACTCATGAATATTTTTAAGATGAAGAGAAATACTCAAACCCAGTAAAAACTAGAGTAAAAGTAACTTTGGTTCATTTAGGCCCTATCCAAAGGTTTCTGAAGTTGATTGAAAGACCTCCTGACTGCTATGGGCAATATCTTTTGCTACCAGAAGAACACAGGGAAGCAGAATGACCTGAACAAAGGACCTAAAAGATGCAAATATATCTGGAAAGCTCAAAACCTTATGCCACCTGTTTCTGGAAGCAGCCTAGCAGAAAACCCAGGCTTGCTCCTCTGTAATGGAGTACGTATGTGTCCCATTTGTCCTTTCAGTAACCAAAATACATAGCACTCAATCTCTTCACTGCAACACCAGATAAGTAGGTTTTATTCAAATTTGATTTTGAGACATGCTGAAAAATCTTTCTTGGGACACTTTTAAAGCTAAGCAGATGTTCATTGTGCACTGGTCCAGGACTTCCAGTTGCTTGCTTCTGCCCATCCTCTTGCAGGTTGGTTGCAGTGGAAGTCCTGATGTGGAGCTAGTAACCACAGGCGATGAATAAGCATCATATGAGGTACATGCCTGCTTTTTGTGTACCTTTCGGTTAATATCAAAGGGCTCAATCTTGTTCTTATTGCAGTTAAGGAGAATCTGTAAGGTACGTGTGTTAAAGGAATGTCCATCATTTTAGCTTTGATATGTTAACTTACACTGTCAGTTATGTAGGCCATTCTTTCATTTTTTATGAGTTTAACAAATACGACTAAAATTTTCATTTACCATAATGTTTTCTACTTATTTCTATGTTTTAAACAAGTTCATTCCTTAGATTTAATTACTTTCCTGTAATGACTGAAGCCCTGAGTTGCACAAATGAGAAGAAGAAAATATGTGTAAACGAAATGGGTACAACATACACAGATAGAGCAAGGCTAAAAAATGTAGTGTGTTGTTTTTTTGTGGTGTGTGGTTTGTTTTTTTTTTTTTTTTCAAACTACTGAAGACAAGCCTTGAGAAGAACAACCAGCATTGTTTTGGATGATATGTGGGGAATGGATTAAATAAAAGGTCCCTCTGCTCTGTAGACAAACTTGTTTGTCAGATGTGAAAAATACATCTCATATTAGTATTTAATATTCTCAGTGTTAGAATAATCCTCACAATGGCTTGTTTCTAGAAACTTTTGTTAGCTAATGTTGTCTGAGCCAAATTTGCACATGTGCAGTCAAAAGATGTGGCAGAAAATTCTGGTATTTCATGCCTTTGTATGTTATTTTCTTTAAAAAAAAGCACTCATTAATAAATGCTAAGAATCAGTCTAGGTCAAATAATACTTAGCACTTCCTGCAAATTGCTTTACAATGCTTCATTCCTGTAATGATTCCGGGAGGAAAGAGACCAAAGGCTTTGACAGGCAAGCTCTGATGAATCTAGCTGTAGTGGCTTTAGACACAGCTGCTGTCAGCTGTCTACTCTTGCTTTCTGGTTCAGATAACCATCCCCAAAGCAAGTCATGTTGACCACATGCCTGTGGTGTAGGTAGCTACTGAAGCACAGTAATGCTTTCACTGTTTCTATTAAATGTATGAATCTCACTTAAAGAATTGGGGAGATAGTGTCTTCAGCCCTTGCAATTAATTGTTTCTAGGGGATGTCACGGGACTAAATATTTTTGAACACCAGCTTTAGCACAGTAGTTTCTTTTTAATCTTTATTAGCATCATGAGAAATCATTGTAGTAAGGGTGAATGCATCTGTTTCATTTGGGAATGAAATTTGCATTTAAAAATAGTTGAGTGGCACCTGGGAAGTCTGTCTCAGTTTTTAATTTCAGGATAATAATTGCAAAATTAATGGAAGATACGAATCTCAGGGGAGTGGTAGAAAGTAATATACTTAGAGTAAATTTTGAATTAAAATTAAGAACCAGAAGAATGTGTGTGAACACATTCATAAATTTTACCTTATGTATTTATGTATTTTCTGTTGTCAGAGGAAACAATCATCCTTGATAGGAAAACCAGAAAATTCGTATGTCATCTTTTTACTGTCAACCAAACCCATATTTTTCCGCTAAAATACAAAAAAATCACTAGTGCAACTAATGCATTAACAACTCCCAGTGAACCTGAAAATCCTAGTAACACAAAAACTTGCTTTGACACTGCTATGTTATTTTTTTATAGCATGATACACTGAGATCATGACTTGGTGATTGTTAATAACAAGACTGAATTGTCAGTTGTGCCGGATTGTGTTCTTCCTCTGCATTACTATGTTAGAAGGCTGATGCAGCCTAAGAGAGGAGCTGTAGATGTTCTGTCATTGCTTCTGTTTTCTCTTTTAATATTTAAATTGTTGCACTTGGGAGCTTTGCTGAATGCACAATGTGTTGTTTGATAAAGGGTCCCAAATTAGATATTAATTTGTGTTGCTTCTTTATTTATGGTTGAAGACATTGATTTTTCTGTGTTCAATGCTGAACTTCTGACTGGAAGTTTCTCCCAGAGAACTGAAATTATGTCAAATGTCTCTAAAATATGCTGTGATGTTGTTATTAATATTCTCTAGAATGCTTGTAAATTGGGTTAAGGTGTAAATGCAGAAATCAGATTTTTAAAGTACGTTTGTTGTTTGTTTTTTTTTTTTTTTTAGAGATTTTTACGTATGTGAAAGGGTTGTTTTTATTTTTGCATGAAAATGCCAGTGTATACACACTTACATTTTGTTTCTGAAATGTTTAAGTTGACATAATTAGGAAACATTAAAACTGGTTGAAATGAGACAGGGCAAGCTCTTCTTTCTTCCTGTTTGATTTTCAGCTCTCATGGCGAACTCAGAGCTTATTTTATATGTGCTTATTTTAAACACTTGCCACTAAAAGACTGCAAAAGTAACAGGCTGCAAAGTGGTTGTAATTTGATGCGATCTTTAACTTGGTTGAAATTTAATTAGGCTTACATATATGTATGAGAATCCTGTGTAGTTTCTTGTCTATTACAGAAATACTGCTGTTGAAGTTATGATGGAATAATTTTTTTGATTAAGAAAACATTACAGATCATAATAATGCATAGTGAATTGTAGATATAATATCCACCCGTAATTAAAATTTGAAATTCTCTCTTGATATCTGAACTTGTTTGTTAGGTAGCTGCTGCTATTTCTAGATTTCCTGAGTGTGACATTACCTTTCTGCATGAAGTGGGTGTTCATCAGTATCTTCACATCACCTGAACAATAACCCTGAGGAAATACTGGTTTTTTAATAAAGAAAATATTATTGTTTAAAACAAATAAGAAATCATTAGGGCACCCTGATTTGTCTGTTCTGCAGGATTTTGAGATTGCAATTGCTATTGTAGGATCATATCTGCATGCAAGTGTTTGTTTTGGTGCACAAGCTATGCTCATGTTTTATGGTTTTGCTTGTCTGGAGGAAGCCTCAAGACTGTTCCCTGCCCAGGACTGGGGAGTTGTTAGAGCTGGTTCATGTGAGAAGCGCTAGCAGTGCAACTGCACAGCAGGTTGTCCTCTTGGGGATTTTGCACCAGGTCCCCCCTTAGCAGCCAGTGTGCATAAAATGCAGTTCCTGATTTCTCTCTAGTGTCGTGATGCTGTAGTGTTTGTAAGCATGTAAATACGAGCTTTTTTTAAAATAAAAAATAATTATTTATGATAATTATTAATTATTTATTATAATATAATTTATTAACCTGTTGTCATTTATGCCAAACATATTTTAAAAACACCACAGTGCAGTATCAAGAGGACAACATGCATTTATGTGTTCCTCATAATACTGCTTCATCAGAATTAGTAGGAAAGGTACCCTGGGCAGGTATTAGTCACTGTGGCTTTAATGGGGAAATACTGATAATTTACCTCCTTACTTTGCATGTCTAGAGCTTTACAGATATTCTCTTGTCCGAATTCATTGGCTCATAACACATTTTTGAACAACACTTAGGTTGTTTCCCCTTTGGTTCCAGGTTTTTTGCGCAGCATGCTGTAGCCTGAAGTGCAAGTTGCTGTACATGGATCGAAAGGAAGCTAGAGTGTGTGTAATCTGCCATTCAGTACTAATGAATGGTAAGTGGAAAGAAAATGTGAGATGCAGTGCTTCACTGGCTTTGCGTTAAGCTGCAGTGATGCTATTTTAAAAAAAAAATCAAAACACTTTATTTGTGTGGGTAAGTATTCTCAAACAGCAAAGGCCCTTGAGAGATCACCGTGGAATCCCTGTGGAGAGTGGGGATTCCTGAACTAAATACGATTAACAGAAGGCAAAAACTGGTAAGGTTGCAATGAGTTTGAAAGCTTTCATTTGTAAATGCTACCCTAGGATTGCAGAAACTGTGATTTTTGGTGTTTTTTTTGTTTTTAATTCAGGAGCCTACTCTCTGTCCTTTGATGCCTGAGTAGATAACCTGTCACATTTTTGTATGGGATGCCAGAGTACTGCATTTGTGCCTCTTCTATATTATGCACTATAGGAGATTGGGAAAGTAGTATTTATCCACAAATTAATCCAACTCTTTTTCCTCCTTAACTCGTTGGTGCTAGAGTAGGAGGTCTTGTCTAAAAACTTATCCACAAATGTGGACAACTGAGTTTAGATTATTGCTTTGGGCACATTACTGGAGAGTGTCAAACCGAGGATGGTGCTGTGGCTAAAAGCCTGATGTGAACATGGGACATACAGGAGAGGTCACAAGTAGTTACGGAGTTAACAGGTAGAACAAACAAGAAGTTGTGTTACCTCTGCTTGGTGTAAGGAAAGACTGCGTTTGGTTTTGACCGTGGAGTTTCTTTTGTATTTTGTCCTTTATAGTATTAACAATTTTCATATGTGGTATAAATATGGGCAAACAGAGTATTCTTCCCACTGTGTCTTGCGGCCTCTGAAAATTTCAAGAACTTCCTGTGCTGGCAGTTACCTTTGGGTGAATATGCTGTCCAGTTGACTTATGTCCATGACAGTGAGACAGCTGTTGCTGAAAGACTCAATGTTCAGTTTTTATGTCTTGAATTGGGAAGGAAGAAAAATTGGATTAGGTTGAGAGAGGATCCATGTGAGTGCTTAAATCATGAGAAAACCTGTCTCATCATGAGAAATTCCAGGTGCTCTGTCTTTGGTTTATTAATGGAAAGGTGAATAGGTGACTTGATCTTCGGGTATAAATACATATCTGGGTAACTGAAACTTGATGACAGAAGTTACCTCAATTGTAGAGGAAGGTCTGACAGGTGCCCTCTAACATGTAGTAGGTAGAATGAGAAGTCAGACAAATTCAGGTTCTAAATGCAAACTTTTAACCATTAGGATAACTAACTATCCTGATAATAATTGAACAGTTATCATGAAATCTCCATTGCTGCGGATATTTAGTTAAACTTTGGAGACTTTGATAAAAGATTGGTGCTGTAGTTTCAACCAGGAATTAGTTTTAGGAAAATGCTGTTTTATGTCAGCATTCAGACAAGGCAATTTTGACAGTATCTTTACATGTTACTGTACAGTAGATTATTTGGGCTGCTGTTTTCAGAAAGATCTGTGAATTTGTTGAGCATCTATCTAAACTTAGAAGCTCATAGCTTTATTTTTTCTCCAAAGTTTGGTATTATGCAGGTTCAGTTGAAAGTAACAGAGTGCTTAGTCTTGAGATAAGCATCCAAAATTAGTAGGCAATTTCTGTTATTAAACAGGAATAATTTTTTTCTGTTTCAAAAGGATAAAAGATTAATCAGTGTGCAGTGGTGTGTTTTAATTATTAATAATTCTTTACTGTAAGACAAATGTGTAAGGTGACAGGAAATTGTAGGTTGTAATAGCTAGAAATTAAAACTGAGTCCTGATGATGACGTTGAAGGGGTGCTAAAATGTTACATTTTGAGGTGGAGAAATTAACACATTTCGAGGTGTATAAGAACAAGGAATTACACATACACCTGGTAAAACACAGCTGGCTCGTTTTGGTGGTGAGTAGGATTTGTTTTCATCTGGGGGAAGGGAAGAATCTGAAAATATTTCAGTTGAAACCAGAAGTGTTCTTGTAAAAAGGCATAATAAAATTGATTATATTATAATGATTTCCTTTTAAAAGCCTTTCTGTCCTGTTGCCAGGATGGACACACATTAATGCCAGTGAACAGTGACACCCTGCTTGCTTTATTATAGGGGGAGTGCTGTCTGCATACTTAGGTGTACTCGCCCGGGGCTACCTCTCTGTTTCTGTCCCTGCTCCAGTGCTTTGTGATGATGCTTTTGGTTACTGTTTAGTTAAGCTGTAGCCTGATCGTATCTGATCCCTCCTCATCCTTGCAGTTTCTTTGTCGGTACAGGTGGGTTTTTTTCCCCCTCAGTGCAGCAGGTTAAGCATTAGTCTTTGCACAGTCTTGGAACCAGGGGTAGGAATCACACTTTAAAAGTAGTTACTTTATTTGTTTGCTTGGTATCTGGTTTGTGTTTCACCGGGGTGTGGGGGGAGGGTTGTAAGTCTTCTGACACTTTTCCATAGCCAGGCTATGTGTTTAATGAGTTTCCAATGCTATTTTTACTGTATTTTCAACTGGTAGATATGCGGAGTTGGCAGTTTGCTTGATTCAGAGAAGGCTTTACAAATGTTCTTTTACCATGCTATGACTTTTCTAGTAAAGGCATCCTAGAGATGTGACTTTTCTTTGTGCATTTTTAACACTTCCTTCTTTCAGGACATATATTCTAAATTAATACAGAATTGCTGTTAAAAAAATACTTTAATTAATCGTCTCAAATGGAAGGGTCAGTACCTTTTCCATTGGCAGGCATTTCACTCTCTTGGTTTTGCAGGTTGATGGGAGGAAGCAGGAGGGGTTTATGTTCTGTTGTGTTCTGTTTGGGTTGTTTTGGTCTTGTTATTTTCACCTTGGTTTTCTGACAATTCATAGCCAAAGGAACCTAAAGATGTACATGATGTATTCAGGCTTTATAGCTGCGCTGAGAGCTTAGGTGGGATGATACTTATGCCTGACTAGAGGAATGCATTTATTTGTAACATACTAATATGGCTGAAGGTGCAAGCACACATACAAATTTTCTGGTACCTTGAATAGCTACAAGCCTTCCTTACAAATGAACAGGTAGTAGTTGAGTGAAGATACAGTCTTTTTCACCGCTAGAGAAGAGATTTCCCTGTGATGGATGTTGTTGACAAAGAAGTTTTATGTGTTACCGTTTGGGCAATTGAATTAAGACTCAAGTCATACCTTCAGAATTAATAGCATAAGGGTTTTTTTGTTGTCAAGAATGTAAGTTGTTGATCTGTACTGATCTGCCCTGGATATAAAGAAATGCAAGGTGCTTTTTCTCGTGAACAAAAGATAAATCTGCTCAAGTGTCCTGTAGGTTATAAAACATTTGTAATAGGAATGTCCATCTGTCCGTACAGTGTGATAAATATACAAATATATAAGAACTGAGTGTTTTCAGTTAACTCTTTGAACAGGAAACAAAATGCATCATTCAGTTCAAAGTGTATTGTTACAATTTCCAGAAAATATTTCTATATGAACTGATATTTTTATTGCACAGGACCAGTGCTGCTTCTCCTCCTGTTATGGATTTTCTTGCTTAATTACAGTCTCATGGGCTTTTAAAGAAGAGAGGAGAGATGGTCTTTGGAAGGTGGCAGGGTCCATACCTACTGTCGCTGAGAACTTAACACAGTGTTTTGGACTGTTAGATACCTTCCTCTGTGTTCATGTTTCTTATTCTTTCTTTGCTTTAGCTCAAGCCTGGGAGAACATGATGAGTGCCTCAAGCCAGAGTCCTAACCCTAACAATCCTGCTGAATACTGTTCTACTATCCCTCCTTTGCAGCAGGCTCAGGCCTCAGGTGCCCTGAGCTCTCCACCTCCCACTGTCATGGTACCTGTGGGAGTTTTAAAGCATCCTGGAGCAGAAGGTAAGAGTACTTCTTGTTTCTTTCAGTTTACCTGTAGTAAGAATTTGGCCAAAGTACCTGCACTTCATCCATTCAAAATACACTAGCTAATGCCAGTTGTGATATTCCTGGCCTCAGTAGGAACATCAGGTTTTTAAGAACAAGTAAACTATTCTCAGCAGATGTGTTTATACATGATGCTGCCATAGGGAGTGCACTAGATGATGTCTTAAGTCCCTTCTAGTCCACATTTCTCTATTTATTTTTTCCATTTTGCTCTTCTGTACTCAAATTTTCCAGTCTATGTTGCTGTGAGATCTTAAATCCTATTTTTTTAATGTTCTCTTTAGTGGCTCAACCTAGAGAACAAAGGCGTGTTTGGTTTGCTGATGGGATATTACCCAATGGAGAAGTTGCCGATGCAGCAAAACTGACAGTGGCTGGGACAACTTCCACAGGAACCTTAGCAGTGTCGCATGATCCATCAAAGCCCGTGACCAACAACACTTTATCAGCAGAAGTAAGGAAGTGTTACACTGTTCACTGCTTAAAACACCATGCTTGCTTTGGTCGTGAATAGTGTATTAGCTTCTGTGGTGATTTCAGTAAGCCTGATCTAGGAAATCTGTTGAGGCTTGTCTTAGTATGTTGTATGGCAAGGGCCCTCACTTATTTTAATGCTTGCAGAGTGCTAAAACAATCATATATTTTGAACTGAAATGAACTATTATGGGGCAGAGCACTGAGCAATGTTTGAAGTCTGTGTGCTAAGTGGCTTCCAAGTATTTGGCTGTACAGCCTGTGTATGAAGGATATATGTGTAATGCATGTTTTAAAAAAGCTGAGTCATGGTCAGTAAGGAGTTTGAAACTATAAGATTGTCACAGCACAAAGCAGAAAAATACTTTGTTTGACACTTCTCATAAAATGATGTATGCAGTTGTCGTGGTTTAACCCCAGCCAGCAACTAAGCCCTATACAGCCGCTCGCTCATTCCTCCCCCCTCCCAGTGGGAAGGGGGAGAGAATCGGGGAAAAAAGTAAAACTCGTGGGTTGAGATAAGAACAGTTTAATAACTAAACTAAAATATAATAATAACAATAATAATAGCAATACAACTATAATAACAATAATAATTGTGATGAAAAGGAATATAACAAAAAGAGAGAAATTAGACCCAAGAAAAGACAAGTGATGCACATTGCAATTGCTCACCACCTGCTGACTGGTACTTAAGCATCGATCTGCCCCTCCCAGCCAGTTCCCCCCAGTTTATATACTGAGCATGACGTTCTATGTTATGGAATATCCCTTGGACTAGTTCAGCTCAGCTGTCCTGACCTTAGCAACAACTAAAACATCAGTGTGTTATCAACATTATTCTCACACTAAATCCAAAACACACTGTAACAGTTAGCAGGAAGAAAATTAGCTCTACCCCAGCTGAACCCAGGACAGCAGGAAAGTGCAGATAAAATCTAACGATGTTAAGTCTACCATACCCCATATGAGTGGAATTGAGACTTTGCAAAAAGTTCAGATGGGCATGGGTACATTTAGATTTTGTAAAGAAATGGGTATGTGTGGTGCTAGAGAAGGGAAAAGCAGTCTCTGTCTGAGCAGGCTTTTTAGTAATAGATCACATACAGGAGTCATCATATGATCATCTGTTGTTAAAGAGCCAAATTACTTGGTGCTTCTAGTTCTTCAGCAGACACAGGCTCCTTCACCTACATCCAGTAATCTAGTCAGCCAGCTCTTATATATTTATCATTATTACTTCTGTAATGTTGTCCTTTCTTTTTGTTTGCTCCTTGTAGACTGATAATGCTTCTGTATTCTCGGGAAATATAACTCAGGTTGGCAGTCCTGTTGGCAGTGCAATGAATCTAATTCCTGAAGATGGTCTTCCTCCAATTCTCATCTCCACTGGAGTAAAAGGAGGTGAGGGTATAATTTGGCAGCTGACTTTTATGCTTACCAGTTGCAATTAACCTAATAGTTACTGTGTTTATTTTAAAAATAAGATGCTGGCAATATGCTGAATATTTGAAGAAATTCACAGTAAGTACTCGTGGCTAAATGTTGTGACACTCATTTGCACCATTGATCCTTATTAGCATCCAGGAAGAACCCATCTTGCAATGAAATTACTGTAAGAAGTAAAACACAAAGCAAAAAGAAAATTAACTTCAGTCCAGAAATATGTGCTAATTTCTTCACTAATGGGACTGTGGGGAATGTTTCACACAGAGATACATTTTAATTAGCCTTATGAATATTCATGCTTCCCTTCTCTGAAATTCTCTTGGAACATCCGCTCTGTCTGTGGCATCCCTGAGCACTGCATTCAATGAAGCTTTTAGTAATTGTGATGTCCCCTTCCAGAGTATCCAAATGGAGGAGGATTCAGAAAATTAAAAACTAATTTTTAAAAGATTAAAAAATTTTATATATCTGTTTATCTGACAATCGCTTTCCACAGTCTTGGTTCATGACATCCTTTAATACATTCCTTGGATTAACTTATTTTTTCATCTTTGATTTTTTTTTTTTTATTCCTATAAAATATTTTGTTGATACAGTACATTTCTAATGTTAAGCTGGAAGTAACCTTTTATTGCAGGATAGTGTCAAAACCAAAATGTGAGCAGCATTTAATTTCAAAACAAATCTGTTCCATCTTGTGTTAGCTGTTCGTATGGGTGCCTGATTTTTCAGTTTCCTCCACAAAAAACAAGTCAAACTACAGTATGCTTTTCAGGTTTTATATCGATAACCTCACATAAATTGTATTTTGTATGCAAAGTTGATGTTGTTTCATATGCTGCTTAATTTTAGCTGGAAAGGTAATACATTTCTTTCAAAATTTGTTTTCATCAGTGTAACTATTTTTTGTTAAAGCTTAAATGCAGAGTAGATTGTAATCGCATGGATGAAAAAATTTTAATTTGCTAGTCATCTGGGTCTAATCATAGAGGGACACTACAGACGTCTTTGAAGTTTCATGTTGGGATCCATTTTACACTGGATTTAGACTTTCTGTGATTTATAAAAAATGTTGTTTTAATGTAGTGTTCCCCTCTGTTATCTTCCTAGTAGCTATTGCACAGGAAGTGTAAATTATGTGACACAGGGATAGACAATATCTTGGTGTTTGTAGTCCAGGACTAATGCTCTCATGCTTTACTGTGATATAAGTAACAATTGTTAACTCGTCTGTCATTTGGGATTTCAGTTGACACCATGACACGTTTGTCAATTTGATTTCCATCTTCTCTTCCCGTTGATACTGAAAAAAAATTGATTTATGAAACAAGCTGCACTTTTGTAAAGGATGTACAGGGGTTATGCACAGAAATGCTATGAAGCTTGAAAATACCAGCCTGGGAAACAATCAGTCAAACCAGCAATACTTAAATAATTTTTTTTAAAAGGTCAAAAAAGCAAAATGCATCACAATCGGGGTTATCTGATTATAATGTCGGGTACTGTACCAGTAAGTTTAGACTTCACTCTGTGTTTACTTGTTTCTTTCATAGACTATGCTGTAGAAGAGAGACCTTCTCAGATCTCTGTCATGCAGCAGCTGGAGGATGGTGGCCCTGACCCTCTTGTATTTGTTTTAAATGCTAATTTGTTGTCCATGGTAAAAATAGTAAATTGTAAGTTTTTATTATTAAATAAGGCTTGGGGTATGAGAGGGGAAATGTTATATATGTTATTAGTAGGAACAGAAGCATTTTTATTTGGTAGGATAGTCTCTGAAAATGTGCATGGATTGAAAGCTTCGTACTTAGCCATATTAAGTTAAATTACAAAAGGCTCTTTTCCAGTGTTTTAGACATCAGTACAGATAATTTTGTGTAGCAAATACAAAGTAGACTGATAGAGCCTCCAGTCTCAGGTTTGGAGATCAGTGTCTCCTTCCAGCTTGGTAGAGCAAGGTATTTTATCATTCTTTCTTCCTTTGGTTGCTTAAGTCGTCTCCCTGTCATCCCATTCTGGAAAAAGCAGACAGGTTCGATCCCATAGTAGTATATGCAGGTTCCGTTCCACTGTGCACCTCTTCTATCCTTTTCTTTACTCTGTGTGTGTGTGTGTGTGTGTGTGCGTGTGTGTGTGTACATGTGCTGAGGGAGGGAGGAATGAATGGGGGCGCATACAGATGGCTTCTCATGTTAGTACCTCAGTTGATCTCTGCTGGATAAGAAAACATTATTTGAGAAATTGAGAAGGGCAATTTCGCGGTAACATGATACATAAAATAAATTAAGATGTTGTTTATAAACCTTCCAGCATCTGGTTAGATAGCAGTACAATTTTTCACATATATATAAAAATGTCATTAGTATGAATGTATATATACACATTAAACAAAAGATTTTATTTCAATACCTTAGTATTCTTAACAAATGAATTGTGAAGCTTAGAGCATGTGTCATCACTAACATTCATGTGAAGCAGAGCAACACAGTGACGTCTCATGAGAACACCTGACATCCAGCTATTCATCTTAAGAGAGAGGTATCACTGTCTGAAACTGGTTTATCAGGATCATGATATGCACATCCAACAGCCTGGCCTTTTCCCAGGTTCCTTCATTCCCATTTAAATTCTGTCCTTTAATTTGAATACAGAAACTGCTAAAAGTCTGCTCTGTGGTGTTACTCCCAAGATCTGACTGGGAGCTGTAATGCTGTGGCTCTTCCTTAGCTATAAACTAGGAATTATTGAGCTGCTTTTGTTTCGGATGTGCTTTCTTGCAGGGTAACAGATTTAGAACCTAATTTGTCTGCATGGCAGATATCACAACAACACATGCTGTAAAACTGATTCTTGAAAAAGCTATCTTCCTGTAGTGAAATTTAGGCATATTTTATGAAGTTCTGATCTTCTGTCCTGATACGTGTTTTCCTCTCTGCAGATGTGAACAGGAAGTGCTGGTGTTTCACTACAAAAGGCATGCATGCAGTGGGACAGTCAGAGATAGTCATTCTCTTGCAGTGTTTGCCGGATGAGAAATGTTTGCCTAAGGATATCTTTAACCATTTTGTGCAACTTTACCGGGATGCCTTAGCAGGTGGGAATGCTCTCTGTTAAAAATGGTTTGAATAGATGATCATACTGGCTCAGATACTCACTTCTTGTCACTTAGCAAATGGCTGTTTTTGTATAAAAGAATATAAAAAGCGAATAAGGATCAAAGCCCATATGGGCTGAGTTGTTACTGGTTATTAGTGTCCAGTGTTATATTCATCTCACCAAATAAAAGTATTTACAAGGTGCTGGTAACCTGGGGAGTTGCTCCAGAAATCTTCTAGCCTTCGTCTGGGTGCCAGCAGAACAGACGTTTCGGCTATAAAGGCTATGCGTAGACTGTTACAGCAATGGAGCAGGAGGACTCTGCCTGTGACAACTTTGTGTTCGGCAGTCATTGCTGAATGTCTGCTCTGGCTGCCCTTGCTAGGTGTTGGGGTAAGAATTTGAATATGGCTAACATATCTGAAATTAGTACTGTACTTCATTTAGCAGTAAGTGTAGTAGGATACTCAGCAGGCTTCATGGGTACACTAATGACATTACTTCTAAAAAAATTTTTTTTTTTTCAGCTTGAAGTCAGGGTAGCTTTTTTAAAGATGCAGAAAGAAAATTTTGAGAATCCTTGTGGGTAGTATGTTAAATATCCCCAAACCAGGTAGTTCAGAAATTTGATTCCCACAGCGTGTCTATTGCTACATTATGGAGATACTATTTATATTATAAAGTAATACAAACACACATGTATATGTGTGCCTGGAATGAATTATAGAGCATTGCAGAAATTATCCCTGAATTTTGAATCTCAATTGCAAGATTGTATTATGTAAACCTTTACACGTTTTACATTTGCTAAGTAAATGGGCTTCCACTTTCATCTATTGTTGGACCTTAGTATTCCAAAATTATTGCATAAGGAAAAAATGCAAGTATTTGGTTCTACTGATTAGAAAATAAAGCTAGTTTTCCAAAGGTGAAATTGGATCACATTAAGGTTATATACTGAAAATACTTTGACGAAGGGTTCAGCATATCATTTGCAATGCCTTTGGGGTGACTAAATCCAACACTTCAATACAATAATGAAAAAGATCTTTGTTTCCTAAAATGTCTTGATACAACAAAGGTCAGCTTGTCCAGAGAGTTTATCAGGTTAAGAATATAGTATTATCACATGTCCTAATGGATCTCATGTGCACCGGAAACAAATACCTTTCCAAACCTCACTTCATTTGCAATGCTTTATCTTCTAATTATGATGTTATTCAGAGGGAGATGGATACGAGAAATCGCATCCATGTGTGTTTGTGTTTGTGTGTGTGTATATATACGTATATTGCAGATATAAATCCAGCTTGCTGTGTATATTGCAATGAAGTTCTGTATAACATTTCTACAGAAATATGTAATTTATAACTCCTACATAATGTATTTGGAATTCTTTTTTTTAGTGCTCTAGTGGTAGAAATTTGATATCCTGCAATTGCACTGGTGCAAAAAGCTCCTTGGTATTGTGCAATTCTTAATCAGAAACCAAATTTCACTGTTTAAGAATTCCACTGTGTAGTTCTTTTGGTAGGATTTGCTCTGTGTTGTATTTCAGACATATAGTAGAAGTAGACAGACACCTTGAGTTGCTATATAATGCCAAACCACGCTGAAGTTTTTTTATAGAACCTTGATAAATTCCCACAGCATTTTGTAATGCACTCTTGTCAATATCCATCCTTTTTTCTCTCCAAGTCGTGTGTGTTTGAGAGGGAGAAGTATATATTGGCATATTTGCAACTCTGGCTGCTTTAAATGTTATTCAGCCAGAGAGACAGGATATGATGCTGAGGAGGTTTCAGTTTGGTGGTTGTAATCCCTTGGAAGTGGTTAGCAGTTTGTATGCTGTTGGAGCCACGCTTCCAAAGTTGTTCACTTCAGAGGTACTGCTCCTCTCCTGGCAATTAGATGATAGACATTTAGAGTAAATGAAAATCCCCAGTAGAAGTTAGAGACTATTTAAAACCCTGCCTCACAGTTTCATTTTTCATTATATAATATATTGCTTTAAATTTATTTTGCCTTCAGGAAACTGAAATAAATTCTGTAGATGTTTTTTTATTTATCTCCTTTAGTAAATGTTTTCTTAAAAACAGTCATAAACTAAAAAAGACACATATAGTATTTTTTGTTGGAATGGAAACAAGAATTACTTCTAGTGATGTTGATTTTGTTTTGGAGTGATTTGGGGTTTCTTGTTGGTTTTGTTTTCAGCTGAAAAATACAGCATTCCCCTTTTGTTTATTTAATTAAAGCCCGTATCTACAGCAACTTATTTTTTCATGAGTCGCATTTATTTACTAGCTCTTCTTGCTCGAGTTTGAATTCTGTGTTCAAGCCTAGAAGCACAAACTTGTATGTACTCGTGCCTCTTCCCAGACATTTTTGCTTTCCTCAGAGGATAACTTGTTTCTTGAGGCCGAGTCCTGTCCTCTGTGTTAGATGCTGCTGTCAGCTGTTTGCAGAGTATGCTTCTAGCATGTGCAAGTAGTGGCAGCAGAGCCCAGGCCCCAGACCTGCAGGCAGGAGCATTTAGTCTGTACACTCAACACTTTGCAGTTTGTCCTTCAGATTCATCTCCTGTTTGAGCGTGGATAAGATGTCAGTCTGGTGCAGCACCTCCCTGAACCTTCATTAGTTTTGTTACGGGAAGTCCTCAACCTCAAGCTATGGTCTGGTTTTAGGACTTTATAATTCTAAAATAATGGAGAGATTTTGAAGGAAAAATGGCAATTTTCACTATAGGTTGTAGGCATGTGAGTTACAGTAAATTGTAAAGTTGTTAATTAAGGCAAGTATTAATTGCTGTTCAGTTTCCATCACTTTATTTCTCCTCCGGCCCCCCTGTCATCAAGCTCCCTGCTGTGTTGTTTTTCTTATTTAGAAATTGAAAGCTAATGATTTCTGTTGTGGTTGTAGTAGTTGTACTGTTGTAGTAGTAATCCCATGATTACCCTTGTCTGTTGGCTATAAGCCTGGCAGGAGGTCTAGTGAATGGAAAAATAAGAACTTCTGTCCGTCTGAATGGGTACTATGAAGCAGTTGGGTGTGTTAATATAGAGCTGCCAGATATGCCCTAGTGCATCAACTCTTTGGTGGAATACAATAAACGCTACTGTTACTTTTGTAGTGAAAATGCAAATCTAGCAACTGCTTGATATGGCTTTGTGATTGCCCTGGTTTTAGGGATATTCCGGGCGAGGGTGGATCTGCCCCAGTAACGGTTTTGTGTATTTTTTTACCCAGACTGGTTTTAATTAAATAAGGTGGTAGCTAATACAGAGTAGATCTATAAAGAAGCCAATGTAGATGTTCTGAACAGAGAACAGGTTAACTGAGTGGATAATACACCCCTGCAACTGTAATGTGGAAAGATCAGTACAAAATCAAACATCGTGTAGGATGTGAGAGTGATTGGAAGACTGCCACAGACCAGTCTGAGGAAGTTTTGGATGCTGGTAACTGGTACTTGCAGTGATAGTAAGTGAAGCATTATGTCCATTGCCAATATGAATAAGTTCTTTCCAAATTACTTGCTGATGTGTTTCAATAAAAAGAAGCTGAGTATGGTCAGAACTTTGAATGTTGAATTTCATGTTTTTTCTCAATGTTGGCATCTACTACAGATGTGTTGTGCCATCAAGTTATGTTCACGGTCTTGTCTCTTTTGTGGCTCTTTGTGGCTCTTGGTGTGGTATTGGCTGGGTTTGTATTACTTTTCCAAAGAGTATGTATGTGCTCACTTGCTCTTGAAGAAAATCCATCTGGCAAGATTGTTCCCAGGTGAATATTGCTTTGCATCTCTTGCTACAGACCTGGGATGCTTGGGTTTTCAGGATGCTGGCATGGTGTTTGGTACTTGGCTGTTCTTGGTTGTTACTGATGACAGTGGAATGAGGCCGGACAGATGCAACTAACTTCCCCAAGCCGCATCTCTGTGCCTTCCCTGAGACTGGATGCTAATACCAGCTTTTTGACCTGGGATTAACCAAAAGATGTGAAGCATGCATTAGGAATTTAACCTTACTGTTTCTGGGAAAAGCACCTAACTGGCTTTACCATGTATTGAGGGCAATAAACAAATGCAGGAATCTTTTTCTTTACCTTTCCTGGTGTAGACTTTTTTATTTGAGTCCAGAAGGGATTGCCAGACTGATACGCAAAGTACATTGTTCATCAGAGGAAGATACCCAAGTGAAAAATTCAAAACAGCATGCATCATGACTGAAGAGAAAGTCACATCAGTGGATAAAAGCATGTTTTTTTAAAGGACTTTATAGAGCTGCTTAGGATTTAAAGTCAAGGGTAACCCAGCATAATTGAGAAGAGAATATGTACTGACCTCCTGCAGAGCTGCTTTAAATGCATCATGCACACTTACAGCACTTCCTAAACAATGTTAATTGTCTGATGTCAGGTGCTGGAACTTAATACAAGGAAAGGCACCTTTCTGTTCACTCTGAGATTACCTCTTTAGAAAGGAAGTCGTGGTATTTTGTAAATTAAATTACATGCTTTTGAGAAGGATACCTTTTTTTGAAGGCTTTTCTGACAGCTACTCTTTCTCTACAAGCTTCTGAAACACAGTTCTACGCTTAAAATGTGTAACGGTGCAGTGGCTTGGGTTTGACCTTGTCAAGTTGGTAATAGCAACTTACCAGTGGTGCCTTGACTTGGAACCACCTTCAAGGACATGGCAGGAAAGGCTGACAGTCCCTGGTCAGTGCACAAATGTTTGTGGGACAAGCCCAAGGAGGCTTTTTGACTCGGGTTTGCTGGTTGAAAAGGGCACTAGAGAGGTGGGTAGGAAAACGCTTGATTCTTCCCATGCTCTCCATATAGCAGGCTCTTGCATGCTCTTATACATAATGAATTGCAGCACAACTACCTAATCCCAATAGTTTGTCCTCTTAATAGTGGTAACCTATTGGAGCTTGCACTGTGCGAGTTGCCTGTGTCTAAATGAGTAATTTATAACACTGTGGCTTGTGGTCGCAAAGTACTGAACAGCTGAGTTGCAGATTCCACTCTGAAGACTTTTTTCATGTTTCTGTTCGCTGAAAAAATTCCTGTTAAGGCATCCCAAGCGTGTGAGCCGTTAAGCTCCATCTCCTGAAACGGAAAAAATAAGTAGTCGTCCCCTTCTGCTGCAGCAGTTGGCATCAGCCACAAGTGGAAATGTCTGATTGCTTTGTCATCCCAGTGGGCAGTACCACACGTCTCAGAACTGTACAGTATTGTACAGCTTCACTTTGCCTAGCTTTTTTCATACAGAAAATACTTAAGAAAAGGGTGCAGAATTCAATTCAGTTCAGCAGTTCATACACTTCATACATTTTAAGGTTAGAAAGGATTATTGTGGTCATGTTGTTGGAACTGAGAAGCTCACCAAGTAATTTTAATATCAGGCCTGTAGCTTCTGTGTGGGTAAGAACAGATGGGAAGGGAAAAAGGAAGTATAAATGAAGAAGAGGAGATTAGTGAGGGTAGGTGGGAACTGCAAAAGCAAATGAGTGGAGTTGAGATAGAAAGGTGCCAGCAGCTATTTTAGATAAGAGAAAATCTTTTTCATGAACACTGATACATTTGTTTGCGCTCACTAGCAAGATGCCTGAGTTGGTGCATTAGCAGTATATTCACTGAGCAGGCAAAAGTGTCACAGCACAGGCTGACAGAGAAATGCATTTGCACATGGGCAGGATCAATGATTTTCAGCAGCTGACAACATTTGATGGAGCTCTATTAATCAGTTAGTCCTTCAGTTTGACCAGTAGCTACCTTTCATCAAGTATGCTTAGCTGAGCGTTACAGAAATTGTAGCCACTAGAAGAGTTCTGGAATTTGATCTGGGTTGATGGTGTCATCTCTGATTTGTGTGTATCTAAAATTACAAATCAGCTTCACAGGATAGTGGCAAGCTACAAATGTGCCGCACCCTGCCATGGGGTGCCTGGGCTGCTGAAGCCTGTCACCTTTTAACAGAGAACTTGAGAACTTAGTTTGTGTAGCACTTTGTGGGTACAGAAAAAAAATATTCCACTAAGGTGCCCACAAATCTTGAATAGCAAGGAAACCTCTGAACTTAGTTGGAGTATAAAAGGAGCCTTTGTTTACAGACCTGCCAGTAGCTATATTTAAAGCTGGAGGTCCCAAGGTCATGTGAAGGAAGCAATACTTGGTGGTGATTGTGCCAAGGTGGTCTGGAGGGATGCAAAGTAGCATGGCCACATCGCCAGAGAGAGGGCAGGAATAGCTGTATTATTCTCAAGCTGGCGCTGGCTTTATGGAGAGTTGCTGTGACTTGGGACTTTCATGAGGGTTCAGTGGTTCAGTAAAGGACAGACTTGAAAGGACTCGCTGGTTAACCTTTCCTTTGCTGGCCAAAACTGTACCTACTGTATTTATTTTTCTTGCATTTGTAAATGCTTGTGTATGATTTTTAGGCTGTTTTGCAGTACAAAAACAGAGAACACTTAACTTTGGAAGATCATTGTTGTGGTTTAACCCCAGCCAGCAACTAAGCAGCACGCAGCCACTCGCTCGCTTCCCCCCCACCCAGTGGGATGGGGGAAAGAATGGGGGGGGGGAAGTAAAACTCATGGGATGAGATACAGACAGTTTAATAGGACAGAAAGGAAGAAAATTATAATGATAATAAAAATCATAAAATGACAGTAATAATAATAAAAGGATTGGAATACACAAAACAAGTGATGCACAATGCAGTTGTTCACTATTCACTGACTGATGCCCAGTTAGTCCCCGAGCAGCAATCTGGCCCCCTCCCTGGCCAACTCCCCCCAGTTTATATACTGGGCATGATGTCATAGGGTGTGGAATATTCCTTTGGACAGTTTGGGTCCTGGCTGTGTCCCCTCCCACCTTTCCTGTGCCCCTCCAGCCTTCTTGCTGGCTGGGCAGGAGAAGCTGAAAAGTCCTTGACTGAGTCTAAACACGACTTGGCAACAACTGAAAACATCAGGGTGTTATCAACATTCTTCTCATACTCAACCCAAAACATAGCACTCTACCAGCTACTAGGAAGAAAATTAACTCTATCCCGGTGAAAACCAGGACAATCATACTTGTATTAGTAAGGATGTCAAAGTTGCACTTCTGTGACTTGTATTTTTACTTACTTAAAACCTAGCATTTGTGTGTCTGTGTGTGTCCCTTGTGTGTAAAAGGGAGAAACCCTCCAGTTACTTTCCAGTTAATATGCATGTTGGAGACATGCACATTGCTGCCTTGAATTCCAATACAAACACTCCATTATGAGGTGGCAGAGAAAGAGCAGAAACTCCTACTTAGCAGTCTCTCTGCAGGTGGGAAAGCCTGGGATTACTGCAGAAGCCCAGGAGGTAGGCACGAGTACCTCAAACCCATGCGATTCCTCATGAGTGGTGCGATCAGCCACACCGCGCTCTCTGAAATTAGTAGTGTTTTTCTTTGAGAGCAAATCAGCATTATTAATATTCACATCTTCCTATGGAGAATTGTGATCAGCTGTTCTGTACATTATTTGCATGCTGGTTTTGTCATTTGATGAAAGGAATCACACCATGGTTCTTTGCTTCAATGTTCAATGCTGCGTTGAATGCTATAATAATCTAATCAACATTCAGATTCATTCCGCCATTCCAGTGTAAACATTTTTGGAAATTAAGAGCATCAAAGAGTAAAAATGTGTGTAAAAATTAGTGATGTTTCTCCCCTGTGTCTCTCTCAGTCGCGTTTTACATTAAGTATACTAATTAAATAAACACTCTTTTGTGTAATTCTTAAAATGACCCAGATCTTCAATATGTGTCTAAGCAGGCACCCCAGTGGTTTGCCTAAATGGAAGGACAGCCGGTGGGCATTAATCGTTTGACTAGGTGTACATCTGTCCTTTAATTGCAGCCAGATCTAAAAGTTCAGTTCAGTCAACAGCAGCTTCTGCAGTGGAAACCCCTTGAATATCTGGAAGACACTGAAAACAGGCTTTCTTTGGGTGCTTTTGTAGTGCTAGGGGGAGGCTGCAGGTACCACTTCCTTAGCAGCAATACCGGCCTGAGCTATTCTTCCTCTTGCCTGGCTATCCCCAGGATGCATGATCCCCTCCCTTACGCTGCCTGTACTACTTGAAGCAGGCACATCTCTATGAAACAGGCAGATGACAGAAACGGTTGAGGCTAGTCTCCATCCCTGCTCCCCCAAGAAGAGGTGGTAGGTCTGCGGTTGTGCATACTGTCCTGGTAACACTTGGCAGGCATGGCTCAGTCAGGTGCAAAATGAAGGTATGTGTCCGTGTTCCTACAAAACTGTTCCTACCAGTGGTAGTCACTGAGTACATGTATCACTAAAGGTAGACCAACCGGAGATACCATGGCTTTGGTGGCTGTAGTCTACAGCAGTTACTCCATAACAGATTATGCACTTTTGCACAGGAGGTAACCTGAGCCCCTGTGTGCAGCAAATGATTGTTTCTTGTGTGATTAATAGACATTAATGCTCTCAGGAAGCAAGTGAGTTCAATGTGGATTTTTTTTCCCTTCTGAAAAACTATTCAAATTCTTGATATAGCTCTCAGTCTAGTGAAGTAATGAGCATTTTTGTTCATAGGTAACGTTGTTGGCAACCTGGGACACTCCTTTTTCAGCCAGAGCTTCCTTGGAAGTAAAGAACATGGAGGGTTCTTGTACGTTGCAGCTACGTATCAGTCCCTGCAAGACCTGGTGCTCCCAACCCCACCATACTTGTTTGGCATCCTCATTCAGAAATGGGAGACTCCCTGGGCTAAAGTGTTCCCCATTCGGCTGATGTTGAGACTTGGAGCTGAATACAGACGTAAGTAACATACATTCTTCTAGCTGCAATTACCTCTGCAGGAGGATATATTCCGGTTTAGAGCACAAACACCCAGCCCTAAATCGTTACCTGTCAAAGCCACACAAGCTTTAACAGGCAAGTAAAAATTGTGTTTCATACCCACGTTGCATCCAGCTAACAGCACAGCAGTTGTGATACGACCTATAGCCTTTTTACAGCTGTACTGGTTGTTCAGGGAGATTTTTGTGGAGACAAATCTAGTTCTGAGTAGTTCACTTAGTGGCCTGAAAGAGTTATGTGCACAACAAGTCTAATTTAGCTGGTGTAGTTAGGACAAGGGAGAGCCTTTGAGATGTTGAGTTCTTTCCGTGCTGAAATGAAAGAGCGTTTGCTTTTACATTTTTAAAACCACGTTCATTTTTTAGAGAATAACAGTATGTATGCAGGGGCAACTGACGTGGCAGTTTGCTGCAAAAATTCTGTTGCAACTAGTAACAAATAGGCTGGAGAGGGTGTTTCAGCTGAACAAAATCTTAGCAGCTAGCATGAGATTAGCATAAAGTTAGGATAAAATCTTTTTCAAAATACATTTGCCATCGCTGGAGCAAAGAGATTATTGGAAGTCTGTCCACCATGATGGGCCAAAAATTTGCTGTCTTGCTCATCTGCTGTTTTAATTGGCACATTTCGTAAATCTGAATTACTATGAAAATGGTCTGTTAATTTCAGAACTATTTAACAAAATAAATTTTAGAATATGCTTTACAGGGATTTGTAAATTTAACTTGTGACATTTAGGGAACACTGGGAATTTTTCATAAAATACTTATGTTACTGGAGAGGAAAAAGAAAATCTTCAAAATTTGCCTTCTGAGGACTGTAGGTTAAACTTGTCCGAAGCAAGTTAGTGGTAAAGGTGTGTAAGTTCTTGTGTGTATCCATGAGGTTTTTAAGTAAGTGCATTTATTCCCATCAACATTTAGAAAAACAAAGATGCTCATATTTTGAATGTGACATCTGTTTTTGAGCACAGAAACAGGTGTTTTGATATTCACAAACAGAAGTACCTGCTCTGAGTATGTTGGGAAGCTAGGGCTTGAATCATTTCTATAGCTGTGGTTTGGGTTTAGGCATGTTCACTTGTGACTGCAGGTTACTTCCTCAGTCCCCTCTCGGAGGGGGCTGCATTTGTGTCCCAGGTTTCCTTGGACGCATCCTCTGTTCTGGTGGAATTGTCAGATTTCAGCCATTTGTCTAGTACTGCTGGGTGCGCAGCAGAACAGATGCAGAAGTCACTCCGGGTTGCTAGATGTCCAGAAAATGTCTGCTGATCATCTGCACCTCAAGCGTACAGCTCAAGCTCAGGGAGTTCCGTGTATCTGGGACGTAGCTGAGCTGCTGTATACAGCCAGGGTGGCGGGCACGGGAAATTCAGCACTTCTTGGTGCCTCAGGACACTGTGCATGAGTTGGTCAGCCGTATGGTGCATGTGTAGGAGCTGTGATGCTTTCCAGATACCGCATTAGTGTGCAGAAGCTGGAGCTTATTTCTATCAGGAAAGCCTGATGATGTTATTCAAACCTGCTGGGCGTTTTGCAGCCCCTTCTGACTACAGTGGGAACTGTGAAGATGTGTGGCATTTTGGGAAATCAGGCTGAGTCTTTGCCTGAGGACAGTTCAGGAACCTTCCTTCAAACATGCATTTAGAAAACCTTGGCATTACGTATTACTGCATGAGTCACGTTTCAGGCACTGCTATGACTTCTGCTGCAACATAATGTAATGCAGCCAGATCCATACACTACACTTTGAATTGCATCATAGATGTTTTACAAGTATGGTTAAGTCAGCCAAGGAATGCAGACATTTTGCATTGCTGACATACCGTAAATGTCCTTTTAATTGTTTTTGACATACTCCTGTAGGAGTAATTGCCACGTTCTTATGAAATCAGAAAATGAAATAATCTCTATTATCACTTGAATGTCACACGTCAGCCACAGAAGCTAAAGGCTTATGATGCTATATTGGAGAGCAGCAGGAAGGTCATAAAAAAGGAAGAAGCCATTTCCACGAAGTAGCCTGAGAAAAGCATTTAGAAAGGTCATCTTTGCAATCTGTGTCCAGATCGCTAGGTTCAGTCTTGCAATGTAGCACTTGTAAGCATTCCACATAATCCGTTTCTAGAGTGGTGGGCAAGGAGCCACGACACACGTGTAAGGCACATTATAATGTTAAACCATTCTTCCCTTTTGCTTTTTAAACTCTGGTGGTCTTCCAGTCTCTTCTTTTGCTGCTGCTTACCATATTCGACTGAGGCGATTGTATTTGAGTCTGTTTTTGCAGAATCTCAGTATGTAAATTTCAGTCTGACCTTTTCTGTTTTCTTTTGTCCTAGTTTATCCATGCCCACTTTTTAGTGTCAGATTTCGTAAGCCTTTGTTTGGAGAGACTGGACACACGATTATGAACCTTCTTGCAGTAAGTGCTGAGACTGAGTTTGCACATTCCATCGGTGTGAATGGATCAATGTGGGGAGAACTGTACTCCTGTTGCGCTTAGTAGCTGGCAGGCTTAGAAGATGACAAGAGGAAACAGTGGGCATTTGGGTGAATTTACCTGCTGTTACTGATACCGGATGTTAGCTTTCAACAACACGGTGAATTGTAACAAGGTACCCAAATCAACATCCAAAACCTGGCCACCTGAAAATGTTTGGATCTTGAAACAAGTGCATTAGTTGCTCAGATTCCTTCCTCAGAAGTGCTAGGTCATCACCATGTGCAGTCACAGCTCTCTGATTATACAGTGCTTCAACAGAAGCAAAGTTATTGGCTCTTCCTACTTTGCTACTATTTTCAATTTAGAAAATTCTCTTTGATGCATGACTTAATCTCACTGCTAGAAAAACTGGTTAACTCTATCCAGTAATGTGACAGAGAGCACATTTTCTTATGATGTACGGTGATGACATTCAAGGCTGGAGAATATTAATTTTGATGTAAGAAAATCAGTGAAATGACTAGCAGTCATGACAATGTTTTTTCATTTGTGTACGTTGATTATGTAGGTTACAAGCTGTGATGTCTCCATCCATCCCTGCCTTTCAGTCACTGATTACAATTATTTTAATGGGCTAACTAGTAGTTGCTAGAATAGTTACGAAACTTAACAGTGTTATTGATGATCATCATGCCTAACTTTCAAAAACTTGTTTTAATTACCAGGACTTCAGAAATTACCAGTACACACTGCCTGTGGTCCAAGGTTTAGTGGTCGATATGGAAGTCAGAAAAACCAGCATCAAAATTCCTAGCAACAGATATAATGAGGTAATGCTTCTAAGAAATACATTTGTGTACAGTTTCTTTGTGGTTGGAGGACCTGGGATCTAAAGAAATTTTATTTATTCGCTACCACTAGGGAAAACTGCCTCAAAAGCAAATGAGAAATGCATGATGCACACGTTTTGAAAGTGAATGAGGGTCGCTCCACAGGAAGAATGCGATTCAATTTACTATTAATTAAACTCTTAAACTCTTTTTCTTCAGTTTTTTTAACTGTTTACATATGAAGTATAATACTGGTTTGATTTGAGCAAGTAAGTCAACAAACTTTACACTTGAGGTGAACTGGGAGGAAAAAGTGCATTAGCTTTTCTCATCTATGTTGTATGTGCATGCTTGAAGCATTTATTAGTATTTGCTGGATTGCTGTTTATGTAAATTTCTCTCAACATCTAAATTTTATACTTGATTTCTGGTGTGAGGAAATCAGTCAGCATCGTTAGGATTTACGGCGGTTGAGAAAGCTGGGTGAGAAGGTATCTGAACAGTAATGAAAGAGAGCAATGGAGGTGATTGATTTCGTGTTCTGTCTGAAGAGGAAGGGGTAACTTGGTATTCTGGAACCAATCAGCAGTTGGGGCGAGATCAAACCTCCTGGGCAAAATGGTATTTGTAAAAGCTCTTGTAATACCAGAGCAGAATACAGCTTTATCTCGAGAGAATTTCCCCGCAAGAAGCATTTGAGTAAAATAACACTGAGAATAAAGAAATAAATTGAACAAAAGGAAAAAGCATTCTTATGTGAAGTTTGAAAAAGATGAAACTGATGAAGCAAGAAGATAAAGGGTCTGTTAAAAGGTGCATTAATTCTTGATGCAGTTGTGAGAAAATGGAAGAGCTCAGTAAAGCTTGCATGAATTAAATACGGATTGGCACACAAGATGCAGTACATAAGTGTTAGCTGTGCCTGGCATTTGCAAGTGTGTTAGCTTCAGTTCTCTGTTAGACATTGCACTAAGCTGGACTGTGAGGAAATTCCTGGGTTACGCAGCTTAGCAAAATCTCTGCATCGTGCCTGGGTTCTCTTTCCAGTGTGAAGCAAGGATTCAACTTTTTAAATGGAGAAAGTGTTATTTATGTAACATTATTGCTTGCAATCCAGTTGAAAGGTTGAATTACTAGAAATTTTTCATCTGAGTCTAGTTTGAATTACGATGAATTAAACCACAAGACCTTTACTTTTTTCCCCCATGTAAAGCAGTATTTAATTAGAAAAGAGTGTCACTCAAACTACCTAGAAAGTGAAAAACTCATTTTAAACCTCATGCACGGATTAAATGTGGAGAATTCAGACTGTAATTAACAAATTAATCATTAATATATAGTTTTTCTATTAAATACATATTTTTATCTTCAAAATTAATTTACATTTTCTAGAACTTATAGTGATACTTAGTTACCCGTTTAGTCCCTCCGCAACGGTGACTGTCATTTTTTAATCAGTTGCCTTGTTACAAAGCACAGTTGCCATGTCCAGTTGTTAACTTGTTATGCTAAAGGCAACTACTGGGCTCCCTAAAGATGGCTGCTGTTGAGCTAAAATCTTGTTTCTGGAGCATGACATAGATAATGAAATACGGCTTTGTCTGATGCAAAATCTTAATTAAGTTGCCTCCCCAAACATTACACCTGTGCACATTTGTCAATAGTGAGCATCAGCGAATGTTCCTGACACTATAATTAATGTTTTATGTTAGGCTGAGAGAGACAAACGTGCTGTGTGTAGCATGCATGCTTATCAGTTACGGGAAGCAGAGGATGGGGGTGTGAGTGCTGTTATGAGATGTCAAACAATTCAGCATTTTCCTTCTCATCAGGGTTTTCACTGGGGGGGGAGGATGTGTGTGTGTAATTTAATTTGCCTTTTTTTCTTCTAAGCAAACATACAATTTTTGGTTTTGAAACACATTCCAGAGATAGATGACTCCCTCAGTTTTCTTTTGGATCAAAAAATCTCATAGTCTGAGCCTCCATGAAGACAAAGAGAGGAGAAGAAAGAAGCTATATAATTTACGAGAATATTTTGTCAAGGCATGTAACTAGTTGTATATTAGGTGATAATCAGCAAAACTGAAGTGCCAATAGATCACAAATGGTTTTGGATGCTTTTTGGAGGCCTTCTTTGCAGAGAATTAGAATTATTTCTAGATGTCTATGATTCAGATCTTTTTTAAGCGCCTTCAGCTTGGTCCCAATTTCACCAGTTCATGCAGCTGAAGCACAGGAACACTAAAGCTTTGGTGTCTGCTCATGGCAGAACCAGGATTATATGCCACAAGTCTGAGTGCCAGTCTAACACTGAGCTGTGGAGGCAGCATTTATGATTTATGTCATAAGCAACTGTAGTTGTGTAAACAAGCCAGATATTTCCTCTCAATGTTTTTTTTCCTGTGAAATTATTTTTTTAGTACAGTTAGAGATAATAGCTTTTGCAACCTATATAGCTCAGCTATCCCTTATACCATTTGTCTTAGTTACGTAAAAGGTGGCACTTCAAAGCATCTAAACAGTGTAAGATCTGAACCCTCTTCTCAAAAACAGGTTATGGTTTTGAGTGCTAAAATCTGACATGGGAATATGAGCACTGTTGAGAAGCTGGCTCTGTCCAATTAAAACTGTTCCAAGAATCACCTATTTATGGTAGTGCTTGACAACCAGGGTCGAAATGGTAAACCTTTTTGTTTGCAGATGATGAAAGCCATGAACAAATCCAACGAGCATGTTCTAGCAGGGGGAGCGTGCTTCAATGAGAAAGCAGACTCGCATCTGGTGTGTGTTCAGAATGACGACGGGAATTACCAGACGCAGGCCATCAGCATCCATAATCAGCCGAGGAAGGGTGAGAACAGGGGTTCACGAGGAGGCCGTTCCCTCCCAGCGCGCTGCACGACTTCTTTGCTGTTTGTTACCATTCCAGCACGTGGCTTTGTGAATTGGTCAGAAGTGCGTTTGTCTGCATTTCACTGAGTTTCTCTTAGACATTCAGAGAAAATAATTCTGACTGGTGGCGTTACTGAATGGGCAGCTTTGCGAGTTAGACATGCAGCACAAGGAATAGTAACACGTTTCTCTACCTGCCCTTTTCCCCCTTGGTGTTTTATTCCCCTTGCAGAATCCATGATCTCAGATGTCAGGGGGCACATTGTGTGGTTTGCATCCTGTGCGCAGTCCACATCACGCTTCTCTAGGTCAATGGTGCTGTTCTGAATTTGTCTGAGAGGTGTTCTAGCAACTTCATAGATCAAGCAGCCATAAAATAAAGCACGTAACAGCTTGCTCCCTTGTAAATATGGTAGTAACTGCTTGCACAATACAGCTCAGGACTTCCGGTGCTCCAGAGGTCACAGTGCTGTAACTGGCTTAGGACACATCTCTACGTTAATGATGAGAGCTGTCTTTGGCATTATTGGAGACTACAGGTGAGGCTGTGGTTGCCTGTGCTTGACCTGTGCTATGTGAAAGGAGGGTTAGGTTTAGTGTGAGATAAAGGTAAACAGGAATAACCAACAGCAGCAGCATTTTAATAATGCATCTTCAAGAAATGCCTCGTGTTCACCTCAATTAGATCATCTAATTTCCAGGCTTTGTTAAGAGTAGGCTGAAAGGCTGCAGCAGCAGTGTGCTGAGAATTTAAATGTTGTGGGTTTGGGGAAAATTTCTGGCAAACAGATTTATACTATCTCCAAATGAGAACAAGGAAGACAGAGGCCAACTTTTCTGTTTTGCAAGTATCCCCAGTCACTCCAGTGAGTATGCTGGCATGGGATGTCACTCGGGACTGACAGTCTTATCTGACTTCTGTTCCTTTTACATATGGGACAAGAAGAGGGATTTCCAGCAGGAATTTCATGATGCTTAGTGGTCATTTAAGATAATTTTACTTTAAATCAGGTGGCTTTCAGCTGTGGCCTTGCCAGAGGGTTGGTGTGACAGTGTGATCCATAAACAGCTTGCTCACAATCTTTGCCAGCTGTGTGGGAACATTTAGAAGTTAATTAGGTACTTGGTTACCCTAAATTAGTAGTCTTGAAACTCAGCTGTGTGTAGGGGGAGAAGGGAGAGTGATGAATTATGAGCATTCATTAAGGTTGACAACAACTGTGGTCCAGTTTAGAAGATAACTGGGTGATTTGCCCTTCCATATCCAAGCCTGTGATGTGCATTAAAGTTATCATAATTCTAAGCAGCGTTTCCCTGATTTAGGTTAATCATCTCTCTGGATGACAGCGCTGTGATACCCGATTCTTGTGTAAGGCATTGTTGTGATGAAAGCCTCACTAAATCACTCCTGTTGTTGCAGTGACTGGTGCCAGCTTCTTTGTGTTCAGTGGAGCTTTAAAATCCTCTTCAGGCTACCTTGCCAAATCCAGTATAGTAGAAGGTAAGAATTGAACTGCTTGCTTAAAACACACTGCTTCCCTCATAACATGGCTCAGCGCTGCAGTTATCAGGGCTCTGCTGTTATGCCTTGGGCATCTGAATCATGCTGCTGCTTCAGCTTTATCCTACTTTTCAGCCAAAAAAAACTTCAAGGAGGAGGAATTTGTCCAGATGCTGTAGAACAGGGAGACAAGAAAATGAGGGTAAGATAGGAAATACCTGGCTTGTGAGCCAGTGATCAGTTTAGTGCTTTGGGTTGAAAGAGGAAATTGTGAGCCTAAGAAACACGGAATGTGTAATCCACTGACCAGGAGCGGAAGCCCTGCTAAACTTAGTCTGTTCCCAAATAGCTCTGCATTATGCAAGATTATGAATGTGCATTGTTTATATGCTTGTATGTAGGCAGATGAGGACATGACAAGTTGAGATCGTTGAGCTGGTACCTCTCTGATTTGGTTTGTTCTTTTAGCAGTTGTCATATCACAGAAATAAATGCCGTCTGTGTACACTGGATTGAAAGCCATTATTGCTTGTTAGCTGAGCTACAGAACTTTGTAGTCTTAACCTCACTGCAGATGTGACAGTGCAGACAGGAGCGCTTTAAGTGTGCTCCTTCCAGGTTGCGAGTGAGGTATGCGAGAAGCCTATGCGTGCAGTCAGTTAGCGCAGTGCCACTGACGAGCAGGAACTCCTTAAGCTGCACCAACTTGAGAGCCTGCAGCTGTATGAGCGTGCAGTCCATGGGTGAGCAGTCACCCAGGGCGGAGAAGCAGCCATCTCACTGTAAGTCAGTATATGTAGGTCATTGTAACATCTTCTGTGTCTAAATTGGTGGCTCAGTGCAAGACAGAGGTACAGATGCATTCAGGCAAGGAGTCTGTACACGGGGGAAGTGTATCATACCGAGTTATTTCTCCAGTAATTTAGACTGATCCAATGCAAATTCTGTATCTTTTGCCACTGTCAGGCAAGCATTGACTTCTGAAAAGCTCTTGTCACTGCTGGAGTGCTGCTTCCAGTGCCAGGAGAGGTGATGGCTGAATGGAGGGGGGGGTCACACGGGGTTTCTGAGGGTCACCTAGAACAGGCGTCAAAGTTTTAAGCAAACTAATGTGGCCATTGCTATTGCTGACTTTACCTGGTAGATGGACTTCACATTATCCTTGCGTTTTCCCTAGTCAACACTCATCAGTGCTACGTTTTAGGAATCTGAGAGTTCAGAAATGGTATTATGTAGCATTGCTGCCTATGACTCTTAAAACACGTTTAACCTTTCTGTTGCAAAATGAGGAAGGATGTTTGTTTCTTTTCTATATTTGCTCTGTTCAGTGTGGCTTATCTTGGCTCATGAGGATTTCTTGGTTCCCTAGATGGAGTAATGGTTCAGATAACTGCTGAGAACATGGACTCTTTGAGGCAGGCCTTGAGAGAGATGAAAGACTTCACCATCACTTGTGGCAAAGTAGATGCTGAAGATCCTCAGGAACACGTTCATATTCAGTGGGTAGAAGACGATAAAAACTTTAGTAAGGGGTAAGTAGAGGAACAATCGCTTGACGTTGAATTGTAACTGACTGTATTTGTTAAAAATTTTAATTGATCTTAATAAGGTGCATGAGTCTTTAAATCAATAGGAATTACAAGTCTGTGCCTCTATTTTGAGTGATAAGATGCAATTAAATGTAATGAAAACGGAATGGAGATACCAGAGCTTTGGGGCATCAATTTAGAAAGTTGTCAGTGCTATAGATTTTTTGCCATTTGTAATATCCAGTTATTGGAAACCACTAATCTGTCTCCAATACTCAGTGCTGAACCCTGCATATTGTGGTCACTGTGCTCTCTTGGTGCTTAGTTTGCATTAAGTAGTGCTGGAAATAAAATTGCTGAACATCAACAGTATATCTGGACTCTCAATAGTTAAGCCAAAAGAAGGGTGTATATGGCAGCTTAAGGACTCATGGCAGTAAAGTGCTGTTTTGATGGGTACAATGTTTAAGGAATCAGCACCTAGAACGAAGGACACTTCTGCAGTTTCAGGCTCTCCAGGTCAGTCTTAGGTTCTGTCATTAAATTCTGGGCTGTGCAAGTAGTGTTTCAGGTATTGCTGGCCTACACTGAAGTTACAAATGAATAAAAATCAAATCTGTACAAAACGCCTCACCGCTGTGTTAGCACCTTACGATATCTCAAGCTCTGGTGTGAAGCTTTGTTGAAACACCTGCAGGAAGGTCCTCCCTGCACCTGGTTTGTGCCTGTTGACCAGGGTGGGTGTCGGGGTAGGAGGTGCAGGGGACAGCAGGCAGCATGCTGCCTCTCGGCTCCAGGCCCAGCGCCATCGTCCCCGTTAGCAGGTGCATTCAAGATCACTGGTTTTGGCACCCTGAGAGAAGCCTTTGAGTTCCCTTCTGAGGCCAGTTGTGGTCTATGCCCCATTAAGCTGATGTGGTAGTAAGTCACTGTGTAGTAGCAGTTCAAATTGCAGAACACTCAGTTACCAAAAAAACCTGCAGCGAGGCAGCTGGAGGATTCAGGTGTAGCAGAGGAGCTGCCCTTTGATCCCGACATAGTTCTTTTTTGCAATGCTCTCTGTTCAGCTCATGTCTTCTGCTAAGCGAGTCAGAACTTACCCTTTTCCCTCCCTTTTACAGTGTTGTAAGCCCTATTGATGGCAAATCAATGGAGTCTATAACAAGCGTAAAGATATTTCACGGCTCAGAGTACAAGGCAAACGGAAAGGTCATTCGGTGGACAGAGGTAAGTAAGTCAGTCAAATTGAGCCGCATGTAAACCAACACTTGGCATTTTGGGACTACACCTACCACCTAGTCATCTTTCAACCTGCTCTCCCTGCTCGCCAAAATTAAAGCAGCAAATTCCTCAGAACAAACCTGTATTACCTTTCCTACCTGCAAGGAAAGATTCAGTATGGCATCATCCAGAATAAAATATTCTGTATCACTGATGTGCAGCTCAGGCTGCCACCACAGCCAGCCTCTGCAGCCTACTTGCATTGGCCACCTCTTCTTACGTACGGGTGTTGAACGTGGGGGGAACCAGAAAAATAATTGCTTACTGGGTTATGCAAGGTAACAGTTGGTTTCACCTGCATGTGTGTTAAAAACTACCTTTTTAAATGAAGACAAATCTTTATAATTACTTTTAAAAAATGTTATTTTGAGCCACCTTCTCTAAAATGTTGCAAGTTAAAATGAAAATTGCTGTGGCATAAATCACTTGCAGAAACTACTTCCATAGCTGATGGTACCTGTGACTCTGCCAGCACACAAACGCTAATGTTAAAAGATTTCTTCAAGTGTTTCATTTCTCCTGGGCAGGAGGACCCGAGTTACTCACGCTGCAGCTTGGCACCTTAGCATCCTTTTTCCCAGGTCATTGGGTTCAACAGAGACAAGTTCGGAGGCAACAACAGTACAAGTCTTCAGGCTGGGATGGCTTCTACTAAAAATGTGAATTTTCTGAAATTAACATCTGTTTAAAAGCAGGTTTTTATTAAGAACTATGTGCAATATGTAGTCAATTTCCATAAGGAGGCTTTTGACCAGAACTGAAAGGTTTTTGAGAACATGACTATTTAAATCTTTTTTTTGAAGTTTTTTAAAAATTTTTTTCCCCTAAGGTGGCTTGTCTTCAGGGTCTTCTGCTGGTCTTCCCTGAGCAGCTCTTCTTTTAGTCTTCATTTGTAAAAAGTTTAAATGGCATCTCAGTAACCTTATTTCCTAGAAAAGCCAAGTGTTACGTCTTATGTTAACTCTTCCTTCAGGTGTTTTTCCTGGAAAACGATGAGCAACATAATGGTCTGAGTGACCCAGCCGATCACAGCAGATTGACTGAAAATGTGGCAAAGGCTTTCTGTTTAGCTCTCTGTCCTCATCTTAAATTGTTGAAAGAAGATGGAATGACTAAGCTAGGTCTGCGTGTTACACTTGACTCAGATCAAGTAAGTCTTGAATAGTTTCAGTTTAACTGGGGGGTTGTTCCCTTGTTTGTTCCCCAAAAAGGGAATACAACACTTCAGCCATTCTCTTGGTTAAAGGAGTACCAGGATCAGATGCTAATCTAGCGGAGCCGACTGTTGTTTGGTGTTTTGGGCCATCTGTTAAAATTGGAAAGCTAGTGCCCAGCCTGAGTTAACACCGGGCTTGACCCCCATATGCCACTAGCAGCCCCTGCTCTGTAGTCAGAGAGCTGTGAACAGCCCTGTGGGTTGCAGGCCTGCCATGTCCTCAGAGAAGACTCTAAATCAGCCTTTTCACCAGGAGTTAAAAGACAGGAGCGTATTAAATGTGTTCTTGGGTGAAACATTGTTCACAAGCGTGGCTGTTCTTAAAAGATCACACTGCATATGAGACAGAGAAACAGATGGAAGGTCCCCTCGAGAGGGCTCTATAGCAAAAGCTACAAGCAGAGGTAAGGGGCTCCTGGCAAGACAGCTGGCCTCGCCTTGCAGTGGACGTGTTCTTAGTATCTACCAGCTTTTAAATACTGTGTGACTTAATCTGATAATGCAGGGTGTGGTTCCTGCTGATCCGAATGATCTGCTTTGACAAAGCAGTAGAAAAAAAAGAAGCTATTTTTGTCTAGGCAGCCACTGGGAACATAGAGAAGAACAAAAAAAAGTGGAAAAGCTGCTTTAGTGCCTGCTACATCCTGTTCAAGTGCCTGACTTCCCTGGGCAGTGGCCCCAGCACCTCATGCAGCTCATCCTCCTGGCACAGCACTTCCCTTACTGCCCACTGAATCGCAGCCTTGTGTCCTATTCTCTGTAAAACCCACTCTTACTTTGTATTTTTTAGGTTGGTTATCAAGCTGGGAGTAATGGACAGCCACTGCCCTCTCAATACATGAATGACCTGGACAGTGCCTTAGTTCCAGTGATTCATGGAGGGGCATGTCAGTTGAGTGAGGGGCCAGTCATAATGGAGCTCATCTTTTATATTCTGGAAAACATCTCATAAGAGGACTTCATTTTCTGTTCAGACCTGTTCAAGCAGCAGTTGTATCTGAATCATTTGCACTTTAAAACTGGAAAAATTAAGCTTTTGTTAACACTAGGGGGGGGGCGGGGAGGAGGGAGGGACAGTTGTTCCGTAATTCTAAATCTTCTATGCATTGTCAACAAACAGAGGATCAGGGCAGCTTCTATACAACAACATGGCTATGCTATCCTTGCAGCTGATACACTTCTGTTACTGTTTAGAAAAATGCTCATGTTTAAAGACTTACAGTCATGTACTCTAAATGCTCAAACGGGTGCAAAGATCACTGGGGCGTAAATAAAAAGTGAAACTCCAATCTCGTACTGTTTGTAGATGGACATGTAAGAAACAACAATCAAGACCTCCATTCTGACCTCATCATAATGCCGTCTGTGGTTATTCTGTAGACATTAAAAAGCAATGTTTACATTATTTTGACCAGATTATTGGTTGAAATACGTTTGGAGTGGCCCTCGAGAGATATGGAAAGATTACCTAGCCATAACTACATTTGTATATGCATCCAAACGAGCAGAAGGGCAGGCATCTCTCTGAAAGCGGTATTAATGTAAACTGCAGTTTTGTGCTTGTAATAGGCTAGTTTACTTTTTTCCTCTATTTACTATAAAAACCTGTCACCTGGGCAGATTTCTATAATCTCCTAGAACAACTCTGCTATTCTGTACTTTGTTTACAAATCTGGATGAAGCAGAGGAAATATTTGCCCTAAAGTGCAGTTCTGTCTCATTCCTCTTCCCCAGCAGGTCCTACTTTTGAAAGAAAAGTAACACCCAGGGCAGCTTTAAGTCTCCTCCTTGCTGTATGCTGTAGTGTAACGTTAGTGTCACGTAATACAAGACAGCTTGCACTTCATGTTAGCAGCACCATGTAAAAGCTTACCTGTGATAAAAGTATAGAGTGGCTGTTTTTGCATGTTCTGCTGAAAAAGGCTGTCTGGTCAGCTCTGAACACTTGCACTTGGCCCAGTGCTCTTGGTCTCACCCGAGAGGGCTTTAGTAAGGAAAGCAGCTGCTCACGTCTGCCACAACATTGTGAAGCTGGAATTGAGAATCAGCCAGAGGAAATGTGGTTCCACATTCTTATTGTCTCCGTGGAAGGCTGCTAACCACTGGAAAGAGCTGAAAGCAGGAGAAGGGGTTTGGTTTGTTTAGGCATAGCCATGCAAAGCAGCTGGTCTGAGTCCCTGCTGGGAAGTGGGGGGCAAAGGTTTCCCCTCCCGTCTATGCAGAAAATGAGAGGGGCTCATTTATGGTGAACTCACTATCTCAGACCTTGCATCATCCCTACTCCCAGTCAGTTCTGGTGGATGCAGCGGGAATTATTTTTTTTGCTGTGTGTGAGCAACACAGGCAGCCTTTCAAATATAAAGGGAAGGGCAAGGCTACTGTGAGACTGATGCTATATTTTTTTAAACAAATACAGAACATTAGCTGGGCCAAGGAAAAGGTAACTGCACACATAGCAATGTATTTTATGTAAGGACAGCACAGTGTATGTACAGAGTGCATTTGTGAATAAATGGCTACTGGCTACTGCTTTTTTAAAAAAAGCAAAGTCTGACACATCCAATACTGCAAATTACAGCTGTCACCACCCAACGCTTGGAGAAGGCAGGCCAGAGAACTGGGGTCCAACGCCAGAAACAAAAGCTGGCCAGCAAGGGGTAGCACACTACTACACTTAAAAGGGCAAGCGTTACATCAAAGTGAAACCTTACCTCTGGCATTTGGGGAAAGGCAGCTGGCTTAATGCGGCTTACTTAATGTTTCATGATGGACGAACCTTAAGCTATTACACAACCCCTAGCCTTCCTATGTACTTGTGCAGCAGAGCAGGACTAAGGTTACTTTCAGACTCCCCTCCACATGCTGTTTTTGCACACTCTGGGATGCAGCGCAGCGCTACGTGGTGTAGGCAAGATTCAGCATCCGTAAGAGCGTTCCATAAACCAAGTAATCATCTTCCTCCTAGAGCCTGCACTCCAGCTTTGCCACAGCAGCGGCTTTCCAGTTACTTTAGTTGCATTGTTATGCTTAATAATGCAGTAAAAGAGGTGAAAAATCTTTATCTTCTCTTCCTTTGCCCCAAAAGTCTTTTAGGTTTGGTTTATGTTTGTGCAAAACACTATCAACTGGTGACGGACTGACATGTTTGCTTCAACCATAGCCTTTTAAATGACCTTAATTACCATGTTGTTAAGAAATGAGTACTTGTTTTAGAAAAAAATTGTACTTTTAAAATTCAGTTAGTTAACACTGCAAAAAACTGCATATTATATTTTTATTTTCAACATGTAGTTTTGTATATTAAATTTATTGAAATTAAAAACTAAACACTGTATTGTCTTCATCTGCTCAGGAAGACAGAGGCAGCCCTGCCTTACTTGTCTGGACTCCTTTCTGTCGACAAACTTGCCCTACCTAAAGAGCTGGTGCAGGCGCGCTCTGCCTCCCCCGGGCAGGCACATCCTCTCCTTTGACATCAGTCGCTTCTGTTAGCTCACAGAGATTTAAAAACACAAACATATTTGGTACCATTTTTTGTATGCTGCTGATCAAAAGCATTCCTGAAAATAGTCATAAGCCAGTTTTCTACATGACAAAGAGTGGCTATTTTCCCCATCACCTGGAAGAACTGTAAGAGCCTTTTTTTGTAAAAATACAAGGAACACTGGGGAAGCAGCAGAGTCCAGTGTACTTTTTTCTCCCTCCTTTTTTAAATTAAAAAAAAAAAAAAAAAAAAAGAAAAAGGATGAAGGCACAGTACCCGGGCTGCACTGAACAAGCAGCGCAGCAAGCACGGCAGACAACTGGTAGCCAGAACAAAAATGTAGATCTGTAAACACCTGCTGCTAAGAAGTCTCGCATTTTTTTCTTCTGAAAGGCAACATCCCATTGAACTTCACATTGCAATGGCGTGCACAGAGGAGGGGCACACTGCCGCTAGATTGCTGCCTGAGTTCTCTCTCCTCTATTTTAGGAAACAAGAAAACGCCCCCAAACGGGCCTTGATAAGAGAGACCAGAAAAAGCAGTTGCAGACCGTTCACTGCACCACGCTGGCTGCTCGTACGCTTGAAGAAATGAATTCTAGTAAAGGTCTTACCTGTGACTTGACTGAAAAGTTTTTGCACTGCCTCAGGGAATGTTTAAGGGGCTAAACTTTTCACACACCGCTATGCATAGTTAATGTAACATTCATCCTGGTGCTACATTAGTAGTCCCACATTAAGGCAATTCTGTCTATTTTGTGTAGACTAGTAACAATCCCCTGCAGCAGCAAATTTCCAGAGCCTTGTATTTGCCTTAAAGTTATTAATAAGCAGTATGGCTGTTATCAAAATAGACATTAGGTTCAGTAGTGCATTCATTTAACATCTTTGGTGCTTGCAGCTAGCAGCATCGTTCTACGTATGTTCATCCCACATCTTTTAACATTCCAATGGATCTGGGGATAAAAAAAAAAAACAAACAAAAAACAAAAACCAACAAAATTACTTGTTGCAGTACTTAACAGATGTTCACAGTTCAAGGTCACATTGTATGTAAAATGCTGACATGAATTTTCTGGATGGTCAACTAGGAAAATTAATGGAGCAAAATTATTAAGCTCTAGTGACTGAAAATGCTTAGGTGTCCAGTCACGGCACGAGGCCAAGTTGTTACTTCAGATACGGCCAAACATGTCCCTCACAGCCTAACTGTGAAGCTCTCGGGCAGCTTACTGACCTCCTTGCCTGCGAGGAAGAAATCACCAGACAAACAGGCCCTTCAGTGCTACAAGTTCAGACTCATGTATTGAAACAAGACCCCTTGAGCTGTAAACTCTTAACACAGTTTGGAAGCAAGGGTGTGGCAAACAGGTGATGTCGCTGTGAAGCTGATGGATATTAGCTGAACTGCCATTTATAAATGCAAAGCACAACAAAATGCTACGGAAGAGGGAGCACGGAGCCTTCAGGAGCTCAAGCAAAGGAAGAGAGATTACATACTACAAACTAACTATTTATACATCATCTGTTTTCCGTAAGAAAAGGTGAGGTTTGTTCCATGCTGGCACAGCCAGGTCATGGTCCAAGAGGAGGGCTCTACATGCTATCAGGGTACAATAAATACCTGCTCAGAGGGGGTCAACTCGGTCGTACCCCTGCCAATAATGGCCTATGACTGGAGGCAACTTGCACATGCACCGAAGGGAGAACTGACTGTCCCTAAGCGAGTCAGCGTCCTCTCCGTCGTTTTACGAACGTAAGCGGTGGGAGAAGCGAGGACTTGGGTTTCAGGCTATCGGTGATAGTGTCCAACTAATCTGAATTGCTTTCAAACATCAGACACATACACAGAAGTAGGCTGAATTAGAGATTCCACAGGTAGATGGACTTCCAGTACTTATCTTTTCAGTAACTTCATGTAGAAAATCACTTTAAAAAAAAAAAAAAATAGACACCAGGATTTTTGGTATTTCTTTGCTTTTGGTTTTTTTAAGAAGGGAGAATTTGTGATACCCAAAAACCAGATCATGAGAAAGGAAGACAAGCTCCAAACCCAAGCAGCCAAGCAGGTGCCGTCGAGGCTGGCAAGAAGAGGAAGCCTACCTCTTTTTCATCCTTCTAAAATACAGCCACTTTGGCAGTGCACAGCTCCTCTTCTGTACTTGATAGGAGCACAGTGGGCACCAGGCACAGTTCCTCAGGTAGCCTGTATTCAACTGCACAGTTTCTCCCTGCCCAGAAGTCTCAAGTATCTGGAAGAAAGCCTATCTCCCACGGTCTCCCTGTCAGATGAAGTCAAGCAGACTTCCATGGGACAAACGAATGCCCTTCTCTAGCTTCTGGTAGGGGGAGAAGGGTCCTTGCTAACTACAAAAGGTTTTTCACTAACAGTAAGGATGGACAGAAGGCGCCCTCCCTCCTAGAAAGGACTCGTCAATCTTATTTTCTAAATATGCTAAATAAAGGTGATGCTAGATGCTCTCCCTGTATTTCAAGTGATTGTGAAATAGCATCTTTGATATACAAACTAATCAGAGATACTGTAACCTCATTTCTGAAATTATGTCAACTCACCACTACAAAGATAAAGATGAATGGTATCAAAGCCAGAGCTGTGTAATTAGGTCAATGTCAACAAAAGACATTATTCAAGCAGTTTATTTGTAGCCCTGTCAAGTTCTGGCCAGACCATCTTTAGACACAGCATTCATTCATACCTCTGATAGAACTAATGTTCAAGGACCAGCCAATTTTCTGTAATTGTTTGAAGATCTTGACCACTGAGGGGCTCCCTGAGTCTCACTTTTACCTCCAGTTTCCCTCCAGTGGGCTTTCTGCCATCAAATATCTGAAAGAACCACAAAAAGACGACCTGTTAGCGCGCGTACAAATGACAATGTCAGACTACAGTGCCTCAGGCAACCACTGACTTTATTTCCCCATGACTAAAAGATGACAGAGATCACCTGCAGGTGACTGCAATGCTGGGAGGTGTTGCAGCCACGTGCTTCCCCGGATTCATAATTCAGCAGAGCAGGTCCCCCACACAGCCCGTGCAAGGCAGCCGTCCCAGTGGCTGCACTACCTCTGCCTGCCGCACACCAAGCCCCCGAAGTAGAAATGGACTCCATGGGCAGCTCGGAGGACGCTAAGGGCAGCGGTGGCCTCAGCACGTCTGTGATGCAGCCCGAGGGTTTTTTTTTTTTTGTTTGTTTGTTTGTTTGTTTTTTAAGGTTCCATGTAATGATCCCCTACTGGATCTTCTGGCAGCTCTCTATCCACTCTGGCAGTCTTCACTTAATCCTTTGGTCTGTTAGCTACCAATGCAAATAATTTGGGGAATCACCTGAATTTCTGGTCCTGACAAAGTAAACTATCTTGATAAAGAAAATTTGCAGAAGAGAGTCCCCAAGAAGTTCCCAGTACCAGAACGGTCACAGCCATGACAAGCCTCAAGGGATGATAAAACAAAGAACAGCCCATTGTTTATCAAACTCATCCAATACAAAACTGTCACCTGTATACAGATACATTTATGCAGTGTGAATATTCATTTTCCCTTTCTGTTCAAATACTACTAACTAGAAGAACACACGTCACCCAGAAAACATACCTCGATGATCTCTCTAACTTCACATTCTGATTCCAGCTTGTCCAGTTTCAAGTGTGCTGTCCCCACTTGCTTGTCACTTCTGAAAAAGGACCTGTTTCAAAGAAACCTTCCTTAATCGAATGGGTTAAGGTTTTTGAGAACGTTAAAGAGAAAGCAAGCTAAGAGGTCGTCACTGTTTGCACCATCACCACATCCAGGAAGGCTAGTCAAGACATGCTACTAGAACCCTACAAACCAGGGTGCAAGGGGCAAACCCTTAGTGAACTAGACTACGGGGACAAGATAGAGAAGTACTTATTTTTTCATTATTCTCTTGCAACCAAATGAAAGATGAGGACAGTAGTGAAGAAAAACAATCAACTAAGCTAGCACTTGGAATGGCAGCAGCTTTTGTCCCTGCACGGGGCAACAAGGAAGAATGGCCTAACAGCCAGGACAGACAGGAATTTTCTGCAACAGGCTGTTTAATAGAACAGGCTGAAAAACTTCCCAAGGAAGTTGCACCTCTCATCAAAACAAACATTTCACAGGCACATGCTGGTTTTGGCAAATTACTTGTTAGGAAAAAGTCACAGGAATCATTCTGTTTCATTTTGAGAAATCAAAACACTCAATCTCAACAAGTAAGAAGTTTCATTTCAGCTATTGTTTTGATTCACCTTCATACTGGTAGTTTTAACAGTGAAGAGCTACCATTTTAGAATTTCTAGTCCACTGAAATTAAACACAGAGCATTTTTATTCTGCAAGGAAAACAATCAACTTCTCTGCTACAGTCACTTCTGCTTAACCGTTTTATCAGCAAGACATCCATCTTTACCTCAACAGAGACAGGTGGTGCAATCCTTATCCAGACAAACTCTTCCAAAAGGCAACAGCTAACACTAAAACACACTAATTTCATGGAAGTGTTCAGCTCAAAGCACTAGATTTCTTTGCCTGCATCCAAGCATTTCCCTGAACCAGTCTCCAAAAGGTTTGATAAACAACTAAAACCTAGAGATTCTGGAGGCAGGAAAGCCAACCAGCCATGCCTGTCGTGTTTTAGACAGGAAATCTGCCAAGAATTCAGAAGCTTCCTTTTTTAAACAAGCAAGCAAACCAACAAACAAAAAAAAACCCCAACCCCAAAACATCCAGTCTCCTCCCTTCTTCCTACTATCATTAAGAGAGATTATCAAGCAAGACTTGACATATGCAATGAAAACTCTAAAGATTATTATATGGAGCCTCATGGTCATGTCATCTGTGGCAACAGTAACCAGTATGTTAATATACAGACCTGATACTGCCATCAGCACCTACAATTTCCAAGTGAACATCTGAGAATCCAATTGTCTAAAATCTCTGACTGGAAAAGGAGTAAGGTCGTTTCCTCACATCCACCACCTCAATGATTGCTTCATTCATATATTCTCCAAATAGCTCGTATCAACCACAGTATAAGGAACCTGTCATCCAGACTTCAACCTCATTTTCTCGCTTGCATGTTCAGAAATAGCATCAGGAATGCTATGGTTCATATAGCACCTAAGTCTCTCATCGATTAGGAGGACAATGGTCTGGTATCATTAGCCCGGGCTGCAGCGAGCTCACAGTAGGGAGCTCAGACACTTCTAGGTGGGATAAAGAGTGCAAGACCACCACTACTCCAAATGCACCGGAACGTGCAGTGAGTCACTGTTAGAAGTACATCTCTGCCAAAACCCTGCTGCTGAAGGACTTGAAAAACTCCAGCTCAGTTGTTCAGATTGCTGCTTATTTGTCAGTTTGTCCATCTCAACACAAATTGCTGTAGTAGAGAAAAACGATGTCACAAGTACCTCAAGGGCTGATAGCGCTGCCTCCAAACACAATGACTATGACTGTTGTTGACAGAAAACCTTCCAAAGATGAGACTGTATTCTCCACCGATGAGACTACAGTAGACTCACAAAATCATTTAGAAAAATTCAGAATTTATTAGCTTAGATGCTAGAATACTTCCTTTACTTCACAAGCACCTTAAAATGAAGAAGGATTACATAATTGTACTGCAGTATGTTGGACACTTTGTTCATGAACTTAAAAAGAGAATCAGCAATTCTTCTGGCTGAATTTTTTTAAAGCATTTTTCCATTTTTAATTTCCAGAAACAACAAAGACTGGTTCATCCGTGACCAGTGCTAGGGGGTTTGCAGTGAAGAATGTGAACTTGCTCTAGGCCACGGCTTCAGAAACAGCTCTAGGGAAATCTCCTTTTATCTTCAGAAGCTTTTAGGAGAGGTTTAAGGACAGACTTTTCCTTTGGAAAAATACATTGCTGGGTTTTTACTTGAAAGTGTTTTTTAAACTGAAGTTTAATATATATGACCTGAAACAAGTCTCCTTTGCTCACTGAGACAGAATAATTCTTGGGAGATGGTCAAAGAGCTATCACAGACCCCACAACTACAACATCTACAAGCATTTCTGAAAGTATTATTCATTTATAGTCTTGAAGAAAGAGCCTGGATCACTTAATCCTCTCCTTTCTCCTGAGAAGACGGCTGGGGGAAGGTGGTCTGTGGGCATTTCTTCTTTTCCTCCTTCCCTGTTGCTATTTGTGTAGGGGAACTGCCATCCCTCCACCCCAGTCCAGAAACATGCATATATTTAACTTGCTAGATTCCTGTTCTAAGAACAGCCAAAAAAAAAAATCTCAGAACCAGGAAAGAGGTAACCCGCACAGATTTTTTTGCTAATCTTCGAAAAGGCTTCAAAGGACAATCTGGAGCTGGCATACAACTCATGAATCACTGGAGAATGTTTCCCAATGGGTGAACTTAAGCCTGAGCTCAGACCTTAAAAACAAGCACAGTTCCAGCTGGTAGGAGAACAGGATACATCCCATATGCGCAATGGTATGCAAAAGAGAGGGGAAAAAAGTTTTGAACAAATGTAAACACTTAGCTGTTAGTTCTATGCAAAAGAGGCAAGATCTCTAATGATGGAATCTTGAAAAACAGAGCAGTGGAATAGTCAGGACTGACAAAGAAAAAGAAAATCAGCTTTTGCTTCAATGGAGAAGCAAATGGAAGATCTGGAGTAAAAACAATGAGACTTTGGCTCACAAATTCAAACATCTACAACTTGAAAACCATCTCAGAGAACCTATGGATCATTTCTGGACGTCCCAGTAATAGAAACAAAGAATAGCACAAAGACCAGTGAGACAAAACCAGGTTATCTAACACCCCATCCAAGTCATGGATCACAATCAGCTTGAGGATTAGTGAATGCAGGCCACTCTGATTTTCAGTAAATCGGTAATGAGCCTAGACGTAGGATGATTTCCCTGGATGTTACCGATTGTTAACAACTATCTCATCATCTTGATATCTGAGATGAGGGGAGTCTGTCTCTCTCAAGATAGTCTAACAGTTCGCTAGCAGTGTTCGGTAAGTATTGTAGGATCCTCAGAATGAAGATAAGTACAAAAACATAACACTAGTTCTGCCATCATCTGTCATCTGCTTTACTGCTGTTAGCGTCTTGCTGCCACTTGTATTTCATTCTACTAAGTTATCCCATGTAACATTTACATCTTCTAGTCCTGATCACTAAAACCAAATTGGATAAGAATCAAAACAAGTTGAAGCTGAATCATTACCTTCTCAATCTCATCAGTTCCTCTTAACGCACTAATTCTCAACTGATATGCCCATTACGAATCAACTTCACTGAACTTCTGCCCTTTCACCCCAATAGGGGAAGATACAGAGCTCAGGCACATTTTGAAAGGAGTTCTCAGACATGAGAACTAGACAACTCTTTATTGCTAGCTTAAAGACTGTGCTTCATAAATTTCAGCTACAACACTCTTTTCAACTATTACTAGAGAAGCAACTGCAGACTTACCCTTTATGAAATACTTCAAATTTAATTCCTTTGGACCGAATTGCTCGTCGGAAACCTCTGTGATTCCGGTTGATGTTCAACTTAAACAACTGGTTATATTCTATAGTTAAGACACAGAAAAATGAAAGAAAGCTGTGAAAATTGAACTCTGTGCCGTGCTCTATTACATGCACATACTCAGACCTCTGTTTATCTCGGGCCTGTTTGTGAAAGACACTTCACATCCGCATGAACCTCCTCAGGAGGTTATTTCAGTCATTAACAAGTTAGTGTCCCTGTGCAACAGTTTGTCTGTCATCCCCACTTTACAGGGACAGAAACCAAACTGCAGAAAAAACAAGTCACCTTGAGGAGGTGACAGCAAGTTACTGGAGAGCCAAAACTGGATAATCTAGGTCTTTCAGCAATTAAACAGAGTGTCTGTGGCTAAGAAAAAGGTACAAAATAGTAAGGTTGGACTGACTGGGAAGGGCTGTTTTGATAATGTAATTAATACTGGTTTAACACCAGTTTCATTAATGAGTGTGACAAGAACTATGCCATGGGATACCTTATCATCAGAAAGTCTCACAACATTGTACAGTTAATGTTCAAAGACTTTTCTGCTGTGCTATCCAGGAACACTCATCTCTGCTTGTCAGCCTGGGAACCCAAAACATTAAAGCTAAGTGGCTGCTCAGCAAGTGCGGATCAAGTTATTGGAAGACCTGGAACACAGCTCTCTGGATCAGAGCTTCAGGACTTCTACTCCTAACAGAAAATACATAAATATATCTCTCCTTTGAGTTTATATGTATCTCTTTTGAGATAAATTCACAACTAGTAATTTGGATACTGAATTCAAAGTTGTTCTGATACTAGATGGCTGCTTACTGCAAGAACTGAAAAAAGTAATACAGTAATAAACCAAACTCAGAGTGCGAGACAATTAATTCTAAAATGCATGACAAGTCTAATACTGGTATTCAGTGGCTGGGTACAAAGGGGCATTGTTGTAGTTTAACCCCAGCCAGCAACTCAGCACCACGCAGCTGCTCACTTCCCCCCACACCCAGTGGGATGGGGGAGAGAATCGGAAAATAAAGTAAAGGTCATGGGCTGAGATAAGAACAGTTTAATAGAACAGAAAGGAAGAAACTAGCAATGACAATAATAACAACAAGAAAGTGACAATAATAA
>JAVKLA010000090.1:7418746-7449995 GCA_034782735.1 Sagittarius serpentarius | reverse complement strand
AGGGTGTTATCAACATTCTTCTCATACTCAACCCAAAACACAGCGCTGTACCAGCTACTAGGAAGACAATTAACTATTCCAGCCAAAACCAGGACAGGCATTTTTCAAAAAGTACAAAGAAAGTATTTTAGTTGGTTTCAAGACACATTGTCTTAAAAAAAAAAAATCATCTTTTTCTGCAATGATGCTTTGTCAGGTTTAGAAATGTTAGCTGATTAGCAAAAATCATGACAGAATTGGCAGTCTCTCAGGACACAAAATCTGACTGAAAAAGATCTGATCCACGGAGATACTAAAAGCAATAATTTAACTTACTTAATAAAGAAAATTTATTTATCTGGTCCATCTCCCAGCAGGGTTGACAGCAACAGCTAGAGCATGACTGGTAACTCAATGGATTTCACTAATTCATAACACAGTAACTACCACCAATATTGGGATGAGGGTAAAGAAATTGCCAACACAGCTGGACTTCACCCTCCAACAAGCCCTTTCATAAGAAAGAAGAAAAAAAGGTGCTGGGAGGCTGGCCTGATTCGCAGTATGAGACTAGCCTGTACTCTCCAGTGATTCCTAAGGTGCAATGTTTTTCCCTCTGTCCCAGAAAAAGTACTAACCTGGAGAATTGTTGTTGTTAATTACAGGTGTTTTACTCTTTTGAGGTTGCTCCTATTAAAAGAGACACATATTACACAAAACCATCAAATATTGTTTCAAAATACAGAGTAGTAATCATTTTTATTACCAGCAGTTTTCTACACCTATACAAGAAGCATGAGGTTTTAGGGGGTTAGCTGAATGATAAAAAGAGTCACGGTACATTCAAGGCTGAAATATTTGGATTTCATTATGGTAACAAGTATAATACTAGATAAAGAATAAGCCAAAACATTACATTAAATATAAGAGCCACAGATAAGCTACATGGTCACACTCAATTCAATCCAATCATCATAAAGTTACCGACCAGGGCTGTTAAACTACATGATAAACTGTGCACATTCCATGACACAGTAATTCTGTTCCTTCTGCGTTAGTTGGAATAATAAGCTACACAAGGAATTCATCACAAATCATTCAGGGAATTGCCCTACTATTATTTTGCCTGACAATCAATTTGCTACCAAAACGAATTAACTTTTAACCTAAAGCAGAGTACAAACTAAATCTCTGGGGACTGAACAAGGACAACGTGACCTAATTATTTCAGCTACTTTGCAAAACTGATTTCAGCTATGAAGGAGAAAGGTGGTGTATTTGACTGTTGGCTAAGCAGTAGAGATCCGGCTTTTTTAAAAAATGTAGAAAATTAGATTAAAAGCAACTATGCTGATTCTTACTTATTCCCCAGAAAATTATTTGTACAGACCAATTCTGTTTTCAGCCACCCTAATGGGGCGGACTCCTCCATTAAGGCCTCACATAACTCAAACCTAAACACAAACCTAATCTGACCATCGCCAATTTTCCACAGGTAATTGAATTTATTTTAATGGAATTGCTGCAAAATTTATTAGGAGGTAAAAATCTAGGTTCTGCACTCTCAAAGTATTAGTCCTGTAAGAGCAAAGACTGTTTTTGCCCTACAGACAAAGTAGCAAAAGCCCCAGCGCTTCTACTGATAGTGAGACTAGACAGCCCTCCTTAGAAGCCCTTCTAGCTCAATGGTTTCAGTATTTTTCAGACCAGAGACTGCTTCTAAAGGTGAAGGGAACAGGATGACACTGGGGAGTTTCAAGGAAAGAAGCAATATATGCATACGTATCTTTTTATATACATACACATATATATGCACATACATACATGCACATAAACGTAAGTATTAATTAGTAAGGTCAAGAAACTCATATGGCCTAAGTCCTTTCTCCAGATTTGCACACATGTATCTGCTAATTAAATCACCAGGAGTCATGTGCATTTATTTGATGACAAAGATTAACCTTTTCAATCCATTTCTGTAATTATAAGAGATGTCCAAAAGCAATGCCTTTAAAAGCTTGTTTTATTAAAGGAATGGCACTTGGACGGAGATCGCATCTAAGGTGGCCCCTCTCCCCTAGTGACAGCTTTGCCTGCCTTTGTGTTTGGTTGAAGTTACCAGTGCGTTTGCACCCCTGAAAGAAATGAAGTTCTACAAATGTTGCAAACGCTGGAAACAGTCTGATTAGTGTCTTCGGGGGGGGGGGGGGGAAGTTGGGCACAGCTTAGCAGTGTGAATGCTGTTTAGCAGTAAGCTGGTGGTCAGCCAACCAGAGAACACGCAAGCCTGCAGCAGACACCACACTGCTAAGTGTAAGGTGTGGAGAACATCAAGAGAAAGGGGCAGCAAAGCTCAAATCTGCAGGAACAGATTCAGCACTTCTGTTTCTCAGAAAAAGTTTGTGTTAAAAATAAATTCAGGCAGTATACCTAGAAGTGTTTTCACTTTCTACACGAAAACCTGCACTTCCTCCTTGAAGCCCTCACAAGCTAATACAGTGGCAAGGGTCACAGACTGAGAAACAGAAGAGCCAGGACACACACTCACCGCACTGGGGTACTGAAATTCAAACTTCACAAATGCATCCAGATCTCTTGGTGATACACCTGAATGAGACAACAACCAGCCAATCCAAACAGCTAATACAGACACTGTAATGTTGAGCAGGATTTTCAAGAGCACCTAACTGATTTTCAGTAGGACTCATGACTTGTCTCTTGACAACTGAAAAACCCATCCATCAAACCAAAAGCCATAGAAAGCAGGCATCTAAAGGAAAACATCTACTTTTCCTAATGCTGCTGTTAGTCCTGACAGTCTATCACAGATGGTTTACAAGCTCCCAGAAACAAGGGACTAAAAGCAGTAATGTTGGCAGGAGCAACTTCTGTCTACTGAAGGGTCAATACACATTAAGGTAGTGCAGAGTTAAGGCAGGCACTCATAACGAAATAGGAGATAAACATGAAATGTAAACTATGACCCAGTTATGAGCAAACCCAGGACAATTTAAAGTTCTTCCCTCTGTCCAGATGGAACGCAGATTCTTTTTATTCTTATTTATTCTTCTTATTTTTGTGTCTTTGGGTTTTTTTTTTTTTGTTTCTTTTAAATACTGCTTGAAGTTTTTTGGGAGGCTTGAGCCTGAAATCTGATTACTTAGTTTTAATGAGCACTGGCTAAAAAGGTCTTGACTCCTGAAGTGGTCTTCAAGGTAGAAAAACCTCATTCCTCACTACTTTCCTTACCTACTCAGAGGAAAAAGCCCACATGCCCTTTTGAGTAAATACCTGGTGGAGCTGGTAGGTTTATCCCCCTGACAATAAGAAGGTGCATTTCTGTGCTGTTGAGCTCAGAAAATATCCTGTGAAAAAATAAAGACAAAAAAGCATATTCATTCTAGTAGCCCACCACCACCTGATCCACCGCCAGACCAGGATGCCACTGGTATTTGTCAGCCCTTTTTCAATAGTGTATTCTTAAACAGATCACCTTCATAAATTACAGAAGAGCAAGGAAAGAGCACAAAACAAGATAAAATCATCTCTGAGGTATATTGAAAAATGCCACAAACAAAGCCCAAAGGCAACAGGACTGAGGAAGAAATACAGAGGAAGGAAGAGCGGCTGCAGTAGTAGAATATAAGAGATGAAGCTAGAGATATTTGGAAAACAAAGGAACCCAGAAGAGAAGTTAGAGAACAACTTCTTCATATTTAAGTTGCTGAGAGCGTCCTTTCACGAATGCTGAGCCTAACCCTAGGTGCCACCCACATTTGCTGAAGCCCACAATTCTGTAAACAAGAGCTAGGAACCAGAAAATGCATTCCAGCCTGCCTGAGAAATCCCTTTGTTTTTCCACACCTTATCATTTTGAAGGTTCTTTCCTCAAAGTGATGGCTTGGAGGATCCATTCCTTGCGCTCGTGCAAGCTGTAGGATGTCCATGTCCTTTTTACAACCTTGTGCCAGTTTCTCAAACCTATGGAAAAGGCAAACAAACAACAGAAAAAGCTTCACACACACTGGAACATCAAACAGAACATTCTGCCATGTACAGGCCACACAGTAAGCCTCAGACCAGAGGTCTGAGAGCAACTTGGAAATGCAGGCCTCACAGTTACTGACCCTTTCACATAATGAGAAGCTTACCAACCCGAACGCCCTTCATCTTTACAGGGGTTAGGCAGAATCATGCCTGAAATTACCACATTGTGGGATGATTAACAGCAGGCAGCGGGTCTTACCGAGTCGTTTCTGCTACATTTCCCAGATGCATGAATTGCTTGGAATACTGCAAACACCTCTGTCAACAGAAACAAAACCGAACAAATACAGATGCACTCAGTGATCCTTACAAACAGATTCATGACCGGCACACAGTTTTGAGGTTGATGACAATCTAATTTAAGAAAAGCCAAGAGTTTTCCCAAGTCACCCAAAAACATCCACCCACCCCCTGTCCTTTAAGCCCAAAGCTGAGCATTTGTTTGAGCTGTTCTGCCCTATTACTTTCTAACCACTTAATTTCTAGAGATGAGGTTCACCCAAGGGCTAGTCTTAACCATTCAGGTACTATTTTCAAACTTCAGTACTCCTATTTAATAGTGATCATTTGATAGTGCCAAGCCTTCAAGCACACCCTCTGTCTTCAACTAGTAGAAAATCCAACTCTGAAAATTTTCCACTTTAGGACACACAAAATCAAAATTATTTTAGAAGAAAAACAAAAGACCCCACAGAAACAATGATGGGATGATAATATTAATAAAACCCAGAGAAATGCAAAAAAACCCCCAAAACATTTCTAAAAAAAGATAAAACAGTCACCTCATGTTGGTCCTTCAGCAATTTTATGAGCTGTGCATATACTTCATCTGCTTTCTGAGACAGTCTGACATCTTCATGGTGTATGAAGATAAAATCACCCTCATCATCTGTAGGGGGTGACGGCAGCTGCAACAAAAGAACACCACATTTCAGAGTCCTTATAGAAAAAAAAAAAAAAAAAAAGAACTAGACAAAAAGCAGTCAGAATGTACAGAAAGGTCAGTGAAGGGAGATGGATTGTTTTTCTTCTCAAGGCAATTCCAACCCAACCACTGCTTACACCACTGCCTGACAACTGCTTAAGTCATAAAACCAAGCAAAATGTCTTACAGGCCTAGTTCCCTGATTATTCAGGCCAGGAGAGCTATTACAGCAGAGTTTGGTTTCGCCAGCTACCCAAATACCAAGAGAAACCAGGGCATCACCGTATCACAGTCATGGGATCCTCATCCCAAAATGGAATGAGGACACAGCTAAGAGATGTACTCACACCCTAAGCCCAGGGAACACTTCCAAGCTGCATGGTTTAGGCGTGCCGTTGTAAATCAAGGAGTAAATGGTTCATGGAGACTAAATTTTCTCAAAATCTGGCACACTTGAGGAGCAGCAGAGGAAACAAAACAAAACAAAAACTAAAACAAAAATATAGGGGAATTTCAGGGCTCAATATCCAGATTTGTCACCTGAACAAACTAACTTAGTTTGTGTCAAGAAATATTTATTAAATCATTCACTGTTTGAAGTAAGCACTTAGATGTCCAAGGACATGAAACAAAGCAGAATACTAACCGTCTTACTAACCTTGGAAATATCAACAGGTTTGCCACATTTTGCTTGCTCAATCTTTAGGTCAAAGCTCTTAGCTGTTCTGAGATACATCTTAGCCTGTTCAAGGTTATTTTCCTTCTTTGCTTTGACGGCTGCCTTCATGTATTGCTTCTTTCTGTTCTCCAGAAATTCCAGCTGTTCCCTAGCTGAAAAACAGTTGTATAAAAACCCTCACTCATCTGACACTGCCATGCCCCTGAAACAGGTTTATCATGTTCAGTTCATAGCCAGAAAAAGGTCAGTAAAAGTAGAGATATCAAATAAGGACATTTCCTCACTGCACTTAACTGTTTCTTGGCCAGTTTCAATTTCAAGTATCAGAAAAAGAAACAAACTTCCTTCTATCAAAGCATCCTTTCATCTAAAAACCTCATAGCACTTCGCAAGTGTCACAACAGTAATTACAGCCCCTTATTTGCAGGCAGGAGACAGACTCCAGTACAGCTGATTGGTCCAAAGCAGAAGCTAAATTCCAACTTTCAGCTTGACATGTTAACTTCTAAAAGACAGCGAATATTATGAGCATCTCCTGTACTCCTTTCTTCCCTCTCCCTGATCTGTCAGAATGAAAACCCAGATGAACCAATGTGCAGGCACATTCAGACAGATCACCTCTGCCTATTGTAATTCCTTGCCATCTTAGTTTCTTATTAATTCTTGGGTCTCCTCTTTCCTTCCCAGAACAGTAAGGACCAGCTCAGTGCATCCTGCCTCTTCTTATACCTCACTTAGGAAATGGTACAGCATGAGCTGATTACTGCCATTTCCAAAGATATTCATATTGTATCCACCACTACACTCTACTCATGATTACACAAGCTAAACAACACTTGCAAAAGGTGACTGTCTCAGCAAATAAATATACCAATGACTCTCACACTATGTTCACTGCTGTCAGAATATGATCAACGTATTCTCATCCTTGCAAAAGAGCCTGCTGTCCTGCTGCTGTGAGCAATTTGCCCAATCAGCCAAAACCAAACTAATTAGACAAGGTAACTAGCCCAGATTCCACTGAGACAAAACCCACAGTGTGCTCTGTGAGGGTGAGACACAGAGCACAGGTATTTTCAAAGAAAATCTGTCGAGAATGGACAGAGCAAAGCCATTAATCCAACTGATCTTGGCTCCTTGACTTTCCTGGCATAGGCCTTAAGTGCAACTGCTCCACTCCACTCCCACACCTCCCTACGCCTTGTGCTCTCCCAACAAGAAAAAGGTAGGTTTTTTACAGTTGATTTATCAGCTAGAGGCAGCTGTAAGCTGCACTTCATAATTCTTGGGGGAAGGAGGTAACGTTTCGATCACAGAATGCACTTTGGCTAGTGAAATACAGCTTTACAATAGCGAAGTACTGACATTTTGTTGTGCAAATCATATCAGTATGAATTTGCCCAGGTTCTTGTTGCACCTATTGGTCTTACTTTAAAATACTTGAAATACCCAGGAGAGATTACTGCAACACCAGAGACCAGGTATTATCAATTGCTTCACAAAATAAGTCTAGGGCAATTCACTCAAGAGATTAATACGTCAGCTAAGACTGAAAAAAACCAAAACTCCTGAGGATTCACAGTTTTTCAAAGCCAAAATGGACAACTACTACATTCTAGTGGTCTTTATAAAACAAGTCATGGAATTTTCTAGAGAGGGAAGAGTTATAAGCTAATCACAGCAGCAGTGTGAAATCCCTTTGCACTCTGCAAAAGAACATGCATGAGCCAACTAGGCAGTTCTGCTTTGTCCTGAAGGAACTACCCAGGGCAGGATGGAAGAAGGATGGGATTACAGTCAAGGCATGACAACAGAACCTGTGAGAGCCTGAATACTGCTGGGGTGTGCCCAAAACACAGCGTGAGGTGGTGGCTGTCCCATACTATCTGTACAATTAATCTTGTACAAACAACTGTTTAGTGACCTTAGCAACAGGAGGACTAGAGACTGATGAACTACTGCCTATACGCCAGTTTTGAGATCCTTGGATGAAGCACTAGGCAGAAACCACAGTTGGATGTAGGAAGCTCCATTAGATCAATGAATAATTCACACTGGCAAGCCATCCACTTTAATGAGAGTATATGTAAAGTTCAGCTGTGAGCAGAGTTAAACATTATGAATCGATACACTTGTTACAACAAAATTAATTAAAAACCCAATCATGCGTATAATTACACATGCTGCCTCTGTGAAATAAAGCTACATGGCTGGTCTGGATCTGCCCTCCAGCAGACACATATATTGAGGCTCCTGTCACAGGAAATCTATGCCACACATTCACAGGCTCATGTCTAACATATAACGAAAAGACAACTTTACCAAAGTGTTAAACTAAACGAGTGCAAATGACTTGCACCTGGATAACTGGGAATGATGATCCCTTCACCTTACCAACTGGAGGGAGACAATCCATAGACTCTGCCTTGTCCAGGGTGGAGGGTGATGTAGCTTGTTTCACACGCTCAGGAGAGCTCTCTTCCTCAGCTACAGCAGATGGCACTGTAATTGGCTTAACAACTTGAGTCGGCTTTCCAGGCAGCTGAGCAGGCTTCTTGGCAACCGGGGCCTGTGTCAGAGGTTCACTCTAGCATAATAAAAAGAATTTCATATTAAACGCATAAAATCTATTCCAGAGTGGAGGACAGCATCTCAAGCATCAACAACCATGGTTATCATTATACCAGCCTTCTGGTATCACTTCTGAGGGGAGCATAATGTTCCAGACAGCAAATTTTAACTTCTGGAGGTTTATGAGCCATGCCAAGCCAGTAGGTAGTTGACCTATGCTAGTGTCAAACCTCCACTACAGAAGGGACTAAAGGAATGTTCAACAAGGCAGTGATTTCAAAAAAAAGCAGATGCATGCAGAAAAACCATCATCCAGGAGTTCTCTCCATTAAAAGCTACTCCAAATAAAAGCACAAACAATCAGCAACCAAATCCAGAGATAAAGAAATCAAACCAAAGTCTAAAGGCTGGTGCTGCCTAACAAAAAGCAGTTAAGTATTGAACATCCTGGGAAAGCACAAACATAGGTGCTATTGGGATGCAGGATGAAAGTACAAATTTAAGTGCTTTAAAACAATGTAAAGGGATGGCCAGAATCTGAAGTGTTTGCTTTGAAAATGAAGTCCATATACAAGACAGTTATGAAAGAGCCAAGCTCTGGACTCATAGACTCTGCAGGTACTGACTATAATAACATCTCATCTGTCTCTCTCCTACACTATAATGCAAATTGAAATTACTACTGAAATGCTGTACTCTTCAGACTTCTGGGAAATGTTTTTCTTCTCAGTACCCTTGCTTGACTGGAAATCCAATGGCCTCATCTCTGCATACCAGAAGAGACAGCATTTTAACTTCCACACATCCTACTAAGAAATACTAACCTCCTCCTCTTCATCATTCTCCTCCATGTTTGCCAGCTTGCTGGCACTTTCCAGAACGGCAGCTATTGTGCTGTCACCATCCATTGCTGCAACACCAGGAAGAGGGGGAAATCCTGAGGAGGAAAGGAATACAGAAGTAAACAGTTGCGTAAGACCTATGTTGTGTGTTCCACATTTCTTCTTTTCTGTAAAGCTCTCTCTATCCAAGTATCTATTATCTAATATATTTCAGTATTCAGTGTGACTAGACTGAGGCCAAGGCCACAAAGCCTTGCTAGGTAAAGTCTGAGTGGTGGGCTTAAGATCAGATCTCTCACAGATATCCAGGCTTAAAAGGATGACGCTAAAATTATGCAGTAACAGAGCATAGTTTTCTAAGTTCAGCAACTGGCAGCCAGCCAAGGAACCTCACAACCTCAACACTTTGGTAATAGGGATGCCCCCAGAACCAGCAAAGAATGTAGTCTCTCTCCTTTACACAAAAGGATAGCAGATTGTACAAAAAGTTGCTGGCTCTTTTTTCCCCCCTCTCTCCACTGCCTCTCCTTGGTTCACACAGTCCAGCAAAAAATCAGTGCTACCCCATGAAGTAATAAACAATACATCGCTGACATCTGGATAACACACTAAGCCTCCGCTGAAAATCTACTGCAATGCCGAGGTTGCAAAGCAAGGCAGAATCACAGTAGTTAAATGTGAGTATATGAAGAACAATCCTTTTCATTATTTTATTATCATTTTAAGAATGGGAGGAAGGCTTGATGATGGAAGACCAGCTCTCACTTCCACACTACCAGTTCAGTGTCAGCTTCAAACAAGAGAGACCCAGAGCTACTACTATAAAAAGTCTGTTAACAAGATTTCTCATTAATATGTAGCAAGTATTCTTGTTGCCAGTCTCATTAGAAATGTCAAGACATGATGACTAAACTGCTTCTAAACCTAGAGATGGCTGCTACAGGGACAGAACAAGTTTGAGGTACACAGGCAGACAGAACACACAATCCTATGCTGCTGCCCTCGCATGACATTTGATCCATTACTCAGCAACATCTGTGTCTCCAAGGAGGTCAAGGCTGGTACTTATAATCATCCAAATGCAATGAAATGCACTGCCAGTCCATTATAATCTCACTGTAGGTTTCAGTGACTGCCTGATGGTTGTCTTCAATGAAAATCATACGGCCTTTAAATGATAGCTGAAAAACATGTAGCTAACATGTAAGGAAAATGAGGAGTTATCTATATTTTTAGGGTGTAAATATGGAGTACCTCACTCTTACAGAAACTGGTATTTACCAAGAAGTGCGTCACATTCTAGAACAAGGGATGCTAAATTGCTTTTCAGGGACAGATTCAAAGCAGGAAACCTTCGAAGCAGTATATGACCTGACAGAGCTGGCACTGCCCACTTTACTACTACTGCAGCGCTTGCCATTGCCACATTTGACAGTGACAAAAACCCCACAAGGTCCATGTCCCTTTTCTAACTTAGAAACTCTAGGCACCACTTTGCAGTGCTAAGTGTATCTTTTCAGAAGAACACATCAGGCACAAGATAAAAGGAACGCTTCCTAGTGTAGAAACAGGATCATTCAACCAGAGGTGGAGCATTCATAGACAACTCTGCCCATACTTTTACAAACACAGCCCTGTATGTTCTGAAGAATATAAAAAGGACAGAACGTGTCTCAAGAAGCAGGTTCAGTTTCCGCCTCTGTCACTGTCTCAGTGTGACCATGGGCACGATTTGCTTTGTCTCTAGACTACTTTTACTAGCCATGAGAGCTGCAATACTGATCTGGCTTGTCAGGTGTTGTAAGAAGATGACTAATCAAATACAGAGTTCTGAGGCTCCTGCTGGGAATCAATAGAATGGGGGACATCAGGCAGATTTTTGCAGTTTCAAATATCTCCTTCCAGTAAACTAAGAAGCCAATATATCCCAAGTTTACTCCTTCCTCTAGGAGGGCTGGCACAGAGGACAGACAGGTAACATTTTCAGCACCTGCGCATGGTTAAGTTCTGTAACTTTTCAAACAGCACGAGTTTTAAGTTCCAATGCCGTCAAACAGGCAGTCAATAGTCAGGAATATTCACCAGTGTGAAAGTCTGGGAGCTTGTTAATAAGCAGTTTCACAGTACCATGAAACAGCAAGGCCAGCCTACTCACTGAGAAAAAGGAGGAGCTGCTCCACAGGATGAGGAGGCAGTATCTGCACACCTCCTTCAGAGCCCAGTAGATATACAAAAGCTGGTATTAGGACATTTTATGTTCACACTTACCAGGAGGAACAGGTAGCTCAGAAAAATTCACTTTTCTCCCTGCTTTATGGGCTCTTATGGCATCCTGGTATTGCTGTAATCAAAGGCACTCAGTAAGACATAAAATGGGAGTTGGCCATAAATTAGCAATCATCTGTATTTAACCAGCATAAATATTGCAGAATACGCAGTATTTTGCTATAATATGTGCATTGTCTCTATTTCTTCCTTCCTCCAAACGCTTCACAGCTTCCCTACTGGAGCTCTTTTCAAATAGAAAGACAATACACAAATTATTTCAGCCTTGAAAAAGTCTTCAGCAAGAGAACTAATTCAAATGGCTTTGCTGGATGCAAGCAGCTTCCTACACTTCAGTTTTACCTTGGCTATCCTCTCGTGCATCCTGCCTTTTCGATCATCCCCACTCGCTTTAGCCTGTGCTGCTGCCAACTTGTACTTCTCCAGCCTTTGCTGCAATGCTTCCAGCACTGTTTTTGGCTGCTGCAGGGAAGCTTGAAATAAGACAGACAATGAAATGCAGTATGATTCAGATTTCAAAACATATGAGCTGCCTTGCTCCTCCCCTTTCTTACCTTCTGCAAAGACAAAAACATCACTGCAAAGTCTTATTATGAATACAATTATTCTAAAGAAAGTTTATTAACCTTTACTACCATTACTGATCCAGAACAAACATACAGATGAGATCAGCAGCAAACAACATTCAGGAACATTAGCTAGGTTTACTCAGTGGTGTAGGGCAGACCTTAAAGTGCCTTCCAGCCCTGTTATTTTTATGGCTTGCTACAGAAACCCAAAAGCCCTACCTGAAGCTTCTTGGGTCTGGGGTTCAGGTGTTGTAAGATCCTGGGAACTTCCCACTGGATCTGATACCTTTTGCTCGGATGCATTTTGTATGTTTCCTAGGCTTTCGAGATCTGCAAAGCAAGGAAAGCAGGAAGTGTCACAGTTTGTTCCACAAACAGCAAGTCAACCCATGTTACTCAGAAAACCATCAATTTGATCACATCATCTTCCTGAAAGCTTTTTGACATCAAAACAGTATCTGCATGGCCAGAAAAGTCTAAGGTTCCTATTATTCAGACAAAATGCTATATAACAGAAAAATCTCAAATGCTGATTTAATTTATGTTAGTGCTGCCTGGGGCGGGGGGAAGGGAGTAAAACCTGTTCAAGTATTTTAAGAATTCTCTCCCCAAAATGTAACTTGGTATCTTGGCAGATGGAAAGAGTGAACAAGATTGCTAATTGACTAAAATATCCTAGTAACAAAAGATGTGCTGAAAAAGGGAAGCGAGTAATATCATCTATTCAGACATCCAAGTTTCTGGCATTGTGTAACAGTGGTTACTTCAGAAAATTGCAAAAATATCTGCTGCAAAAATCTTACACTTTTTAAGGCAAGATTATATCATGAGTGAAGTTTCTCTCTAATGCCATTCAGTGATTAGTTTATAACTTAAGGACTCATAAATCTCAAGATTTATTGAAATAAAATAATCTGTCATTTAGTTTCTTAAAATAAAATAATATGAAGTAAATTGTTTAAAACACTGAGTTGCACAGACCAAATCTTAATTGCTGGTGGTGATACTAGATCTATTTTTAAAAGAAAAATCTCTTACAAGGATCGAAGTATCTTTAATATTGGTAACTTGCTTTAATATTTAGAGTTTACTTGCAACCTGTTTGTTAATCTCTTAATCTGAACGTTACAAACATTAGTTGAAATACATAACACCATTACATATTACAGTAAGCTTTAAGGTGTGTCATTACCCTTCTTTCCCTTCCACTTCAAATACTGGCTGCTATTATCTAAAGTTATAAAACCAGGAATATTAGACATTGATACCTACTCGAATTTGTAATTCACAGAGAGTAACTTCAATATAAATAACACTTCATTTTTCTTCATTGGTCTTGATTAGAATTTGAATATGCAGTAAGCCCCAGACCTAAGTGATCTTCAATTCTTCTTTGCAATCAAATTTGGAATCATTCCATTACAGCACAGAGAGACTTCTCAAGAAGTTTTTGTAAGACAAGCCTTACCCTGAGGAGATGGAGGCATATTCTGGAGGTCTATCAGCTGCCCACTATCCAAAGCTTCCAAGACTACATTAAATTTCTAATGCAGAAAAAACAGAACAGAAGATTTATTCTAGTAGCTCCCAGACTTACTAGCTGCCACAATAAATATCTGACACTCAATGCATGTGGGTACAACATAGCGTACGTTTAGCATTCAGGACTTTTTGCCTGCATACCTTGCCTGCCTTCATGTATTCCTTTGCTTTCTCCAGGTCCCCTTGCTGCTTGGCTTTTAGAGCTGCTAATTTATACTCCTTCTGCCTCTTAAGTAGTATTGCTCGTGTGCTGCTGTTCTGGAGATCTGGGAGAATGAAATACCGCTGAGACACAGAGCATGCAAGATGTGCATCCCTTGCTATGTCCATCTATTCAAACCTGCATTAGTCCTCTTTTGCTGTGAATCCCACAGCTATCATTTTACAAAAGTCCTTTTTCCTCCAGTCTCTGGAAGTCCTACCAGGCATAAAAAATCCCCGTATTCCAAATAAAAAAATATAATAAAAAAGGGTCTTTTAGTCAGTATCTCAAAACTCTTTAAAGCTTGGAATTCCAAATGTCACAATACTGAAGGAGAAACGGAGGCACAGGAAAAGTTAAGTGAAAGATATCGATACAGTGCATATAAAAGCTCTGTAACAGTAACTGATTCCACTGCCAGAAATTCAGCATCCCACTGACAATTCTATCCGAAACATTCAGCAGGGAAGTTCCAACATAAGCAGTGCTCTGCTACACAACACAAATATCAAGAAAGATATAGCATTAAAATACTGTTGCAACTGCTTATCCTCTCAGATCATGATACCTGTTTCTATGGCAGGACTAGAAGCAGCATGACCCTGTAGAGACTCTGATTCCAGATGCTGCACTGCCTCATGAGAGGTCTTCTGCTCACCATCTGCAGCGGCCTCAGCTTTATTCTCTGGTAGGACACTGACTGAATCTCCTGAATTCTCCAGTTCCACTCCCGCGGCTTGAGATAAGTGAGAGGAACTCTTTCCTGTTGCAACAGGAGGTGGCATTTCTTCCTCATTGATTTTTTTGCCTTTCTTCACTGCAGCCAGCATGGTTTCCAGTGTCTGGCAGAGATGGAAGAGCAAAGTCAATAGGCATTTTCATCAAACATATTACTAGCATAAAATCATTAAAACACAAGTTCATTCCCTTATACGTGATGGGATCTATTACGCACAACACTACAGATTGCTGCCGTTCAGCTCCCGATTTTTCTGCAAGGCCAACTTCAGTGCTAGTGAAAGGTGTCCAATTATCAGAGCACCACAATGGAAAGGACTTGTTACCAAACGATGTAATTGCAAGTACCTCAACACCTAGAATTACTGGATAGATGATGTGGTCCACTCAGCTTTGTCACAGAAAGTCACCAAGGAAGCCATTTATACCAACTGTAGATGGATTTTATGTCTTTAAAACAAAATAAAATACACTACTCTGAAATGTGACTGCCTATGCGGATTCAGGGAAGGAAGGAGTCTGCATACTTATTTAATGCAATAAGAAAAGCCATTAAATACTAACAAAGGAAATGGAGCTTCATCTGGTGACCTATGACAAGAAGCTCTCACCTTTTGAAGCATGGTTTATCTGCTGCTCATTTTTTAAAAATCCTTCCTCCACCACAAATACTACCTTTCTCAGTATTTTTTTTTAATTCAAGTTTCAGACAAAAGACCACCATGTACTTTAAGCCAAAACAAAAGTTTTACTTCTTTCATCTTCCACAGAAACCTAAATGGAAGGACAGAAAGACAACGACGACAACCAAATCTCATCAGTGCCAGAATCACTGCTATTTTTGGTTGGCCATGACATTGTTTGACCTATTAAGCAACAGTGGCAGAGATACTTTGGACTGACTGCATGTGCGATTGGGGTTCACACCAGTACAGCAACCCACACACAGCTCTCTCTTCTCCATGTGTGGGATGACAGGTTGACTGGAAGTGGTATTAAACACTGAGATTAAAGTTCATAGTTCCAAGAACTAAATACAAGAGATAACTGTACACGATTTGCTGACATGTCATTTTGCTAATTAAGGAACCGTGAGCTGTGAAGTGAGACTTAGTCTATTATCCTTAGTTATACTGCTCAGGCACAGGGAAACTCCCTACTTTGAAAAACAAAAGAAGTGGCAAACAGCAGATTAACCTTCGTTATTGGATGAAATAAGCTGGTTTGCCTATCCCTCTTGCTCTCTGAAAGGTCAGTTGGTTTCACATACATTCCTTTCAGAGCTAGCAGGCAGCGGACACCTACAGACTTCTTTCTTGTGCATTTCCTCCCCCGGGTTTGGCCTCAGTTGTTCCCTTTGTACCCTAAAACACCTGGTAGGTAGTGAGACATTACATTCCTCCCTCAGTGGACAGTGCTGAGCTATAATGCTTTGCTCAACAAGACAGAGCAGACTGCTGCCTGAGGTGATGCAGCAGATCAGATGAAAGCAAAGAGGGAAATAAAGGCACTCTGCACAGTGGTAATCACCAAGCACTACCAACTAACTACAAGCACGCCACCTGGCTGAAAAGATGCAAAGCTGAAGCGACAGCTCCTTGCTGCAATTTTTAACTGCCTTAATGAAAAATCCTGTTCTATTCAATTTCAAGCACAGCCAACACACCCAGGGAAAGGCATCACCTTCCTTTGTCTCACAGAACCGAGCGGAAGGTAGTATCTAAGGGAAGGCATCAGTGATGAATTATGTGCTAGGAAAGCTCCTGAACTTTGCTTTTAGGGAACACTGAACTATCACAGGTTCAAATTCAGATCTAGACAGGTGGGCTTAATATCAGCATTTACCACAAACCCTGCCTCCAGCTACCACTAGCCACATTCAACAGAAACAAAGCCGAGGCACAAAAGGCATTTCAAGTTACACTTTATCTGCGTATTGTTACATCAGATTGGTAGTAAGTAACAAGAAATGTTTTTAAAGTAACTCAAGGCAGCATATTAGAAGTTCTCTCCCCTTTCAACAAATTCTCACATCTGGAAAGACTCTGAAGTACACTTTAAAGAACTGATTTTGTCTCCCCCTCATTCACATACCTGACGAACCCAACTTACCTTAAGGCCTCTTTCGTATCGGCGTATTTTGGCACTCTCACCTGACTCCTTTGCGTTAGAAATTGCTGTCCTATAGTTAGCAATTCTCTTCTCTATTGCCTGTTGCAGTTCACTGGTAACAGCAGGAAGTGAGGTGGTCTCAGAAAAAATAAAACAAATGAAGAAAACACTTCATCCAACTATATGAGTTTTCCCACAGCACTGAAAAAGAAATACTCCTCTTCTACACACACTCCCATTAATCAAGAGCGCAAGGACGAAAGAGACTCTAAAACAGAGGAGCACTTGTACTACGCTAACGGTCCCTGGATCCACCTCTGGGCTTTCTCTCAAAGGCGTAATAGAAAAGAATGGGTGGAGACATCTAGAAAACTCACAGTCACAGGGTAATTGGAGCCATGTGGTTAGGGAGTAGGTGAAGAGAACAGTAAAGTCTCTCAAACACCACACAACAGAGGGTGTGAAGAGGTATTTTGGCACAAATCTTGGCTTTTTCTTTTCTTATTTTTAAAACATGCTAGTTTACTCCCTTCCAGGCTTCTTCAACTTCTTCAACCTGGTTTTACTACAAAAGCTCTTTTTCCTCCTCCTACAGCCTGGAATTAGTTCAGTGACAAAAGTAGCCTAAACGAAGTTATGAGTAGCTACTTACAAACACTCCGCAGCTACAGAGACCTTTCAGATGGCTGCTGATGTAATTATTGCCATTATCTCTACAGAAATGGTCTCAGACCCATTTATTAATGGGCCCAAGGCACAAGAGCACTGGAATCTGTAGCACACAACAGAAACATGGCAGTAACTGAATAAAGGACTGACAAATTAAGCTGAGAAAGCTAGTACTACTGAGAAAAATCCCACAAAGATGTCAAAGATGCTGAGTTACAAGTCTCACAATTTCAGCACACCGCTCAATACTCTGAGGGGGAAGATATGAACTCTGGAAGCCTGAACTGCAGTCTGCATGCTCATATGTATGAGGGAAAAGACACGCTTGATTACAATTGTTTACCTCCTCAATTCTATGCTAACATTAAAAATCATCTTCTGAACAAAGCAAAAAATTCACCTATATCAATACAGCATGGATTTCCACAGAGAAAACAGCCACAGTGCAGTTTTTCCTTCCTTGGAAGACAAGCCCACCTCTCTAGATCCTTGTCTGTGACCCTCGTATAAGCTGCATGGCAACAGTGATTCAGCAAAACTGTCAGGAACATGAAGCTCTTTCCTACCTGTGGTTGCAGTTCAGGTTGCTCATTTTCTGGTTCAGCTGTGGATGGCTCCATTGCTATCGTTTCATCCTCACAGCTTCCTGTCTCACCTTCTACCCCCAGAACTTCTTGCAATTCTGCCTAAAGTAAAAGACAACAAAAGGCTTTTCCTCAAAATTTTCTATTTCCTCAAAAGACAAAATAAAATCAAGTCTCAAGCTCCAAAACCTTTGGATGGACCTTGAACCCAAACAGAGAGTCTAAACATCTTCTATTCTGGTCCTCTATTTATTTATTTATTTATTTATTTATTTATTTTTAAATTCACAACAGGAAGCCAGATACCACCGAAAAGCCACACTGCAGCTCCAGGATCACCACACAAGTTTGTGGTTAGAGATCTGAAGCTGGAGAAGTTCAGAGAAGTACTTTTATAAAGATCATTCAAACCCAAATTTGAAACTTCCAAAAAGCATCTGTTAACAATGGCAGTCAAAAACACTGCTTAACACTCCTTCCCTAAACCCTGCCAACTAGATCACTCATTGAAATGACAAAGAATTTCTTGGGATATACTCTCTCAGGCCAAGCACTACCTGAAGCAGTAGTAAACTGGTGACAGACATCACTTTAAGGAGAATGCCCCTGGCTGTATTTCACCAGCTGACACGGAATGGGGTTCCTGCTGTTCCCCTCACTTTTCCAAGACCCTCACGGATACGAATGTTAGGAAACTCTCTTACTCTGGTGTGCAGGGGGTTGGATCCTGCAAAGCCTTATATCTAATGGAATGCTTTTGCAATATTTTAACTTCTCACCACAAAGTTAAGACATTTTTGCTAAATGCAGTTCTGTTTAAAAAAAAAAACAAACAACAAAACAACAAAGACATACTAAAACTTTTTGCTGACAGTTACGCATACCAACAGGTCTGTATCTTTCTCCAAGTCTTCATCATCTGCTTCTTCCTCATCTTCATTCAGGTCCTTCATACACTCTGCAGCCATCTTTTCAATATGATCCATGGGCAGAGGAGCTGTAAAAAGAAACCACAAGGAACCATAAACCCTAAGTAACAGTTACACAGTCACTGGATATAAATTCTAAAGGAGTTGCTACCAGCTGAAAGACAGCAGTGACTTCTCCTCTTGCTTTCCCTTTATCAGATAGTGTCGTAGGTAAATGAGAGTATATTCATGGATAAAGGGCAAAGACTGGGGAAGTGAACATCCAGGAAAAAAATCAATACTAGTGTTTCTGTGAGTGACAGTCAAGGCAGGCAGTAAGACAAGGAAAATGACTGCATCCAATAACCTAGCTGAGAAATTAGATTTCAGGGAGAAATAATGTCTGTTTACTAATACAAGGAGCCTGAATGGCAAAACCATTAGCACTGTGATAAACTAGCAGGTACAGTGGGACACAACTGTGCTCAAAAAGGATGGCCACAAAAGAGAAAGATACTGTGGTAGGTTTGCACAGTAATGACATTCAAGACTGTGTAAGAAAAACAAGTAGGACTGGATGAAACAACTGCTTCAGGGAAAAAATTACTAGAAGTCACCTCAAGCTCCTAGGCTGATTTAAGATACAGATAAGTACTTCTGTGATATTATCTACAAAAATAACCAGTAACAGAAACTTTGTCATTATGGAAAACTTCAATTTTCCAAGGAAAAATTGGAGAATACTACTTTCTCAGATGTTACGTCAGAACTGTATTCCTCAGTTAAGCTAAAAATCAGTGGTGGCACACGAGAAAATTAATATAAACTGTCAATGAATGAATCTGATTAGAACTGTCTATCCATGAAAGGGAATTACTGGAACTGCCTCTGTCCCCAGGAGGAATAAACATCTGAACTAGTTTTAAGCTGATGACAGATATTTATGAAAGGTAGTTATGACATAACTGTCTATTAACAAGGCCTGGACTCAGCATCCTTGTCGTGTCTTTCTGTTCTGTGTCCTTTGTCGCATGTCAGTTTAGCCTAACAAAATGTAATTCACTCCTGGTGTAGCCCGACTGACAGAATAAATTCTGATGGAACAGAAGTGGTCCACATCCATTCATCCCTAAGTGCCAACAAACTATTTCTTTTTCACAGTTCCATCCCTTTTCTTCTCTCCCTCATGCTGAGCTAATTTGAGTTAAAAGTACTCTAGTTTGCAAAGACCTGCATGTATGGATATAACCAAGTTAGCCCAACAGTTAAGTGCATGAGATGCAAACACTTGCATTAAACATCCCAGCACATCTGCCACTAAACTTCTGTTCACATTTTCTTTGAAAGCCAAAAATATGTTATTGTGTGTATTACAACAGCACATACAGCCATAAATCAGAACTAAGTTCAAGGCATTTATGATAAATAGTGCTGAGCTCCAAGAGTTCCCAATCACACTTCAACTAACTAAATCACTGGAGTTTTGTCTGGGGTCTACATTACGCTTGAGACTCCCAATAGTTGATCCTTTTTCTCAGTCTACAGTCTCAAGCACAAAAAGGTCTCTCTCTCTCTTCCTCTCATGTTAAAGTAGGTACATATTTATCTTTTGAATCTGATGATGCACATTAACATCAATTTTAGGGACATACTGAACACCACAATCTGTAAGCCAAACTACTGGCTGTTAACGTGACAAGAAAGGATGCACAGCAAACTATGCATATGTTTGAAGACAGCAAGAAAGGAAGACAAGAAAATCTTTCTACCTTGAAAAACTAATTGTTTTATACATCAAACACCACTGCAAAGTCACACTTGGCATACAAAACCAGAATGCTCCAATTCTAGGCATCATACTTGTCCTGAGCCCAAAAGCAGCAGCAGAACAACACTGGCACAGAGCACTGCTAAGCAAATCAGAAAAAGTGCTGTTTCTTCTGCCTCTCTAACTACATTTCCACATTTTCTGCATTGCTGTCTCAAGCCCATAAGATTTTCCCTTCTCCAAATCTGTCTTGGTTACTTTGTCTTGCAACTTCTCTTCAACCTTCTGGTCTTCACCCTGAAAACTCTGCTTAATTCCTCCTTGCCAAGTTCTCATCTCTACTTCATGCTGTGCCAACCACAGCTTCCTTAACTATCAACTTCCTCCACACACTCTCAAAGGTGAAGTTATTTGCACACAAATTCCAACTGTCCAAGTAAATGCCTCTGACACTTCCCTATGCAGACATACGACTGTGACTCACCAGTGTCAGTAAATGTTGCATAAAACATAGATCTTCAGGACAGAGCTTTACAATCAATTTAAATGGATCTAAAACAGATCCCATCCATTCCCTGCATTTGCTGCGTCAGCTGAAAATTAACCCAGGTACAAAGCTGTTTCTGTTCAAATAATCTAATGTACCATATCAGTGGTTCAGTACCTATAGCAAACATGTTGCTCATACGTTTGACCCTTAGCAAAACTCTGCAACTAGGACCGTAGGCCATATCCAAAGGCAACTGGCTGTACATGAAGGGTCAGAGTGCTTCCTACATGAAGCCCAACCAGAGGCAAAGAAGCCAACCGAGCCTCCCTCAGATGGTTGGTTGAGCCCTAATCCAGAATGGCAAGTTGAGGCTACAATTTCAGACATCCAAGTGGCTGACCAACAGGCATTTATCAGTCACAGATAGCACAGATCTCTGTACTTCAGATGTTGCAACAGTACAGCTTTTGCTGCCTCCCCCTTCAAGCTAGAGAGAGAGATAGATCACTTTTCCCTCCCCATCAGAGGTCTAGAATGTAAATCCAGGAGTGAATTACTGCACCTTGTGCTCAGCCAAGAACCAAGCACTAGTATGTATTGTACTGGGTCCCTTTTTCCTGTCCTTCTCCAGACAGGATCTGTTTCTCCCCTGTCCTTACCATACCCTCCTCCCTTCCAGGTGCCGGCCTGCATCCTGCCCCCACCATGTGCCATGTCCCCACCACTACACTGTACCAGGTCTCGTGAATTCCCAGCTGTCATGAGCCAGCTGTCCAGCTGTTCATCTTCCATGAGCTTCTAATCTATATACTCCCAGTTCTACCGGGAAAACAAAATAACTGTAAATGATTCTGGAAAATTGTTTTACGAGCCATAACACATACCTTTAGAAGGCATAGTAAATGTTAATTTTGGACTGTCTGAAGTTTCATTTCCCTCTTATGAATAAAGAGACTGAAAAAACACATTAAGTGACATGATAAGGGCAGGAAGGAAGTCAGCACTTGAAAAGCTGACAGCAATTCAAGAGCTCCTGACACACAGATTCATCCTCAAAACACTATGCTGCATGTTTTAACCATGAGTAACCTATGTCCAATGGCAGAAGCTCTGCTATTGTGCTTATTAGCAAAATTATGCTTACTAGCTTTAAGGGTTTACTACAATCTTGAAAGCTAGAGAGTGGAAATGACTTTAAATTTAGTTTTAGATACAAACACCTCCTCTGTCTCTCATCAGTTCTAAATATTTTAAAATTCTTCATTTCCCTGCTGCTCTGTGTGAAATCCCTTCAAATATTACAGGCACATTACTGCAGAGCTGCAAATGAGGTTGCAGTTGCACTAATCCTTCTTTCCAGCATCTGCTCATACACTTGTAGCAAGGGCAGGTCCCACTCTCCTTGTACCATCTCAACCACTTGCTGCCACCCCTCCCTTGCAGCCACAGCAACATTCAAATAGGCAGGTAGCAAACCAGATCAAGGAACTGGTTCAGCTGAAAACCTAGCACAACAACAGAAGTTTATTTTTTTAGATCAGTTTCCTGAACCAGCTCACCCTCCAGCTCCATAAGTATGTATACCAGCTTAAGAGGCAGGACATGCTCACTAGAGACTGCCCCTCTCAGAAGCAGCCTTGATTTATAGTAGATTACAGCAATCCTGTAAAACACTGCATAGCTGCACTATCAGACAAAATTAACAGATGCCTAAAATATTAAGAATAGTGACGACCCATTCCAAGAGATACTCTAACCTCCTGCATAATACAAGCTACAAGATTCTCCCAGTAATTCCATCAGTTCCAGGATTTCCCTCTTAAAAGGGTATTCAATTTTGTTTACAGACTCCAAGTAACTAAAAATATAATGCTCATTCAGTAAATTCAGTCTTTAAATAAAAACAGAAGAACAACCAAAAACAAACAACCCACCCTCCACAAGCAACACATCATTTTCAATTCATCTAGCACCTACTACACCTTTTTATGACTTCATATGCTAAACAAGTATGTCTTAATTCAGTCATTAAATTGGCTAGCCACGATATATCTGTTTTTCTATGTCTACAAAAGCATAGACAAAAAAAACCTGTTACCCTTTTTGTGGAGTAACAACTTAAACCTTTCAAAGTAAAGGAAAGAGTAGTTACAATTTCAGCTTCTATCAGTAATGAAAAAACATTTTAGATAAATCAGTGATTTGTAAATAGCTATCTTTAATAAATTATTCAGGTTGTCAATACATAAAATCCAGACACTTTAACTTACTTTTCCCTTTCGGTTTCGATTTCCCTTCTTTCACCCTTGCTCCTGTGATAGCAGCAAGCTCTGCTTCTAGGTCCCCATCATTCCCACCTTCCTCTGCACCCAGCAGCATCTCTTCAGGACTGAAATCTACAAACAGCCCCAGCTTGAGCCAAGGGAAAATAAAAAATAAAAAAAAGTAAAATACTGCAGTTAGAACAGAGATGACACTCAAAAACCTCACACTGCATGGATTATTTAAATGTTTTCATGCATTCTGGATTCTGTTAATTTTTTTAAAGCCCACTATCATACCACTTCTATTACCAAAACAATGCACACCAGGCACCCATAACTGACGTAAGGTACATAAATCTTAATAAGCCACAAATACTCCCTTTAAAACTCTACACAACCAATGATTTCTTAAAATCAAGCCTATCTAATAGTCTGACATAACAAGGTAAAATAAAATCATGTCTGTTATACTGAGCCTCATGAAGCAGATATCATCAAGGAAGTTCAGGGCAGTTCCTGTAACAGCTAAGCTAAAAAATATTCAATCATCATTCACACAAGACAGGTCTGACATGTGTACACTGCAGAGATTTCACCCTTATCTCTTGGAAGAAGCTATACTTACATATACAGAACTGTCCTGTACTTCTTGTTACCTCAGTTTGTAAATCACAAACACATGGAAAGCACATGCACACACACAGAGAAACATAGCCATTACAAACCCAGCAATACCTACACTACACCAGAGAAAACAATCAGCTCTCTAGAACAGATCATCAGCTAAGCGACAGCATCTCAGGTAATATTACTAATAACAGTAATCAGAATTTGACAAAGTAGTGGGGGTTATCTCTCAATTGTTGTAAAACATGCCGAAGGATATAAGTATCAGAGAAATCTCAGAGGTCTTATTCTAAAAGGTATTATTCTAAGGTGCCATTTTCTCACGATTTTTATATTGCTGGTTAAGATACTAACTGCCCCAGAAATAACAACAGTTTTATTGAAAGTATGCTAAGCTTTTTTATAAATATGAATTAGCTGAAGTAGATTCATCCTGTGAGGTAGGTGGAGTAGCTTCCCTCGGACTTTTTCAAAGCACAAGCCCCTGTTGGTTTATTGGTCTTCACACGGCCAAGTAAGCAGCAGTTCAGCTTCTCTCAAGCAAAGGAATAAAAATCAGATGCCACTATTACAAGGATTAACAATCTCCTCCTGCCTCCAAACATCTGAAGTGCTGCCAGAAGCTGAAGCTGCCTGTCAGTTTATAAACTAGCGTAATAACAACTTTTTTAACTCTGTAAGAATTGAGGTGCTGGTGGCTACTGCCTTGAAATATTTTGTGTCCGTCTTTGAACCCTTTTATAATCCCAAAGGAGAATGTGGAACAAAGCTGTGAAACACCAATTCCAAGGACCAAGAACAGTATTCAAAATTTCAAAATCAGCAGCTATTTGTTTTCTAGCCTTGATCCTGCCTTTGACATTCTGTAAGGCACCAAGCCGCCCTCTGCCTTATCCACCTCTCTTCCAAAAAACAAAACTAACATATTTGCAGTCTTGGATAGAATGCAAAGAAGGTCAGGACAAGATTTAATCAGGAAATATTTATAATGGTGATCTAAAGGTTCAAGTTCTATGGAAAACACATACACCTTTTATCAATGTGCAAAATGGATCAGGAGCACATGTGATCTGTTCATCACTACACTGCAAGTGTAGAAAGTGAAGCAAGTGTAGTAATGAAGTAAGTCAAGAACAGAATCCAGCAGGTCTAGCTCTAAGTCTCTCAATCAGTTCAGTAAGGCACATTTCCAATTAAATTAATAGCATTAAAGAAATATTTAATAAAACATAAAAAAAAAGTTAGAAAAAACTTGCAGTTTATGCACTACATAGCACAAAACCAGTTTAAATTGAGTTAATCTGCAACTGAATGAGCCCTTAGTGTATTTGTTTCAAGAAACAATCCTCCATGCTTTAAGACAGGCTGAATAACTAACTGTATTGAATTAAAAATTAGTAAAATATGTTAATCATATCCTTTACTTACTCTTTATCTTTTTAGAGTGTGGTTTCTTTTTTTGGAAGGGGGAAAGATATTTTCACCTTTTACCTTCTTCCTTGTTCAAATGAACTAAATCATATACTACCTCTCCAACTGAGAAATGCAAACTTTTGTATTAGAGCAATGGTGACATTATGCATCTCTAACTCAACCATTCTACCTCCAGTATGAGAACACTGGTTCCTAAGAAATCACCAAAAGAGAGTATCTTAAGCTATTTTCTCTATTATAATAGCCTATTTCAAACTCTTTTCATATTTTCCTATATTCTTACCAGTTATTCCTCCTCTGTATGTTACTTGTCACTCTTCTACCTTCAGAGGTTTCTAAAGTTCCAGTCTGGTTCTAACATACTCTTTACCTCTACCTGTATTCTGTTTTTCTTCCACTCTTCTACCGAGAATTTTGCCTTGGCTGTTATTTCTAATTTTGACACTGCTGCCTGACTTCCTACACCTGCCAACCATGACTAAATCATGTTTCCCTCCTCAAGGCTTCTGAAACTACATCCAAAGCTAAAGAGTATGAAAAAAAACCAACACACGGACACATCTAAGCTCACTTTTAGCTACAGGAGAGGGACATAGGCTTATCAGTCTATCTGTTGCAAGAAAAAATGACTACACACAGGGAAATTCAAATTAACTGTCTCTGGTGTAGCACCTTAATCTTCTTCCATATGTGCCCCTGAATTTGTTATTTGATAGCCTGGTCTTCTCATTTTTGTTTTCTTGGCGGTGTAAGAAAAGCCTCTGTATAGTTATTGAAGTTGTTCTTAAATCTCAATATAGCTGGCATAGGAAACTATTATAAGCATAAGTCATGAGGTCTCCTGCAAAGATTACACCATTACAGCATTGTGGCTTCCCTGCAAGACCTCCACTGCTGCATATCAGGTATTTACTTTAAGAAGAATGTGCTAAAAGGAGAAAGCAGGAAAACAGGCACAACACAATTTACATTTTTTCATGGTCCTGCGATATCTTCTTAACACATAGGAGATTCTAGCAGGAAAACAGCAGCAAGAGGTCTGAACGAAACTACCCTGAAGAGCATTATGAGTAGGAGGTTTCCCTGCCTGCTTTGCAACCACATCTCCCTGGCCCTTTGCCGTCCTTACCTGCTTTGCAACTGCAGCTCCCTGGCCCTTTGCCTGAGGGCTTTTTTTAGGTCTTCTGCCAAGCATGCTGGTTCACGAATTTCACAGGATTATGTCTCTAAGGAACATTGAAATTGAGCGTCAGTATCCTCGCCTGTCTCAACGCACTGCAAGCTGGACGAAGGCAGGCAGCACAGAGCAGGCTGCTGTGCATAAACACGCACCCGCAAATACCGGGCAACACCAGGAAGGAAAGAAGGGGAGGGAGGACACACACACCAGGTAACACGCTCCCCAGGGCCCAGGCCCGTCAGTGCCGCCTTCCCCACAGCCGCCGGGCGCAGGGAGCCCAGCCCGGCCGCACCCCTCCCTCCGCCTGAGGCGACTCACACCCGGCGCTCCCCCAGCCCCCCCCAGCCCGGCCGCTCAGCACCCGCGAGCAGGACGGCGGAGGCCCCCCCTCCCCCGCTCCCCACCGGACCCAGCGCCGCGTGAGGGCGGGGCAGGCCCTCCCCGCCCCGGCGCAGGGAGGAGCCGGCGGAGGCGATAGGCTGAGCGCCGTGTAAATAACCGCCGCCTGCCGCCGAGGGGCCGCGAGCGGCACCGCGACCGGCCGGCCCGTGGCGCGCAGGCCCCGGCTCACCTCGGCCGCCCGCGGAAAGGCGCCCGGGGAAGCAGCGCCCGCCCGGCACGGGGACGCCTCGGCCGCGGCTCCAAGGCAGCAGCGCGCCTGCGCAGAGGGAGAGAGGCAGGGACAGCAGCGGGGCGGGGCCCCGGGCTGCGCGCGGGATGGAGCAGGCGGGGCTGGGGCAGCCCCCGCTCCGCCGCCAAGAACAAGTTTTGGAGCCTGTTCCGCAGCAACAGTTTTAAAAAAGTATTTTCAAACTATCCATCTCCCAATAACCAATGCATTTTAGTGAACAGTTCGATTACGAAAGCAGATTTCAACAGACCTGCATTGCCCCGAGGCAATTTCTTGGAAGTAATCCTTGGTATCAACTCAATCAAATACTTGAATGACATTTCTTCTGGTATTTTTTACTTTCCTAGTAGCAAACAGTCTCCTCAATTCACATATTTAGCCTTGATTGCAAACTGGAAGTTCCTTTTCTTTATCTCAGTAATGCAAGTTAAAGCACATTTTAATGATGTCTTTTATACTCAACAAAAGTCAGTGAAGAAAAGCTACAGAAACTGCAATGCCACAAAGACACTGCTAGTCTTAACAAAAAAACCCCCTCTTCAGCAGTAGTAGTGATGCAAGTAATCTATTTCAAGTTCATACACCTCAGATGAAAGGGGATCAGTTACCAGCACATAAAAATACTTTAAAAACAAATAGTTCAATATAAAATATTTAAAATGCTTTGAAGCAAATTCTTTACTATACAAAAAGTGCTTTAATACATCACATTTAAGGAAAGTATTTAGAAAAAATACATTTCACTATTTCCATTTCATCAACAATTAAAAAAAAACAAAAATAGACAATATTTAAAATATTTATACATATTAAAAAAATAATCTTTATTGCCTTATTCTTCCTTGAGTGCATACATGACATCGTCCTGGCTGATATTTAGTCGCACCCGCATGTGAAGATACTTATTGCTGGACTCCACCAGCAACAGCCTGCAGGCTCCAAGCCTTGAACAAATTGCCATGATTTCTGATACTGTAGGACTCTGCAGGCCTTCAATTCTACACAATGCTATGTGTTGATGATAGACCTATTAAAAAAAGAGAAAAAGGGCACAGGTCATATGTAACTCCCTGCTTTAATCGAGTAGGCCAAGGTGAAATAAAGGGAAGATTCCTTCCCTCCGCATCCATGGAAGGGGAGGAAAAACTAGCTCCAGTCCATTCAGATGAAACGCACACATGCTGCTGTTTTAGCACAAACTGTTAGGACTTTGTCAAGGAAGTAACAATTCCAAGCTATAGTTTCCTTTTTTATATAGCTAAAAAGCAAAACAATTAGCAACCTATCTTGTCCGCAATTTTTAAAAATCATTTTATCTGTTACTAGACTTCTCCCCTGGACTATGTGGACTAAAGTTTATCCAGCAGATTAAGAGCTGACATACAATTAATTACATCTGAACTCACTCAGAAGTGATATTCAGGCCCAGTGATGAGTAAACATAAGTCACACTGACTACAAACATGAAAGACCACAGCTTAGAAAGGCATCATACACCTTTAAGCACAGGAGAATGCACTTGTCACAAACCATGAAGTTAATCTGTAAGAAGAATCAGTTGGGGTCTTCTGCTTTCCTATTTAGAAAAAGTAGAAGAAAACCCTTTTGGTGTTAGAGGAAAACTAAAGGAAATAATCAGTCTAATAAAACTTTGAACTTCAAGAACCAATTGCCCGGTGTATCTATGCAATCAACTGATGCAGATATTCAGCAGCCAGTAATGGAAAATGCAATTAAAATGCTTACTTACAAACCCAAAGAACCAGATAAAACTGGCAGATTATTTTATATATAAATATGCAGTACTAAACATTTTTTTAAGTATTAACATTTAGCTTCCATACTGTGAATCATGGCATGAACTCTGTGCAGAGTCTTCACAGCTCTGCTGGTGCCAAACATTTTATGGGTCTACTAAAAAACTGAAGCTACTAGTGATACACCTGCCTCTACCGAGAAAGACAGGGATACAGAAGCTGGAATCAACTTTCAGTTTTCCTCCTTGAACAATGTTGCCTGGTATTTTCAGGTTCTCTTATTTTTTCCTGTTACAAAGCGTGTTAGGTGGATGCATGCAATATTTTCAGATGCAGGCCATAAAAATCGCTTTGGTAATCCAGATCACTGGTAATATTAATACAGCAGGTGTTCCCAATTAAAAGTATTTAGTCCCATTGAAAAACAGATGGTAGCATTCAGTTAGGCTTTACACCTAGGCTGGACAGCCATGCCCCTATTTACATTGCCATCGTATTGTCTTCCATCAAATTTTAAGAATGAAACCCCCAAATTTTTAAATATTTACACTTTTGCCTGATGGTTTTGACAGCGACCTCCTCTTTTTTAAGGGGGGGGGGGGGGGGGAAGTACACCAAAAAACAAAAATACCTGTTGAACTGATGCCTCCTCAACTCCTGCCCTGCGAAACTCTGCTAAAATGGCTTTCAAAAAGATTTGTTCATGCAATGAGGCATTCCTGAATATCAAAACAAAACAGACAAAAATCAATCTGCAAAGTTTAGAACTTAAAAAACATCAGGAAGAATCCTGGAAGGGAAATTGCTTGCTAACCACACATTTAAATGCAGGGTATTTTTCTACCTGAGAGGGGTAGTTTATGTCAACTAGCCATTATATTACAGCCTGCAATTCTGGCACCACAATACACTGCATTTCACTTCACCTCACTGCTCTTTCAATGCATCTGAACACATTTCATTGCATACATCATACAAGTTCTACAGTGTGTTATGATCAACTTGCATTTATGAATTAACAAATTAACATTGAGGTTTTCAGGCCCAAGTAGCACAGTAAAAGCAGTACTTACATACCAAACAAAATACTGTATTTACACCCCTTAGTCCCTCCTTCCTGGCTGAAACAGATTTTCTCCCTTTTGACTAGAAACTGGTAAAGCACTTCAGCTACAGCTTGTGCAGGCCACTGAAGGGCAACAGAATTCCTCACATGTATTCCCTCAGGAAACCTTTGGGAAGTCCTAACAGAATCTATTTATGTTAAAGAAAGAAACCAGTTCAAATAGGGAAGCCTTGCATTCTGCTCAGACCTCTGTGGCTGCATCTAAGCAAAGACAGTAGCATAATACAAGCAGGTCCATAAAGGGGAATAGCTGACTCTTGAGGACCCAGTGCCTACACTATGCACGTCTGAGTGGTTTTTCCTTCAGTCTAGCTCAAAGTCTGGTCCAGTATGCTGAATAACCAATAGTGTTTGTAGTTGTGGGCTCCTGAGTGCATCTTCCAGATTTAGTTCCAACTGGAAGGAATTCAAATGTATGTACTTGGAAACTGCTGTTCAGTGAAATCGATGTATAGTAAGCAGGGACAATCAGGAAGTTTAAAAAGCCCCCTCCTGATCTGAGTTAACACATTAATATGGAAATATCCTGTACGAACTTGTACAAGTGATCTCTATGCCTTTGTTTCCCCTGTCTTTAATTCCTATTTTGTACCTCTCTTTCCTAGCCGCACTGCAAAGTTTGTTTTGTGTCATACTTCAACAAAGCACGATGCATAGCATATGTTCCCAAAGGGTGGTGAGGACAGACTGTTTTGGGGTGGAGGGGGAAGCCCAGTGAATCTGAGAAATGTTTTTACCTGATTGCATTTATATATGGTGATGAAAACATTTCATCTATGGCTTCTGTTACATGGGCCATCCTGACTATTTCAGGGGTTCTCTTTTGGCTAGCAAACTCACAGATCTCAGTGGCCCTTCTGCAGATATCAAGGCAACGCCTTGCATCACCAGACAGTGCTGCAACCTGAAAGTAAACATGACAGGTTTGTAGCAGTATTTCCTACAAGTTGAGAAAAGAGTTTAACAAGAACGAACAGACGACCCCCGCCCCCACAGCTGACCACAAAACAGGAGAGCAATGCTACTGTGAACTGTTACGAGAATCCCAGATTTTAAATAACAATCTTATTGACCAAAACCAACAGAAGCAACCCTCCCACCACATCCCCACCCCGATCTAGTCATTACAAATTCAAGACTGAACTCTCTTCTATAACCACAGAAGTCAGAGGTTAAAAAAAAACAAACAGGAAATTCTATGTGAGCAGTTCAGTTCAACACCAAAAATTTTCAGAAATGTTATCACTAAAGACCCTAACACAATCCAGGTTCCTAAAAAAAAAAAAAAAAAAGGGGTGGGGGGGGGGGTTGGGGGGGGG
>JAVKLA010000090.1:7353204-7404662 GCA_034782735.1 Sagittarius serpentarius | reverse complement strand
CAAGGATAGAAATCCTTCCTGGACCCAGGTGAGAAAGCATCTGATAAGAGATTACAATTCATTTTCTAAGCTAAAATAAAAAGTTTTGAGTTCAGACTTTTAAGGACTAAGATAACACCTACATAAAGTCTCAGTCACAAAATAGCCAGAGACCAGCTCCAGACCATCCGTTCACTATCACAAATGAAGAGGTTCCTTATTTGCATAGATGTGATCTAATCGAACCCCACTAATCAAAAGCAGCAACATAAAAGGGGAACTGAGAAATTTCAGAACATTATTTGTAACATCAATGTTATTTCAGAAGTAAGCCAGAAATGTATTTATTCACTGCCTAACAAACCAGAGAATCCTGCTGTTGAAAGGATATCTAGGAGAAAGTCTGAATAAACACTACAAACAGATTGAGTGTGGAGAGAGTTAAAAGAAACATTTGGAACATATTACAATTGACTATTAAGTTACTTTCTACAATTTAAGGCATTCATCTTTGAATGAAAAAAAAGCCACGTATCTTTAACAAATTTGTCAAAGATATACAACAAAAGGAAACTCTTGTTTTCAAGGAAGCTTCATGGGTTTTATTCCTGCATGAAAAGAATGTTGTTATGTTACAATACATGTGCATTAGTAAATAAATAAGCTTGATAGATACATATTTATGTTTAAAAAAAGACAAGAAATTTAAATAAAATTCAAAACATTATGATGGTGCAAAACAAACAACAAAAGTTATTCAAAGAAATCAGACATAGCTAATGAGTAGTTTCTAATTCAGACTCAGATACAGTCTTTGTATCACTCATCTTCCATGATTTATCTTTTCATACCTATCCCTATCCATAAACAAGTAGTTCTACAAGGGACAGACATAATGAGCCCTATTTACTCAGCCTGGTACCTTACCACTAGATTACCTGATGTCTAATAAGATGCAAATCCCAGGGCTGCAGTGCTCTTGCTCCATTTGGATTCTCCAACCTCTAAATAAAGCATGAGCTCACATTGTCTTCCTCAAGGACCATTTCTTTTAAATTAGAAAACTAAGCAAAAAGCTTGTAAGAATTTAATGTCTTAAGCTCTCTGTTTATCTACCAAATTCAGCTGAAATTAGCCATCAGCCCCAAATATTTGGGGAGCATGTGAATACAGATGCAGCGATTACCAAAGCCTAATTTCCTTAATAAATTAGGCCAGTGATACAGTGTTAATGCTAACTAAATCCCCATGAAATAGGTAACTAAAACATTTTAAGATTTCTCAGATAGGAAGTAATTTTTTATTTCTCTTACCATCCTCATATAAATCCAGGAGTTGTGCCACAAAAGGTTGATCTGCATTCTCCCCTTCTACTAAAATAAAGTTGCCAAGTTGTATACAGGTTTCTGTTCTGCTTCTTTCTGATGTAATAACGATTCCCCTAGAAAGTGATACACACGTGCAAATTCACAGGATTTCATATACTTCATAATTCACACATCAGTAAAGCTGATGGCCTGTCCATTTCACAGCTAGCTATGCTCCCTCTTGCAAAGCTTACAGTTAATTTCCTGATTAAAAGCTTTCATATATGCTTCAATTAGAGAGTTAACACTTATTCACAGATTTAGTTAAATGCTTTTATTTATACGTTATATAATCTATAATTCAAGAGCTTTGTAATAACATTTTTTTGTTATACACATGCAGTGTCATGACACTACCCTCAAAACCTTACCCATGTTCTCACTGACTGCCACATTAACCTAAACGATGTCGAAAAGGTAAAGAAACCTTCATTGATTAAGTTTCCCTGAGCAAGCCAGAAATAAGCATTATTTACTTGTACCGAGAAGTCCTCAGTTTTCTGTCTGAGCCCATGGGTTTTCCATACCAGGAGTAAGTAATTTTGCTTTGCTGCCAGGTGTTCATGATTCCCAAGGAAAAGCTAAAACAAATAAACAATTGTATTACTTTTATTTAAAAGTGAAAGCAGGGAAAGACTCAAGATGGCAAGATACACAGAAATGTCATCAATTCTTTCCGTATGTGTGAAGAATGTGGCACGCATCGGTTGATTCAGCGAAGCCTACCTTCCCCAAAGCCTCCAGATGCCTCTCTCCTGAGGGAGGAGGAAAAAGGAAAGATGTTCAGCAGTGGATCGTTCTCCAATTCCTTTTTTCACGTCCAGCGCTTGACTAACACACCTGACAAACATGCGATTCCCTTGTTACTGGCGACTTTGCTCACCCACAGAGAAGGTTATCAGCTATTCTCCGCCTATTACCAAGCCCTCCCGCTCCCCGGCGCGGCCCCTGCCTGCGGGGGCTCGCCGACCACCCGCCGCGGTGGCCGGGCCGTACTGCCCGCCGTTTTGATACCGTGCCTTGCTGGTTTTCGTCCAGACCTCACGGCGATCAGGAGGATAATAACGTGACGAACATTTCACTTGCGCTTAGTTTTTATCCTTTGGGCTCCCCCCCCAATAAGATTTTTCTCTCTGGAAACAGGCCGCAGGGCTCAGGAAAACGCCACACACGCACTCCCCCACTGCCGTTCCCCCCTCGCCCACCCCAGCCCGTCGGTTTAGGCGAGGCAGCGAAAAGCTCGGGCAGGGCTCTCTACCTCAGAGAGCCCACTCCCCGCCCCGGGCTACTACCCGGCTCCCAAGCGGCCCGCGGGGCCACGGGCATCGGAAAGGGCCGTTAGCGCCGCCAGGTCGGACCCGCACAGAGACGCCGAGGCGCTCCACCACCCTCCCAGAGCCGCTAACCCACCCGTCCCCCTCACCGACCGCAGGGCCGAAGCCCACTCACCCCGGCGCCTCAGCCACCCCCACGCGCGACTGCAGCGCAAGCCCCTGCCAGCGCTAGGATAGAATTTCGCGCCAAAGCCCGCTGGGAGCCCCGCCCCCTCGGCCGCGCGCGCACGCACTCAGGCAGAGGACGGGGGAGCCAGGAAGAGGCCGCGCAGGAAGCGACCCATGTTTGTGCCTGGCTCCCCGAAGCCATGACCGGAAGGGATCTTGTGGCCCAAAAATAAAATGGCGGCCGGGGCCACCGTCCCGGAAGCGGAAGCCGCTGCGGCCCCTCCCGGAAGGGGAGCGGGGCGGCCCGCCGCGGAGTTGAGGGGAGCTGTTTAGCGGCGGCCATGGCGAACCGGACGGTTAAGGACGCGCACAGCATCCACGGTACCAATCCGCAGTACCTGGTGGAGAAGATCATCCGCACCCGCATCTACGAGTCCAAGTACTGGAAGGAGGAGTGCTTCGGCCTGACGGGTATGGCGGGGCGGGAGGCGGCTCGGCGGGGAGCTCGGTGAGGAGCCCGCACTGACGGCCTGTCCTTCTCCTAGCCGAGCTGGTGGTGGACAAGGCCATGGAGCTGAAGTACGTGGGAGGTGTCTATGGCGGGAACATTAAGCCCACGCCTTTCTTGTGCTTGACGCTGAAGATGCTGCAGATCCAGCCCGAAAAGGACATCATCGTGGAGTTCATAAAAAACGAGGACTTCAAGTAAGTTGGTAACTTGATTTTTCCCTCTTTTGGTTGTGGTACTGAATGAAACCGTCCAAAACAGGCAGGGAAACCTCAGTGCAGGGTTTAGGTTTTAGTGGGCCTTGATAAACTCTTCTTGCTAAAAAGCATGTCCTTCCTCTTGCTTTCAAGACTTTTCTCCTTGTCACTTGGGCTGTTGGAATGGCTTGCCTTTGTGGCATGTGCTCTCTTGTGATAATACACCTCTCCACCTGAAGTACTTAGAACAAGGCACATTCAGGGAGCCGTATTAATCTATTCTTTCTTCAGTATTTCTTTCGTCTTTGTGAGTGATAATACACCCATACAGAGATTATGTATACTTGAGTATATAGATACATACTTAAGTAATCGAAGGAGCAAATCTAAACAGTTGTGTATTCTATTTATTTTAGTGTATGGATTTTCCTCAGACACTTATGGGAAAAACTGCTCTTTAAACTGTTAAATATACAGAAAGGTCAGATACATGAAATGGGTTTACTTTTCAGGTATGTCCGAATGCTTGGTGCACTGTACATGAGATTGACAGGCACTGCCATTGACTGCTACAAGTATCTTGAACCACTGTACAATGACTATCGAAAAATAAAAAGTCAGAACAGAAATGGGGGTAAGCACTCTCACTTAGTTGTGGTTTCTCAGTACCTCATAGATGACCTTTTGTTTAAAAAAAGTATCATGCTAGATAAAAGTAAATATTCTATTTGGTAATAAAAGCTTAAAAAATTGTGGCATAACCATCTTCTTGAAACCTTACTTTTACTTATTCATTCTTTGGATAGTCTGTTGCTGGTCTTGCTGAGTCGTACAAATGAGAACTGCCATGTTTATTTTGCCTTCCCCAAGTGCTTTCCGCACTGGGGGGCGCTGAAATGTGTTGGGTGCCGAAATGCAGCTCCATAAATACCAAAGAAACATTGAGTGCTGGTTTAAGCTCTGTGATTCTGCTAGTCCTAGCTGTGCAGTCATTTCCTTTTTGCAAGATAGGCCTAATGATTTTCCTCATCTTGGAGAATGATTTTAGAATTGTTGTTTGTACAACCCACCTGAATAAATTGCCTGAAGTGTTACATAATTACTCTAGCTGCTAGCATTAATCTTCTTTGTCTTTTAAATGCTATTTATCTCCCCCGTCCCAGAATTTGAACTGATGCATGTGGATGAATTTATTGATGAACTACTTCACGAGGAACGTGTATGCGACATCATTCTGCCTCGATTACAGGTTTGGAAAAGTAGATGGTTATGGAATTCTTAACTGCATCAGATTCAGTAGTTGTATCAGCTACTGGCTTGTTGCATAAAGCTATGGTACAGGCCCTTCTGGCACATGAGATGTGTCCTTAGGTGTTTGTTCTTACTTGGGTTATGTAAGATAAAGCTGTAATTTCTCCTAGAAACGATATGTTCTGGAAGAAGCTGAGCAACTTGAGCCTCGTGTTAGTGCTTTGGAAGAAGACATGGATGATGTAGAATCTAGTGAGGAGGAAGAAGAGGAAGATGAAAAGGTTGGTGAACTATTTTGCAAAAGGATAGTTAAAGCTAGTGCTGAACCACTGCAGAACAGTTTATGGCCTATGAGAAATATTTGAGGTGAGGCACCAGGAGGCTGCTTGCAACGCTTATCTCCCCCCTTAACATATTTTCAGTAAGCTCCTTGTGAGAACTTGTTAGACCCTGAAGCAGTTCTCAAGTGCTCTGTGTTTGTCAAACTTTTTTGTCTCCTGAAATTCACAAATCCAGATCTGTTCTGTGTTAAACATATTTCAGATAAATTGTTTTACATACATACATAATGTAGAAGACTAAAGGTGATGATGAAAGTTACGGTGACCATTGTAGTCAATTCTGCTGTACTTCTTAAGAATCAACAGTATGAGAGGTGGCCATTTTAATTTCCAGTTGACAAACTTGGGCAGTACGTCTCACTTCTGAATATGAAATACTTGAGGATGGGGAAGCTTGATTGCATGACTTTTGTCATTGATATTAATTGTTCAGAAATCTTTACTGATAGATAAAAACCTTGATGAAATAAGACTTTTACAGAACCTTCCTCCCCCCGCCATTGTTTCCAGCTGGAACGAGCACCCTCTCCTGACCACCGCAGAAGAGGCTACAGAGACCTTGATAAACCTCGCAGATCTCCAGCTGTGCGATACAGGCGGAGCCGAAGCAGGTCTCCGAGAAGGTGACATGGCTCTTCTTGAGCAGCATTTTTACCTATTGTGCTGCAGATGGCTGGAGCAAAGCATAGAAGTGAAGATGACAATTCAGCCAGAACCTCTTACGCCTCCCAATTCCCTTAGCCGCTTTCTAAAGTAAGGAGTTGCAGTGCACAGCCACAGTCAACCCGTGTGCCTGTTTCTCTAGTCCTTCAGTAACTCTTGAACTTGCTGGCCAACTTTAGCTGAACCTGACAGTACAGTGAAAATACTAAGGAGAACCAAGTGCTTTGTTTTCACATAAGCAGAGAGGCTGCAGAGAAAATCCTGGTAATAAGCAGGAAAACCTCATCACTAACCTCATTTGCTCACTTTATGGGCCAGTCCAGAAGCACATACTGCCTCTTGTGCAGGAGGCCAAACACACGCTAACTGGGGACACAGGGGAGCGCAGAGGAAGCCCTGGTGCTGTTGCTAGAGAATGTGAGAAATTTAACAGGTGGTTCTGCTCATGATTTTTAGCGACTTTTTCTTTTCTCCCCCAACTACAGGCGAAGCCGTTCTCCAAAGAGAAGAAGGTAGTCTTTTATTCTATTATTTAATCTTAGAATGTGTGCATTTTTAGTATGGCTGTCTTAAAAGCTTCCTTTCTCTCAGTCCATCACCACGCCGGGAGAGGCATCGCAGCAAAAGCCCAAGACGACACCGGAGCAGATCCAGGGAGAGGCGCCACAGATCAAGATCTAAATCTCCAGGTATTTTTGTCATTTGCAGATTAACTCTGGCAAGTCTTTATCAGGAGAGCATCCACTGCAAGAAAAATCTGTGTGATAGCATCAGGAAGGTAGCATAGGTGCTTAATCTGCCTCATAAAGCTACTAGTTGTATGAAAGCACAGCTGGAGAAACTCCTTCAATACATGAAAAATTGCCTTGAGTATGTTTTTCAGGTATTTGCCAGGTGGCTAATTTGAGTGCCTAATTAATGCCAGAACAACCCTAGCCTTATCTAGGACACTTGGTCACTAGAAGCAGATTGCATTAGCAAAACAGAAAAGAATTCCAGGGTCTATGGAAGTAACTGTTACCTTTTTATCTCATAGGGCATCATCGTAGTCACAGACACAGAAGTCATTCCAAATCACCTGAAAGGTAAAGGTGTGGCCTATTTCTTGAGGGTGTCTCTACTGCTGTAGAAGCTCTTAGTTGTCACTTAATCTTGGGGATTGAAGGTCTTCTTACTATGTTGGAGATCAAACATTTAAATACAGTACCCCCCTCAGTGTTGTACTCAAGTCACACTATCCATATTTGACCATAGAAAACACCACTTACTGCTATAAATCACCTTAGTCTTTCAGAACAATTACTAGTACTGTGTCATGGCTTTTTTTCCTGTTTCAGATCTAAGAAAAGTCACAAGAAGAGTCGGCGAGGAAATGAATAACAAACTAAATCCAGCGCACAGTTTAAGGACCTTGAACTGCAGTCTAATACTGTCCTATTTGCTTTACAGGACAGCTGGATACATACTGGCTGCTTTGGCAGTCCATTTCTTTAATCCTTCTCTTATACAAGTCGTGTTTGGTTGGTTGGGTTTTTTTAATTAAAAGAAAGGTAAGGATACTTTTTACATAGTTGTTACTCATCTTTGTGATAGAATTTGAGGATTGTTTTTTAAATTGTTTTTCTCAAGGCCTGTAAAAACTAGTGAAGAGAAATAAAAAAAGGGCAGGGGGGGTTGTCTTTAAAGGCTCCTTGCTGTTTGTTTCATAATACTTTGTTTAGATGTCCCCTGGTTGAAGCTGGCTTCATTTTCAAATCAGGGCGTTGTTTTGACAAACAGCCACTATATTCAGTTGCCAAAGTGAGAGTATGTTTGAGTTACAAACAGTTCAGGCTGGTAGCTCTTCAGTATCTCAAACCTCCAGTACAGGAAAGGAAGTAAGACTGTCATTAGGACTGTTGTAATCCAGTGTGTTTACTAAAAGAAAGTGCTAACTTCAACTTAAAACCACTCTCCTAACACACAGCTGTTATTGGTTCCTTTGTAAGAATCATTAAGTCTAATGCTATGCCGCTTCTGATGCTACTATCAGACAGTTCAGAAGCTTCAAGTAGTACAAAGCACCACAATTCTTTTCAGGCAAGAAGTTATTCAGTATATTTAAAGACAGTAAACCATTACTTTGAGCATAGTTTCTGACCTACTGGTGACTGGGGACAGAGTATGACATAATTATGCTCAGCTCTACCTTCTCTGAATGAAGTTAGCATTCAGCAAGTCCCTGTTTTTCAAATGAAGAATAATTAAGCTCTTACTCAAGTTCTCACTTTAGTACATTTAATTATATATCACAGGAAATCAGTTGTGTTAAACCCCTTGTGTGCCATCCCTTTAGTTGTAGTCATGCTTCAGGAGGTTTATCTCCTGAACACTGCATTTATGGCTTAATTATTTTACATATTGCCCAATGAGTGTTGACAACACAAAAAGTGGTATGCCAAGTGAATTTATGGAAAGTCCTCTTTAAAATTACTTCATAGTATGATTTCTCAAGAGTATTTTCATATTATTTTGCAAAGTTTATGAGCAGAAAAACAGGCATACTCTTCCCTCAAATCAAGTATTTACAAGAAAGACACATTGGCTGTGAACAGCCATGCAATGACACCAGCATGGGGAAAAACAGGTATACTGATACTATGACTCATTAAAGCTGCTCATCTTTCATCCCTTCTTTAAGATACCTAAACTAAAGCTGCTTTTATTATTCTGGTTGCCTAATTACAGTTAAATGCAAGCATGCATACAAATAGGGAAGAGGAAAAGAAGTCTTACGTCCTTTTTTTGCAGTTTTATTTTTCTTTTAAAAACTTTTTTGGCACTACATAGTTCTGTAAAGAATAGAAGTGACAAATTTTTAAACACATGAAATCCCCTTCTAATTTTATTTTTTTAGAACAATATATATAAAGTCTGAAGCAACCGAAGTATGAATACAGCTAATAGAAAATAAAGAACTTAATTTTAAAAATTCTCTCTCTTTACAGTTTATCAAGATAAAACAAAACACAATTCCCCTTAAAAATAGGGTAATAAAATAGATGAAATTTGTATCACTTGGTTTTGTGATACTAGTAAAAACTATAGTTCATATCTATGTACAAATGATACAGTTTAAAAACAGTCTTAAATAATCTTGTATCTAAACATGTTGCATTAAGATTTTAAATCAGAACCTGAATTTTTTTCCTCCCCTCCCCCCACCCACCCACCCACCATCCCATTAAATTTCACTTTTTCTGTTGAATGTAATTCAGATTCAAGTGTGGGTGTCCTTGAGACAGAAGCGAGAACCGCTGGTTACTCTGCATCAGTGGACCAGCTAAAAGAAAATGGATTACAATTACTTCAGCAAATTAAATGTATTTAACAGTGCTTGGCTATATTCAATGTATAATCTTAGAAATAAAGCCGTTTACTAGACTGACACAAATGGTTCTGTACAACTAACCCATTTAATGGGACAATGCAGTATTACTTTAACCCTATCTCCAAAATTCCCTCAGAATCATCAATGCATCATATTGTTGCATTACTTTAGTTATTTAACAAAAGTAATTTCAGGATTCTTAAATATGGTTCTCACTTGGAAACCTTGCTATGGCCAATAGATCAGGTTTTGAAAAAAGGATTTGGTGCCAGTATCTCTCATTTTATATTAGGTGACCCACCAACACGGTAATTGCAAAGCCTCCAAGTAAAATTCGGGCAGTTTCTCTGTTAGTGGAGCCGAAGGTCTTTTTCCTACAGCCTTTCCCAAACCTGCCAGATGCTGAATACCTTTACCATTCACTAGCATCAGAAAGAGTTGAGATAAAGTCAGCCCTTCAAAGTGCCCTGAATAACTGAACCTGATCTAACTTTGAAGTTAATGCTGCTTTGACTGCAGAGCTAAGTAACCTCCAGAGGCCCCTTCCAACCTGAATTCTTCTATGGTCTTGCAACTTTTTATCTACATAAGTCATTCCACAAGGCAAGGTACAAAAGCCAAATAAAATTAATTAGGACAAAAATTTCTTCATATTCTTAACACACTGATGGGCAAATCATCTCGACCTCTATTGAAGCAGAGGTGGCTCTACAGTGAGACAGCAGCAGTGAAGGAGAAAGAGGCTGGAAGTGCAAGAAACTGCAAATTGGCTCAGATTTCAGAATTTGATTTAACCCCTTCCCTCCCACAAAGATTTTAATCCATCCGTACTGGAAGCCGAAGCGTTGATTTGACTCTTGGATTCATTATGGTTCCAGGGAGCCTAGCAAGTGAAACGATTCCTTGGCTTTTAAAGCCTTTGAGACAGTAAAGAGACATGTTGCATGAGCTGTTGATTCATATACTAGTTCTAGTACCTTGAGGGTAGAAAGGTTTGTTCGGTGGATAGCTGGCATTTCCCTGCTGCATGTAGTTCTGAGGCATATTGTAAGGCCACGCTCCTCGGAGGAGAGGAAAATGGGTAGGGGTCCCATGGTCCCAAGGGACAGAAGGAGGGTTCATTTTACCAAACTGTCCTTGGAAACCCTGATCTATTTTTCAATTGAAAGGGAAAAGCACATTGCAAGTTGAAATAATTAAACAGTAAGTCACAAATACAATTTACATCTTAAATAACAGTTTGCAGGGGACTTAACGTGATCAGTCTGATGTGCTACTCTTTTTTTTTTTTAATACACATCGATAAAAATTACCACCTAAATTACTTCATTATTCACTATAATAGAATTTATTGGGAAGACAGAGGATGAATCAGTATTAAATTCAAGACCTACAATTTCACTATTCGTATGTCATTCTCATGATGAAAAATACAAGGTCTGAACAATGTTACTAATATCTGACCCCACACAGATATTCACTACCACTGACATAGCTGTGACATGAAAGCTATTATCCTACTGCAAGAAATAATTCTCAGATGTACACTGGAATTCCACTAACACTTGTATGCTTAAGAAACTTGGTATCTAGGTCATCAGACCAACATAAAATTGATTTTTAGAGAGAAAAAAAAGCTTTTTAAATAAGTACACAAATTGTAAGCTATTCCATTTACAAATCTAGTATTACTGCAGCATTAAGGATGAGAAATCAAGCAGCCAAGGAGGCAGGACACACGACAGCTGACGCCAAATGCTGTATTACTAATCCTGCACTTTTTGTTCATAGCTCCCAATTTTATAAGACACAGCAATGTCTGCTAATTTAAAAACTTGATCAATGTACATTTAAAAATAAATAAATAAATGTAAGTAACTGTCCTCAGTATATCAGTTCCCCTTCAGACTCATCATAAAAAAAAACTTGCAGACAGACTTTCATTAAATAAAAGCAAACTACGTATCTAAAAAGAACAGTAACTTTTACACAACAAAACATGATCCATGGCTCTGGAGTATGCGTGAAAAAAAGTTGTCTGTCTGAAACTTCTAACGATCCTGCTTCTGATCCAATTGCCTACTGAAAAGAAAGTAAAGTCACTTCTTCCAAGTCAAGGTTATACAAGCCAAGACAAAAGTTTCCACGAACTTCCTGTTCCCAAATTGTCCCAAGCAAGTAAGAAAGCAGGCTTCAGAGAGCAGACAGCTCATCTCTACTGTGCACCTACCCAGTGACCCCACCTTAATAGCATCTAAGCCAAAAAGGAAACAAAACTGATTAAAATATAAAGAGGAAAAATACCAGGACTGGGAACTAGAAAAGGAGTGTGATGAGATTGGAAACAGATGGAAGTTGAAGGAAGGGAAAAAAAATACTGACGGCACAAGAAAACTGGGAAACCTGTGCTGACACAATCAGAGTGAAAGCAAACAAACCGAGATAGAGCAAAAGGAGAAAGACTGAAAGACAGGGACTGACTGACTACATGATAAGAAATGGGACTCGTTAAGGGACAATGCAGCAGTCACTAGGATTTGGGGAGCTTGTCTGAAAGAAGGCAGCTACTTGGGTAAGAAGACTCGCAATTGGAAGGAGCTTCTTGAGAAAAAGTCAAGGCTGGGATGGACATGGAGGAGGGGACAGATGAGCCTGGACAGAGAATTAAGATCAGAAATGAAGAGGTAGGGACAAAGCACACTGAAAACACAGAAAACACACTGGTGGCAGTTTCTGTATTCTCTAAAATATATTCCCTGCAAAGCTCTGAACAGAAAAATACGCATCTCAGCATCTCAACAAATATCTGAAACTCGCTGGTGAATTATACCTCATCCAACACTATTGACTCAGCTGAAAATCTACTGTTGCTGTCAATCACCTTATTAGTGCAGAGAAAGGCTATGCAGGAGATTGGAAAATTTCCATCTCGTGATGAACAACTGCATCAGTATACTGTATGACGGATATATTTTTTTTTAAACATAGGAGGAGTTACACCCTCACGATAAATGAAAAAAACATTATCATGATCTAAAGATCACAGTCTAAATTTGGGGCTGTCACAGTTTATGTTGCACAGAGAAGTGTATGGGCTTTAATAACTATATACTGTTTTTCTCAGCCTCAAACATACAAAGGTACTTGGCTTTGGAATGAAGCAAAAGGCTGTTGCCCACTTGTCGCAGGGAAAATCTGTATGAAGTATTTTCAGGAAACGACATTGAAATCACAGAAGTTAAATGTGGCAGGATAAACTAGGAAAAAAGAATACATAAGATCATGTTATATTGCACTAAATGCAAGGAGGCAACATTCAACTTGCACAACCATAATTCTGCCAGTCTCTAAGTTCGTAGTTGTAGTCTTGGCATTCATCGAGCAAACTACATAACAACATAAATGGAAACCATATTTGTAAACATATTCACAGAAATGTGCTTTAGACTCAAACAATCATTAGAATGTTTCTCAGTTGAATGCATGATTTCTCATGTGTTGCACAGCCGTTAATGGCAGACAGGACCAATGCCTAAAAGTTACAATGATCCAACTTGCCTAACTTTTTTCCCCGTGAAAATGTTAGGACAGTGAAGGTAATGACTTAAGTTTCTTAAGCATCGTATTTTTAATAGAAAACAAGTTGAAAGAGTTAGCTGTTTCTGTAACACTTAACACTTGTACACAAAGTGCGAGAGGTTTGATACAACAGAGAAGAGTTACCTGAATTCCCCACAGTGCCATTGTTCACCAGTGAGTTTGGAGTCACAGGATTGTGCCAGTGTCCCTCATGAGAAGTGCTGGGGATTCCCATGGGCCTGGCAGCAGGCTGTGCGAAGATGATACTGGGATCATTCAAGCTTACACTGCTCTGGTTATTTGTGGTGCTGCTGCTGCCAGATCTCATAGAAAATGGAACATTTGTAGAATGTGGAGGGTTACCCGGTGCAGAGTGAATAACAGGCCCATGAATAGGCCAAGAAGTGTTGGGAAGCTGAATTTGGTGGTGATGGTGCATCTGAAGTAGTCCCAGGTTATGCAAGGTGGAATACTGACCTGGGGGAGATTGGGGAAAGTTAAACAAAGGCAGCTGGACCTGATGGGGTGGCTGTGCACCCTGCTGTGGTTGCGGAACGTGCTTAGACTGGGATATTGGTTGTGGCTGAGTCTGGTTAATGGAGGCTGGCTGAGAGGAATTCTGTGTAAATTGTTGAGGTTGTGGAGAGTAAGATGACTGATGCGAATCAGACTGGAGGGGAAAAAAAAGTATGTATTTCTGATTAGTTCACTAGCTACTTAATGGTGTCTTTCTTTAATAAGCACCCACTGTATTAGACTATTCATAAAAAAGGCAAAGCACTCCCCAGCAACACCCCAAATACCGTGCCCAAGTTCCTGCTGGTTTAAGTAACTGCAGTTCAACTGACACTGATTTTCACCATCAGGTAATTTGGTCTGTTAATGTGGCACATCCCACCATCAGAAACATCATTCTCACAGAACATTAGCCCCAAGCTCTTCATTAGACTCCTCACACATCTGTTTCTTATTTTTAATCAGCATCTTCCCCACCCTACTTATTTACAGCCCAGAATCTCATTACCTAATTACCTTACTTCTAAATAGAGTGGTTCTTATTACTACACACACTTTTTTATGTAATTCCAAAGTAAGCTCCTAATATTTCTTTGATTTTTATTTAATCTGTTAAACAAGAAATTGAAACTCCAAAAACCCAATTTCACCCTACATATCCTGATGTTAGGCCATGGCTAAAGGCACAGAAATAGCAATTATTACAGCCTTTGCAGAGCTCTTACAAACCTTTCCCTTTCACCAGCAACAGAAACAGGCATGAGTATTTCATCTGTTTGGTATTGCAGCTAAGCAGAGAAGCACTTCAGGAACTGGGGTGGCTGGGAAAAAAAAGAGTTCCCCAGTTTATCTGCTAAAATTTATTACCCGTGTCTGGATTAACCTAATCTGGTTTTAAGCACTAAGACAAGATGGTGATGGCATAAGACAGGTGCCTCCAAAGAAAAATTCAAATGACAGACAGCTACCTAAAGCAGAGCTGATTACCTGACTCTCAGATTTCAATCTCCCCCTAAAGCTGCTTGTGTCCCTCCGTAGACTATAGCAGACAGCTAAGCTCCAAGTAACTTAGCTGCTGTCAAACATCTGAAGTTAAAGGTCTCTGCAGCTTGTCACTATCCATGATTGCTCACCTATCCATTTAAATTGGCAGCCACTTTTCTTCAATAACCAGAGGTCTGCACGACTTCCCCACGCCAGCCTTTCAAAGCGTTTCTTATAGCAGCATGCTATGTGTCTTTGCCTGAGCAAAAGCTAAAGCCCAGAAGGTGGGATTTCTCCCTGCTGCTATTCCAGCTGTTCCTGTGTGAGTGCCTGCTGTGCCTTTCTATCAAACCAGGAAGACAAGGTAAAACCTGAGATTTGAAAACCTGAGATTTGAAAGACGACTAGTTTAGCAGTTTAAATGTTAGCACATGCACTGACTACAGCCTTCCTGCAAACATTAAACCACCACAAGCATGCATTGGACATGCCAGCAGCAGAAGAGGAGAAATGTTAAGCTCCAGCCTCTTGGTCTGCTTTCCACACTCATGCTTTCCCTTTTCTCTCCCTCTTGCTACACTAACATTCCCCCTTCCCATTCTCCTCAAACAATCCCTGGACAGCACATATCCACCAAGAAATCCTGGCCAAATGACAACCATGCAACACACACACAGAGTCCACAACATCCAGATGACACAAGAATGTGCACATGCAGTAGGTCCAGTGTGCATGATGTGTCTGTGTGTGTACCCAGATGTCCAGCTTCAATTTCCTAAGCAGAAATACAAGGCTCCTAAAAAGACACTCCTGTGTCATGTGGTAGCATGGTGGCAGTTCAGCCCTTCACTTAGATGAGGGCTGTATCAGTCCCTTCTTAATAGCATATTACTATAGTAAAAGTGATGTCATAAAGTCTCTGTTACTAGAGCAAACATTCCAATAAATGCTTGCTGATCAGTTAGGAAATACTCTATACCTAAAGCAATAAACGGAACAAGGAACATTAATGATCAGCAGCCCTGATAACTATGTTTGCTTACTTGCCAGCTTCTTCATTAGCAGGCACATGTTTCTCTGACTAATAGCTTAAAATTAATGAATTTCTGCTGTATTCTCTACTCCAAAAACATTAAATGCCAACAGCTGTATTTGCACTATCTATCCCCACTTAGAAGCAGGTTAAACAGATTTTACCTAGTTCTATAGAGACTTGAACAAATTCTAAGATAAAACTACCAAAAATTTCCCTGTTGTTCTGTTTGTGCTTCTAGTGCATTCTGGCAGACTTTTGCCCTGTGTATCACATGTGAATTGAAGTATGATTCATCTGTGTTCTCTGCCTGTTCATGACAGCCCCTGAAGACAGTTCTCTTAAACCACAGAAAATCATGATAGTCACAAACCTAAGTCTCCAGCGTGTTAATGATGAGCTGTGCTTTACTACCCTTTAACTCCAGAACATTGCCAGAATAACTAAACACAAGACTTCAAAAGGCATCCTAGCTTAAATCTCAAAGATAGTGAAGCTGGCCTTTCAGAATTGCAAGCTCTCTCATGCGATATTTGACTATGTAGTTTCCATAATGAAAGACCATAAATGCTCTCCAAGAGACATTACATTATAAATCAAAGTTTCATTAACTGGCACAGTGCAATGTTATCATTATAAAGTCCAGAATCTATTGAGAAAAAACTGTGCAAACCTGCTCCCAGCATGGCCCAGGATTGCTGGTTTGCTACAGCTTGCTTACTTCAATACTACAGCTAATTGAAACTTACACATTCTGATGACTGTCTGGTGCGCAAGGGTCGTTCAACTTGCTGCTGACTCACAGCCACTAGCTGTGAATTTACCATGCTTCGGACCAACTGGGTGCCTAATCAAGGAACAAAAATGTTAATAAAACACAAGGTTACGGATGACAGAATAATGAACACAGAACTGGGAGTCAGCGATGCCTTAACTGTCATGTGACACAGAGGAGGTAAGTCACTTTACCTCTCCTCTAAGTGGAAAGCTTTCCCTCTACTGGCAACAGCTGACATTAATAGGTACAGCAGCTAAACCCAAAATCTAATTCTGAGTAATACAAATTCTAGCATGAACAAAGCTCACTTTGCTATTAGGCGGAGCACTACTTCATACAGGTTTCCACGCTACTGCTGTAAACAGTGGGATTTTAAATAGCAATAGCTACAGCAGAAACTTTAGGGCAAAGAAAGAAAAACAAGAGTAAGGCATATCAGAATACAGAAAAGCAGCAAGGTTCTCTCTGAAGTTCATTTATGACCGCTTTCTCTACTTTTTCTAGTACCACAGGCACCTAAGGGCCTAATTAGAATGGGTTTGCAATTAGAGTTGTCTCTACTAACAATAATTTGAAAGCTGGATCTAGCTTCCTAATGCATCTGTATGCTTTTGGAAGTGTTACTTTAAGACCACTGATTTTGGTGAAAATACATTTACTTACCTCTCACAGATGATGGAGGGTTAGCTAACATTTAAGAAACATTTGGAAGAGGAAATGCATTCAATTACTACTATTATTACTACTCCTAAATGCACTCATTGTGAGTGGAAGACAAATAATGCAACACCCTGAAGTATACTATGCTTATTGCTGAGTACATTTTTACCACCCACGCAAAGACTGTATTTCAGGAGGCATTACTCCCCTTGAAGAAAAGCAACACTTAGACTAAAAGCTGTATTTGCAAGGACTGAAATCATTAGTTGCAGGTATTTTTTAAGACAACTACCAGGTCTGTATAGAAACCTAGACAGAAGGGATCTCAGAACTTTCAAATTACACTAACAACACATAAACTAACTTACCTGGCACACTATTGTTTCTCTGACGGGTTTGTTTGAATTCAGGACAATCTCTTCTAACATGACCTACATCCCCACAGATGAAACACCTTTTCTCTCTTGTTTCTCTGTCATCTTCTTTCACTTCTTTTTCATCATCTTTCTCATTCTCCTTTTTCTTCAACCTGAGTAATAATTTTTATTAGCAATATCACAAAACCACACACACACAAAAATCTCTGCAGAGTTGTTATATTGGTATCTTCAAAGGAAGTACATAACCAACAGCTGTACCAGAATACAAGTATCTTAGGAATCCCAGAAAAACACTTTCAGAATCTAGGCTGGTTAACAACCTGTTTGCATAATCTTAACAAACTTAGCTTCTCGACAATTCTGGGGAGCTTCTATCTGACTGTATTAGCACAGAACTATACCTGCAGTTAAGTAGGCTTAGCCTGCCAGTTAGTTTGGGAGTAGTTCTATGCAACAATCCCATTCAGTCAGAATATACACAAAACACCTCAGCTGTACCTTGTAGACATAACCTCCCCGACTGAAGATAGCATATTTCTCTATAACAGTACATTAGCATCCTGAGCCTAAACAGAATGTGAAAGAAAGCACTGAGGCTCTTTCAAACACTCAGTACTAACACAACAAACAGGAGAAGAACCAGTGATCAAGAACCAAGACAAGAAATAAAGGTCTTTTTCCATATGATATCTGTAGGATTGTTAAATACTATTTTGTGAGTTGTATATACAATTTGAGAAAGATTCTGTGTGGCTGTGCTGTAGTAGCAGTTTGTGCGAAGAGCAGATCACAGCTTCTTTTCCTGAGGCAGATGCAGTTCAATGCGCTAGTTCTTGTGAGGAGTATGTTAAGGGAGCAGCTAGAAGTAGTAGTCAACCTGTGACCTTAGGGTTCCAGTCCAGTTTCATGTATCTTGAACTCTGCTGACTGAACAAAAGGCTGTAAATAAGGACTAGGTAGCAGGAAGAGACCAAAAACCTTTGAAGAATTATGGAGCACACAACTGAACATAAGGAGAAAATGAAAAAGCCCAGACTTCAGTCTGCATTCTAAGGGCTTCCACAGGTTTTAAAAGAAGTCAGACAACCTACACTGGATGGGTCACTAAAAATTCAACGCTGTAAAAATTTGAGGAGTGCACATTCTCTGTCAATTCCTGCTAAACTCTCTTTGAAGACATTGACCTGCATGTACTAGGGACTTCTTTCGCAGGAGTACTGGATTCAAAACTCCTAAGTACAATTAATGTACAAGTGCAAGATCACTAAATGACTGGCACTAGTATGATGTTACAGAAATGCACCTTAACTATGTACTTTTTAACTTCTAGATTTTACAAATGAACTTTTACCTGCCCTGCAGAGGTACGTTATCAGATCTATAGAACAATTCAAATTCAATACTGTCTTCTGAACATGATCGCTACAGGAAATCCATTTTAATACATAACAAATTGTGCAGTCAGGTAACATGGTCTCCCTCTGAATATTTACACTATAAAAAGATAATCTAGTGATCTAAATTTTAAGGTAAACTGTAACTACAGACAGATCATGAAGCAGAAGTATTAACATAGTACAGACTGTTGATATTAGTCTGTGTGTGCTTGCATAAACAACTCTTAAGATTTAAAGAGATGACCAGAAATAGTCTTAAGCAAAAATAGGATGGGAAGTTGACGATCAGATAGGAAGCTTTGATTTTCTCTGCAATTCAGCATAGGCTTCATTTCCATTAAAATTTCAAATATCCAAATCTCTCCTGATTTAATCTCAAAAATTTTACGTTAGCTTTGTATATTACTTACCTCCTCCTCTTTGGACAGTCTTTCATGTAGTGACCAATTTTTCCACAGACACGACAACATCTGTCATTGGGTGCCAATTCCCCATCTGTCAGCACTTTTGAGTCAAAAAAGTATTCCTATCAAAACACATCAGACAGATACAATATATAAGCCATTCACTGGACTGAGAAATGAAAGCAAAATGGACAGCTTTCATCTCCTATTGTTCCCTAAATTTTACTACTACTTAGATTATACCTAGTCCTTTTCTTCCCCTAGATAACGGCAGCTTTTTCAGAGACATGAACCAGTTTGTGCTAAAAAGGGGTATTTAGTCTTAGGGCCAGAGGCTGAATTTGCACAACACCTTATCCAGGCTCCAGGCTACTGCCTACCTTCCACTTCCTCAAAGGCTCTTCAGAGAGCAATTTTTTGCGTATGATCTATTTTGGTATCTGAGTCACTGCTTGTATGCTTTCCAAAGCAGCCTATGTCCCTTCCCAAATGACATGATTATATCGTCCTAGACAGAACAAAGCTCAGGTGGGACACAGATGGAGCATCTGCAAACTGACCTGTATCACGCCCCTCCCCTGGAATTTGCTACAGACAGCTGCAGTTCTGATGTGTGTCAGAGCAAAGAGCACAGTTCACAGCCTCTGAGTAACAAACATCGTGAAAGTACTATCTTGCCTGAAAGACTGAAATAGAGATACAAAGAGAAATGTCCTGACCCCAGCTCCAGAACAAAGTCCTACTGTAGACAGGTAGTTTACTGAACCTTTTTGCTAGTTTCCTCTCTCTACAGCTAAGCCACAATACAGGGCATTGGCTTAGGAAGGAGATCAAGAATTCCTTCTTTGTTGGGCACTTTGGAGAAATAAAATGCTATGTAATACTATTGGCATTATTTCCTTCACATAAGAGAGAGCTCATGTGCATGCTAAGGCTGCTTTCTGTCTTGCCTTCTGTCTTTATGTAAAATGTTCAGTGAAAATCTAAGATCAGGCAGAACACCACAAACGACTACATACACAAACACACAGTATATGCTTCCCAGAAGCACTATAGACTTGTGCTATAATGTTGTGTCGAACATGTAAGCAAACAATTAAAAAAAACCTAATTAGCAATAGTATTTATTACATATGCTCACATATTTGTCAGTTACAGATAACTACATCCACACTGTAATTCATTATTATTTGTATCACAGTAGTACTCAAAAGCCCCAATAAAAACTGTTCTATTTTATTAGGCACAGCACAAAACAGAACACAGTCACTGCATCAAAGAACATTTAACACAAATTCAGAAAAAACACAGGAAAAGCAAGCAAATGGAAAAGAGAAGATAGGGAAGGACAAGGGGAAATAAAAGCTTTCAAAAGATTTTCAAAATCCCATAGAAACACAAACCCTGTTGAAAGCCACTGGGAGAACAGTCCTCCAAACTGTTTTAGAAAACACTTTTCTAAGTAGATTTTAAAAATATTAATTCCAGCTGATTTATTTGCTCATATTAAAAAAATAGGTCTCTGAGTCACTATGCAAATTTCAAAGGTCAACTGATAAAAAAAGTTGATCATTATCCTTTTCCTTCCTTAAGCAACAATCCTTACTTTCCCCACCAACTGGAAAAATAAGTAGAATATAACATCTCATGAGTCTGTTTTCTTTAGCTACATGAATAGCTAGTAAAGTTCCCAAAGCTGTTTCTGGGTTTTATAGCCGATTTTGCAGTTTTCTGCAATACTTAATGTCACACAATGAAAAGTGTTATAAAACACAAAAACGAAAACCAAAAGAAGCTTACTTTCCCCAAACCTGCCAAGAACACCCATCACCCATCCAACTACTCCTGTGAATTTTATAACGCAGGAGCCCAATACTAAGCTGTAGATTTTATGCAGAGGATGTATAGTTACATATATTGTGCATCCCAAATTGATAAATACATACAAGAGATTTGATTTGGATCAATTCAGTGGATGAAGAAAAGTACAAAACAAAAAAAACTAAAAAATGAAAACTTACAGCTTCTCTTCCAACAGTTGGGTAGAATGGGGTACCAAATAATTTTCTCCCATTGATAAATGCCTTCATTATGAAATTGGTCACTATTAAAGAAAGACAAAGTTATTGGAAAACAACAGAAAAGGCACAACACTTTAGAAATTAGTGAACATTAATCATTAGTAGACATTAACAGCTTACTTTTCCTAGAGACTCCAGCACCAAGATTGTGATTCAAGTCAAAAGGATCTGTGTAAAGAAGGGAGAAAAACAAGTAAGAGTTGGAAAAAATATGCCGCAACAATATTTTTTTATTTTAACACAGAGAATTCAATTTTAAATGCACTCACAGAGCAGCCAACAGCAAAGCAATGCTGAATGTTTTAAAAATACATGACTAACCATAACAAAGTAAGAGCGATTTACTGACATATACTAAAAGCTAGGAGTCTAATCTCATTTTGTAAACTGTAGGACTTGCAAACAATGCTTTTTTAAAATATTGATGGCAGTTTCCTCACATAAAGATCTTATGCAACAAGGAAAACAGATCCTCAAGCAACCGCGTTCATCATCCCCTCGTCAATGGAATAAAAATACAGCAGATAAGTACCTTCGATGGCAATACATTTGGATGTCCACTGTTTCTCAAACGTAGTTAACAGCTTCTTCTGCCGGATGCTGATCACATACTCCTTGAAGTCAAATTCTTCAGTGTAGAATCGCAGCAACCCTAGCCAGAGTTCTCCAAGTGATTCAGTGTTCTTTCCAAGAGAAGGCAGACGCTTCTTCTGCATGCAATTGAAGACACAATTTATTCAGCTACAGTTACTGAAGCACTCCTCCTCCTGAACTACCTCTCTAATTATGAGTTTGCTTACCACGAACAGTTTCACTTGGTTAAAGTAAGGTTAAATCACTACAGCTAACCCTATCTCACTCCTGGACTGTTTATAAGAGTAAAAATTTTTTTTCCTGATTTATGTTATTTGGAAATGATTTAAAATACACCAAGAGAACTCATTTCAGCAAAACAGGACTCATTTGGGAAGTTATAATAATATGGATATGGAAGTTCAACTACTTTTTTATATATTACACTGTTAAAAATGTGTTACTTTCCCACAAAAACAAGCTTTAAATTCTAATAACTCTTCTGGAATTGGAGTATTACCAATTCTTCCGTGTCATCAAAGAAAAAAGCATTCCATCCATCCACCATTCTTTGTGGAATCTGTTTTCCATCAAATATCTGCCAAAGTAGAGGGGGACACAGTTAGCACTCTAATTCAAAGTCACAATTAAAGACTTGCAGTTTTGCTGGTAAGAAATAATACAAAAATATATATCTTTTAATTTTAACAATTACTTCTTATACAGGCAGAATTTCCCATTGCTAAAAAGCTTGAAAGTCTTTTTGCACTATTGCTATACCTCTCTCAAATTATTTGGGTATTTTATTTTTACTTGTTCTTTGCAACTAAGAAAACATGACTGAATTACCTCATCAAGATTCCAACATCCCTTTTGCCCACAAAATCTCTAAGGAAACTTTATATGACTCCTATTACATTTTGACTTTAGGAAAGCCAAGGGGAAATTCCACTATTATTTAATTACATTCTCAGGGTAGCAATAAAATAACCACCCCCAACCATGACTAAAGTATCAGCAAGAAAGTCTGAGTCTCAACTACAGTGCTTAAGCCAATTTTCCTCTTGTACGCAGACAACAAAGTCAGAAAGGGGTAATTTTCAGAAGTGTTTGGGAGTTCCTGAGTGTATCCAGGAAGAGGGCAATAGCTAACTAATTATATTCTCCCCACCCATGCAATGGAGATACAGAACACTATTTTCTTAATAAAGTTTCCTGGCACATGTAAAATAGTATCTTTAACATTGTAACAAAAGATTAGTTATCTTTTTTTTCCTCTCATCAAATCATAAAATAAACTTTTTCTCTTACAGATAAGGTGTTGAGCAATAAATAATGCTTCTGACAGTAACTGATGGAAGAGCTGGACTCAATCTCAAGAGCATCTGGCACAGTCTCATAATTACAATTCCCGTCTCTCCATACCACCTGCCGATTTTTTTTCTATCCTGTTCAGTATATAATTATCGTCATAAGACCAAAATCCCAAAGTAAATGTAACAGCAGAACTTAGGTCGAACAGATTCCCCATTTTGTTGTAGTTTTCCTGGTAAGTTTTACCCACTAAAACCAAGTGGGAGTTAGGAACCTGCTAATGCCGATGGGCCCCATGTTTTGTTCATCCCCCTGATCCTAAAAGCCCAGACTTCTCGTATTTGGCTTGAAGAAACAGCACATCTATTTTCATAGCCTTTTTCTGAAAACCTACCTCCTGAAGAACTGGAATAACAGGTGGATTTCTCTGCTGTAGAAAGTACAAAACCATAAGAATATATGCATACGAAGACAGACTACCACGGGACGCATCACCAATATCGCAGCGCTGAAAAAACACATTTAAAAAAAAAATACTCAATGTACATTTTATTATTCAAGACTAACAACTATGTCACAAGAGCAAACAGAAATCCCACCAGTAACAGAAAATACGTTCATCTCATAACTAAAAATTGTTTTATGAAGCCTGAAAAATAAATGTCCTTAGAGGCAAGTGCCATCTGGCAAATTCACAGCACAATTTAACTAACATAAAACCAGAAAAGCTTTTCAGAGCTAAATTTTTTTTTTTTTTTTTAGTTTATAATGTGCCAAACTGGGGAAAAAAAAAAAAAAAATCAAACCCCCCAAAGCAGATATCCCAACAAACCTCCACAGCTAATGTCCAGGTTTCAATACTGTAAAATTTAATTTTCCTAAACTCCTGTTGCTAGAGCTGTTTCTATGATTTCTTACTGTTTTGCTTTGCCCCCCTCCTTTTTTTTTTAATAATTAATTAATAAGCAAGTATTTCCATGTTGTACTGGCAACTTAGGCAATACCTGGCATTTTGCTATCATACATACACATACCCAACGAAACCATGGTCCAGCCTGCACAACACAGCGTAAAACAAGCATCAGTGAATTACCTTACTATGCTTGAAAATCTTGTTACAGTATAACCTTTCTACAGCACCTGCTTCTAAGCTAGCCCTTATTTCAAGCATGTGTCATAACAGACAACACATTTTTAACCTCCTAGGTCTGGAAAAAACAGGGATTCACAAATTACTTTCACATTTGCAGCAGCAGTGACAGCTGTTCCTGGTTTTTCTGCAAACGCAAACAGAGGAGGAAGCATTTTGCTTAAACACAGAGTATTTGTATAGCTATGAAGTCACCTCCATACATATACATTCATGAGTGTATGTCCCACAACTTGGAAACTTGGTCTTCACAGTAAGATTTTGAGAATGTATACAATATTATGTAATACTACAAAAAATGTACACTTCATTATTATAAACACAAGGCATTTTTAATCCGGAACACAGAAGAGATATGGCAATATTCTGCACTAATGTGACCACACCAAAAAAAAAAAAAATCATTAGTCTTGGTGACAGTATAACAAACGTGTACATTCCATTCTGGAACAAAGTGATTTCATTTATCTTGATGCATTTTATTACATTAACATCTGGGAGCATGATACACTCTCTATAACCCGTTTTTTATTTACCCCTGTTTCACTAAGCTTTCTTTGGATGTGTTTGGGGAGTGTATTTAACAGTGCAGCTTGAATAAAATGAAACACCATGTTTCAATTATCAAAGGCTGTATAGTATAACACACTTTGGTAGAGTATCATAAGAAAAAAAGATGTAGGAGATTTGGTATTTGGTATTTCCAAATTCTTAAAGCCAAGTGTATGTCCTAGGAACATCAAGTAGAGACTTAGGCATTCATTCATCAACCCATATCTACTCCTGACTTTTATAGCAAGTAAAACAAGGCAAGTAGGCCAGAAGAAAGCTGCAGTCATCTCTGGGCTGGTCTTAGGTATGGAAACTTGGGAAGCCCATGCACAGCCACATGCCCCTCCCTACATCTTACAGTTACCATTGTTTACAGTTTTGTTTGTTTGTTTGGGTTCTTTTGTGGTTTGGTTTTTGTTTTCTCTGCATTGTAGCTGGTTTGAAATTGAAAAAAATGAAAGTTCTCCTTTCATCAGCTTCCACTTAGGCAGAAATCTTTCAACAGATAGCAGAAGATGCCAGTGTGTTGGATACCGACACACACAATCAGATGGAGCATAGTCAGCTTAAGAAAGCGCACTTCATATTAATAGCATTCTACCGTCTCCTTTCCAGTTGGTAGTAGCAAAAGGTAAACTCAGTGACTGTATGAGAAAACACTGTATTACACAAGTAAGTACCTTCTTTTTATATTACCTTTGCAAAAACTTTCATTGTATAGCCCAGATATTGCACTCTAGGATCAATAGCCGCGTATGTAGCCAGCATTCTTGTGTTATGCTGTGCCTGGGGGAAAAAAAGGGGGGGGAGGGGCGGAATTGAACAGGTGTTTCAATGGAATTTATGGTTAATTACAGTATAGTATGCAGTTCAAGCACACGAGATGCATAATACAATTGGAGGTTGAAAAATGACAACAATATTCCATAAAATTCATGCAACATTTCCTCCAGAAGCATAACTGAAAGGTGTAATCAGGACAGTATTAATGCAGTAACAAGCCTAAGAACCTTGGAAAACACCAGCAAAGAAGTAAGTACATAAGATGACTCACATTAGAACAAATTCCACAAATTGCATCTTCTTCACAGGTGAATGTGAGCCCATTACATAAGAAATCGTGCAATTTCCTTGTGCTAGATATAAGCTGGGATGAGATGCACCATTCATGATAGCAGAAAGGCCATGGTGAATGTGGCACTAACAGCTTCTCAGGAGCATTCACAAAAATGCTTTGTGTGCCATTATGCTCCTCTGCCATCAGGTTATACAGCTACTTGGGTTGGGCTGAGGGTGTGGTCCACTGAATTTAAATAATGCAGAAAAAAACCACCCCCAAACACACAAAAGCGTTTTAATTCTGGTTTCAAAATTATTCCCTCAGATGATTATTTGAGTGAGTTATAATGAATTAAAAAGCTTGCTTTGAACACAAAACCAAACACAAACAGATGCTTACCAGTGTATTGTATAAACTGATATCTCCTTCTAAGCCACTTCGTCTATGTTCAAATTTTACTATAGGCACTTTGGCTGTTGTTATAGGCAAGATGTTTCTCAAACCTGGGGAAGCAACACTTTAGTACATAAAACATTTCCATTAACTACGTATATAGTAAATGTAAATACAAAACAGGTAATACTGTGAAACACCTACCTGGATGCTTCTTAAGAACTTTTGCCAAACCTTCTATTATTTCCTTACAGTTTAATTTCTAGGAAAAACAAATATCACAGCTTCAGATGTTAAAACATGGATCCTATCCCAACAAGCACACTTACTATCAAACATATATTTCATAGAGGAAAAGTCTAGGTACAAAAAGAAGTAAGCAATGAGCCAGAACATGAATTTATGTAAACTGGTGACTCGTATTCTCTATGTGGACATCTACAGTACCCTAAACGTGTAAAAGTAAAATAAGCTCTATCTTGCTTCAATTGTGCAGAGTGCAACAAGCCAATGTGCTACTAGCAAAATCCTACCTTTTCTGTGTACAGAAATCTTAATTGAATTAAAAAACCTTAAAGAATTCTTGAATTTAAAATAGTAAATTTTATCAATTTCAAAACTCTTACCTCTGCATTTTCATGGCCTTCCAATGTCATGCAGATATCTAGATCACTGTCCCGAAATCCAAATCCATTCTTTGAAGAGCCAAACAAGCAAAGTCTGGCTTTGTCTGATCAAAAGAGTAGACCAAAAAAACATCAATTCTTTTTTACAGTTGAATGGTAAGTGCTTACTATGGAATATTGCTTAGCTGAGATGCATAGGTGCCCATAAAAAAAACAGAGCTTTAAGAGACAGCTTACAATGTCTCTTCTAAGACTTCACCTTTGATAAAGGAGGAAGCACAATACTTTAAAAATTCTTCACAGAAAGTAAGGCAGGATAAAGCCCGTGGAATTTTTATGAGTGAGGTATGTTACAGAGTCACTATAACCATTAAATGGCATCTGTAAATGTGGTGCGATGTCTTATGGTATGTGACTGCACTTTCTTATTTTAAATAAATGAAAATAATGTGCAAACCCAGTCACCAGTACAGCTTTACTCCACAGATAAGACAGAGCTACTCTTAAGCTAGTCCACGCAGTATTTCTGGTTCCACTCATACTTCATCTAGGTTGTGTATTTTTCCTCTGACTAGGTAACTTTAGTTAACCAGTAAGTTTCTGTAACCATAACATAGTCTTCTAGAAGATGTAAGCAATAAGATTAATATACTCCATGGAACATTCCTTCCCAATTGTTTTGTTTACATTTTTGTTTGAAACACAATATTGTATTTTCATTCTTGTAATGGAAAGCAAGATTACATAACTGAGAGGAAGGAATTTCTTCCTAACTGAAAAGGACACATTTACCTGTTCAACTGAAATCAATGCTAGGAAAAAATATATATAACACCTATTCACAGCTTTTTCCTAACCTTTAATAGAATCGGAAATCCTAAGTTGTTCAAGGTTCTGTAACAGGTCTCAATCCTCAGCTGCTGCCAGTAAGTAGAAGGCACAGCCAGTGGATGGAAGTGCAATTCATGGTTCCTTGACCACAGGCCAGCTACAGCAGAACGGATGGCCACCAGTGTAAAGCAATAGACTGGAATTCAGGAGACCTGGGTTTGGTACCCAGCACTAGCACTGTTTTACAACACCTACAAAAAAATCACTTTGCATCCCTGTGCCTTGACTCCCATCATTGTAGTAAGGTACTTCTGCCTATTTCATAAAAGGGATGTGAAAATAACAAACTTATTAAGATTTCTAAGATACTTAAACAGTGGTGACTAGGCAACAAAACATACTTGGCCCATGACCCAGGTAACACTAAACCCAAGTGGCCAGGGCCTGTTCAGACTCTCTTTTTGCCCTGACTGCAATAGTCCTGTATCTGCATTATTACTCTTGCAGCTCTTCCTCCATTCTAGGGACATTTTCATGGAATAGCATTGAGGGATGTTCAGTTTAGAAGTCTGCAAGATAGCTTTACATACAGAGAGAAAAGAGATGCCACTGCTTTAAGCAAGGAAAATGAGCAATCATGTGACAAATTACATCTTCATGGTCTGGACAACATGAATGAAGAAAGCATTACCAAGAATCACTACCTACTGTTACATACCATTATACTCTTTTCGAATAAATCTTTCCAAACTTGCCAGAATTTGTTCTCTGTTTTGTTGCTCAGATAACGGAGGGGATAACTCATCTGAGTAAAAACAAGTTAAAACACAGTCAGATGTGACATTCAGCTACCCCAAAAATCGTCTTCAGCTAATTAAAAGTATTGGATACCATTTTTTTGTTGTTACTTTCCTTGAATATGTATTTTTCTTTTTCATGGTATCACCAGAGTTGTTAGGATTTTATCTCAGACTTCTGATTTTTCTGCAGTTATTCAAACACAAAGCAGCTTGGTGGGCACCTGGCATCCAGCTAAGGTTAACCCACCACAACACCCAAAAGGGGCTTTTTCCAAAAGAAGCCACAGAATTTGACAAACACAAAAATTAGTTTTGCCCAGAACCTAATTTCTGGGAACACTAGGAATTTTTTATAAACCCAGTGAAAAAATCCTGTGTAGTATTAGTTTCTCAAATCTGTTATAAGACTTGATATCACAAATATGTATTATATAAAAATAAAATTACTGACAATTTGTAGCCTAGGGTACCTGGAAGAGCTTCTTCCCACTGAATTTACTAGAATAAGTAATTTAATGCTACAGTTTTTATTTTTTCCAGATTACAGATCACAGTTTACAGTAGAATACAAACACTTTTCCAACTTACCAAAACATCTTTTACACACTATATCAAGTATTTCCCGAAATCTGTCTGTCATTGGTGGTAGTGGTTTTAGATCAATTTTCTTGAAATCCTCTGGGCAGTCGTTTTTGGAATGTCCATCCCGTTTGCAGATGCTGCATACTATAGTTGGTGGCTTTTGGGAGGGGGAGCAGGGGGGTGGAAGGAAAGTGTGCAAATGCAATTTTACTTTTAAGATAGCAACAGACCTAACATTTCCAGGTAAGTCATGCAGCCAAGAACAGTTAACATATGAACAGCAACAGTATCTACAAAGAACAGAAGAACACCTCCCAACAGGCTACATTTAGTTCTCACAGTGCGCAAGAGCACCTGGAAATTCTTCAAGAAACTAGAAGTGGAGCAGGGAGAGGGAAAAACTCCAAACAAACAAAAAACAAAACCCAGGATTTTATGTTTTTTGTGGCTATCAGAAACCTTTGCATAAGATGGGGACAATGCACCATTTAGTCCAAATGGCATACAGGTTCAGTGTTTTGCAGTCCTGAATAACAGGTACTCTAAAAAGGCTAGAGCTACCATTCATAACAGACTGAAACAATCACTGGGAGAATCCTGTTATCCATCCACCCTTAGTTTTCGTGATTTAAAAGTAATAGCCCACTGATATATGACCAGCACTGCTTAAATACAGCTTACCTTTCCTGAAGTCAAAATAAACTTATCAAACACATAATGCATTTCGTCAGTAGAGAGTCTGCCTTCATCTTTGAGATCATGAGCTTCCACCATTGCTTTGCAGTTGGGCGAGGTAGCTGGTGTGCCAGTGCACTTACTCTTCTGCGAAGACTCTGTTACCAAACTCTGTCTACTTTCAGCATCAGAAAATTCATTACTAGAATTTGTATCATCACAGGGCTGACGTTCACTGCAGTTACAATGGTGGCTTAGCTCACCTTCAGTTATACAAACTGAAATTTCTAAATCATCCCTCTCTTTAAGTGATTTTTGCTTTAATTCACAGCATTCATTAGAAATAAGGGATAAAGCTGCTTCTTTGTCTTCATCGTAACTAGAGTCCGATGTTGAAAGTAGCAAAGAGTCTATGTTCTTGGAAGTACATCTTTTGGCTACAGCTTCTACCACTTCATTACATTCAAGTTCATTCTCCGGTATGTTACATCCACTTCCTATATTTTGTTTATCTACAACTTTTTCCCCTTGTGGAAGGCAACAGTTGGCTACAGGCTCTTCAGATTTCGTGGATTTCTTATTATTCATTTTCCCTTTTTCTTTTTTCTTGGTATCTGGCTTGGATTTAATCCCATCTTTACTTTGTGGACACGCAAAATATTTATACGCTGTCCTAAATCGCTCCAGGATGTACTCAAATACCATCTGGCTATTTAGACTTCGTGCAACATTCCTCTTTAGTGCAAAAGGATCTAGGAAGAAAAAGAACAATTTCATTACTAATCTTTAACTTCTGCATTTCACTAAAGCAGTTGAAATACCTAAGTTATGATACAGCAGTTAAAAAGAGATTTTTATAATATAGTCCAGAATTGTGTTTGGATATACTTAGAGAACGTAGGGCCCACAAGGTGTTTTGGACTTCTTCCATACAAATCACAACACACGTGTGGCCATGAATGGTTGGCTACCATAAACCATTCTAAATGGTGTTATTTAAAAAGAAAACCACAGGTATATTGTACCATTATATTACAGTCAATTACTAAACTAGAAATGAAAATAAACATACAAAGGCAAAATAAATGTAGGCCTGCCTGAACTTTTTTCCTTCACTAAAGAAGGATTTGCATTTCCCTTAAGAAATTAATTTCTCCAAGAGTAACATTAAGGTTATAAGGATTATATGAACCAATCTCACCAGGTTTCATTCTTAGTCCTTCCTAGCGATTTCTAGATCAAACATGTTTTCCAAGTAAAAAGAGCACTTGCATAGTTGCTACAAGTTTGCCTGGGAAGATAGTATCAAACTGAGATTCTGTTACTTCATAATTTCAGTTACAAACTTAACATTTAAAAAACAAAAAAAAGCAAAAAATGAAAAACAAAAAAACATAAAACAAACAAAAACAACACAAAAAGACCAATGATAGCAGGTATCAGACCCAGAATACAATCTGTTATTTGAAATTATTTTCCGTTTCTTCCTCAATAATTTGCCCTTTCATCTTACAGGTTTTAGTTTCCCACATACTGAATAAACATTACTCTAGTTTTAAAACTCTCTAACTAAAAGTGACTGAAGACAAGAATTGGGAGAGGAAATTAAAGCCACAGGAGTGATCTCAAGACCCACCACTCAACATGTGCCTCAACAATTCATTGCTTGTTCTTCTCCTTTTTATTTTCCCTTCTCGCTTTTCTGGTACCTTAATGACCTGTCCTTCAATGTACCTTTAGTAACTCATTCTCTGTCATTATGATTCTCTTTGACCTATTTCTCCTTGCCCTCTCCATCACCTCATGTGTGTTACAGAAAAGCTACTTCATCAACATCTCTAGAAAGTGTCCAAAATTCATTATTTATGCTTTTATAAAAATATCACCTTAAATGGTTTCTTAACCTTCCTCAAATACCCGATTTCTCTATTTTTAAGGCCACGCACTGCTCTGTGACTTTCCCTGTTAAGTACTGTTTACATACTTTTCTGAGTCGAGAAACAGAAATGTCTTCTAGTTATAAAGAAGTAATAGACAAAATAATTTTCCTTCTTTCTCTCCCCAACATATATAACTCAGGGTATGTACTATCATCAAATTTATATGGTCTCACTCCCTGAAAAAACCACTTCCCTTAGCAGGATACTCAGGCCCTGAAGCATAGCCTATGACACGACATTCTGTTCCACAGTATGGAAATACTACCAACAGGGAAAGGGACAACAGCAGGTGCTGGGGTTGTGTGTGTGTGTTACTTTGATGGATTTGCTCTAGTTCACTCTGATCAGAGCTAACCTCTCTGCTCAGTCTGCATTAGAGTCAGAGGAAACAAACTGATACAGCTGGTAACACTCAAAATACACTGTGGTTTTTGGAAATGCAGCTAGAGGTGCTGAAAATTCATAATATCAGATGTATTAAAAAAAGAATAAGTAATGGCTTATAGCAAGAATGAAACAGAGATAAGAACAGAATGGCAAGACACAATGAGACAAATTTACACTTTGTATTTCAAGGACCAACGTTGCAAAAAGTAGTACTAAACAGAAAATTTGTCCTTAAACAGACTAAATAGCTGACAAAATATACAAAAAAATATTTTACTTTCTCCTCTAATTACTGATTTAATTTATTGTCCAGACTTCTTGTGACAGACCTGTTAAGTATTAGGTAAGATAATAATGCAGGATAACTACAGAACTAGAAAAGGGTATTATCCTACCTTCAATGGCTATTCGCCTTTTAGGCCAGTTTTTATTCTCTCTGGTTAAGAGTTCTTGTACCCGTATGCTGATGACATATTCCTCCAAAGCAAATTCCAGTGTGTAAAACTTCAACAGTTCTAACCACAGTTGCCCCAGTGAAACTTGGTGAGGGGTTCTGAATGCTAAGAGAGACTGAAACACATGGACAAGAATGCTCAACTGCAATAAGAAATGAAAATTCCCATTTTTTTCCTGGTTCCATCCAATATTAATGTTTAAAGATAAAAAACAGGGACGAGAGGTAGAGTACAGTTTTCAATAAAATAAAGCCATGACTTACATTGCCGTGTTTCTCCTTTGCATTACTTTGGTTGTCCACTTCCAAGCTTGTTATCTTCTTGCCACCACCTTTTTGCTGTTCAACTTTAGTTTTACTTTCAGCTCCAACTGAGTTTTTTGTTGCACCATTTGTTGGTGGTCTGTACTCCCACCGTACAAACTCCTCTTCTTCTATACCTTTCAGCTGGTGGTCATCTGGCCTCTTTGAATCAAAGCCTTCAATCTAACAACAATTAAAGTAGCTCTGAAACAGGGCTGTATACAATACATACAACCAAAAGTTTTCACCAAAGGCAACACTGACATTTGTGATATTTATCCCCCTCAAGAATAACAGATGTCAGAGAAACAAATTCAGAGAATTAGAGAAGAAAATATTTGCCTTTGCTCCAAAATACGCATGACACAATTGCACAGGCTATAGTAGCTGCCTTTTTTTAAAAGTCATCAGAATCGTCAGGCATCAACTGTGTGAGGATTAAGTACCAATGTGTTCTATCTACAAATTTCTTCAGCAATCAAATTCTAAAAAATCAAAAGCACATTTTATGACCTTGCAGAACACAGAAATAATGCCAACTTACCCAATTGCCCAAATAGGATGGTAAAATACGTGGTTTTCTTTGTTGAAGAAAAAATATCACCATTAAGGCAAAGGAATATGAGGGAATTCCACCTTCAGCCTGACAGTCAATGTGACAGAGCTGTAAAAGAATAAATTATTACTTTTCTGATGTAACATCAGCATTTTAATTTAAAATCTATTATAAAAGGACAAATATTAAAGAAATGTGAGATACATACTAAAGTGAAACAGAAAATCCTTTATCTCAGAAACTGCAGTTGTCATGCCATGCCACGTACAGGCAAAATGCAAATTATAGTAATTCATACAGTGCCTTAAGTTATACTATTTTATTATATGTTATTCTCTTCAGTTTCATCACATTTTGTGATTGTGGGACACATTTACGTTCCTATCCACAATTTCAGTCAACTATCAGGTATTTTTTTATTGGAGATGGGATTTATTATGGAGATGGGGATTCTATGCATCTGACTGTAATCTGATACTCATCTCTTCTACAGGAACTGAAGAGAGATGTAATAAACATGTTAGACTTTGAACAGTTCTTTGTAGTTTCTACTGTACTACTTACATGTTATAAAACAAGAAATTTTGTAAAACCACCTTGCTAAATCAAGCAACAATAATAATACCATACAAATGATTTTTCAATAAAGCCAAGACATTACAAGTCAAGTATGGCCTGGCAGCAATTTCAGGACTGAATTACAAGACAGTTAAACGCTGGCTGTGAACACTGTAACTTGGTTCCCATTATCCCTGTTGATGTCTGTAAGAAGTACAGCAGGGTATGATGACAGACCCTTTATTGAGCAAGTTAACTTTTTTCAATGTGACCTCAATAGCAGAAAGTTTGCAAGGCCCGATTGCTCTGTTGAGCTGGTTTTCAAGGATCAACTAACTGTTTTAAGGAACTAGCATAACAGCACGCTAACAGAATAGTGGAAGCTTCATATATATATTTACAGTTTCACACCAAAATCTTCAGTCTCATTCAGGCCTGTTAAAGGTAAGAGATGAACTAGTGGCATGAAGTTCTTCTCTACAGAGGTATTCATGGTATATTATACATTACATTGTATACAGTACTTAAAAAGAGGAAATAAATATATTTAATTATCCTCAATATTTATGAACTTACTCTAGCCCAGTAGCGGAAAGCCAAAACCAAGGGAATAAGGACAGGCTCCAGTTTACCAAGTGCAGCCAGCAGGTCAGTTGTAAGGCAAGCCACATCATTTCTAGCACTTACTTTACATGTCAAACCACTGTAATTACAAATGTAAAACAGAAAAAGAGTTATTGCTTTGTGTACACGGATGATGCCTGGGGCAGGGGGGCGGTGGGGCATCACATCCACTGTGACAAAAACATGCATCAGCGTCTCCCTATGTAAGAACCTGAACTTTAAACAAAAGCCACAGAATATAATCACATTTTCTTTACTATTAACTCATCAGTTGGATCTAGAACTTACAGAAGTTCTTAACAGCTAAAATATAAAAGAGCATAAAAAATTTGCTCCAAGTTCTGCCATTACTTAATTGTGTAATCTTACACAACTCGAATTCCATGTGTATCTTCCACATACCAAATAAATAAATAAATACTCTAGGCCTGCTGCATATTAAGAGTTGGTAAGTCCACAAAACACCTTCTGCATAATCTACACACACAGGAAAAGATATGCCCACCGCTTCCTCAGAGTTTCAATCACATACCTCTAGCCGAAGTAACATGGACATCATACAGCAATCATGTTTCATTTTGGAGGTTGCTACTTCTTAGGAATTTACTGAAACTGTCAGATGGTGTGTCCTTTCTGGCAATGTGTATCTTATAAAATGTTTTTAAAGCCTTGGATTAAACTGCTGGCAGAAATTTTAAATATCAACTGAAAACCATTCCACTTTTCCCCTTGTTAACTAAAAGTAGAACTGGTATTTTCAGACTCCTACAACTAATGAACTCTATGAAGCACAAAAACAAAGCTATGCTTGCTTTCTAGATTGTATTTTCCTGTATGAGCAATTCCCCTTTAACATGAATGTTAGCTAAATGTTACAGCAATACTTGTCAGGAGTGCAGGCAAGCAGCTGCTATGAACAAGCACAGCAGAAATTGGTCTCTCATTAAAAATCCTTTTCAATGACATGTACCTTTTAACATCTTTGCAAAAGACAACAGGAACTTTGGCATGGAAATCTGACTCCACATCTGAGTAGACAGCTAAGCAAGGAGAAAAAAAAAACATTATATATGAAAGTCTTTCACAGTTTTCCCAGTTGTGTCTTTAAAACTATCACATCTATACCACTCTCTTATAGAACAACTCAAATTAAGTGCTACACAGCTAACCAGTAAGCAGTATTTTCTGGTTACTTTTGATGCTCACCACCAGCAGGAAAAAAAAAAAAAAGAAGAAAAAAAAAAAGAAAAAACCCTTGTCAGGAAAACTGGGCTGGCATCTCTTCTAGAACCTTTTTGTCTTTACAACATTTGAAAGACACAGGTTGAATCTCTGATGAACCATCAGGATATTTTCAGAACCATTTATGAAGCTGACCTATCAAAATTTCCTGAAGGATCAAAAATGCAATGCTACTTGTGTCACTTGGTTCAAGACATGCAGATTACAGGGTTAGATGACTTCCTGACAGAACAAGGACGCTACAGGTTTCAGAAGTCTTGTAATATTTCTCACCGATGTTCATATGCAAATGCAAAGTGGCTTTGGGTTTACTGCTTAGAATTTCTCCTACAAAGTTAAATACATTTTAACCTGGCATCTAATACTATTACCATAAATTCTGGCAATCTGAACTGGACTACCTGGGCTGCCATTCTTCTGCTGCAGGTTCTTGTCTCTCACTTACACAAGCACTAGTATTCATAAAAATCATGTTCATAAAACCAGCTCAGATACTTTGGTTGAAAACTAATCCATTTTTTTAAGTTTACAGAAAAATTAAGCATAAAAACAACTGAATAACAGTTGGAATGCTAATTAAATAGAAATAAGATGCAACTAAAACTCACCACTGTTCTTCAAGATTTCAAGCACCTGTATCAGAACATCTGGTTGACTCATCTAAAATGACAAAATTAAAGCAGGTTACATTATTCAGACTAACCTATTTTATTTTACACTTTTTTTTAAATGACTTAGGTTGCACAATTAGTAACATTATGTTCTTTCCCAAAAGTGAAATCGTGTGTCAGTATTAATGAAAAAGTTAACTGCATGTGTCTGCACCATGAAAACAGGTACTTGTAAACATATTAGCCAGCTTTCTTTTAGCCTATAGCTTTTTTAGTTAATACTTCTGTTCTAGTTCTCTATTAACAAACTGCATAAAGTTAAAACAAAATACTTGCCATACATTCAACAATTTCACTGTCAACATATGCCAGTAGAAACACACAACAGTAAAGAATTTAATGTCAGTACTTTTCCCAAGGGTTTTTAAAGGTTATAATTTTTAAATGTGTTTTCTTTTCTCCCCAGAAATCAACTTAAGTGGTGTTTCAAAGATAAGCTGTAAATAGTTCCAAGAAAAGCTAAAAATTAGCACCACCTTTAAGCCTTTGTGAAAAAGTGACATGCAATTGTTTGAAAAAGGGCTCAGTTTTGCTTCCTAACTGCAGTACCATTTCAAAATGCTACATGTAAGTATGTACCCAAAACAGGTATCTTGAATTCCACTGTAACACATACAGTCAAAAAAAGAGCAAGTTCAGCAGTTGTGCCTCTAACAAGAACATGCTGCTAACATCACATACTAAGTATGAACCAACAACTTCAACATTTAAAGGTAAGTTATACGGCTCTGCAGGAATTTTGTACCACAGTAAACTGTAAACTGGAATGTGACATATACTTGCAAGTGACTAAAACATAAAAGGAAAATTGGTACTTTTCGCCCCACCTTTAAAAGGCAGGGAGGAGGTGGGGAATGAAGACCTACAAGATTTTACTGTCTGAATCACAAGCATGTAAAAGCACACTTACCCAGGGCCAACTATTTTCATATTGCTTCAACGCTCACTCAAAAAAATTAAAAAAAAAAAAAAAATCTAGCATAAGATTGTCCAAAAAAACAGAAGTTACCTGATAAGCAATGAAAACTTAATCCACTTGATTCATAGCACACCCGACACCAAATCAAAGACTATATGCTTTGTGCTGTTCTAACACCATATGCCCCAATAGAAGATGAAGGCAATGGAGCAGAAATAAATGTTGATGGCCTTGATTTAAAAAACAATCTTAGTTAATACAAGATAATATCTACACACCTTAGGGGGGAATTTGATATCAATGTTAACATCGCTGGTCTTAAATGCAAATCTAGTTAAACAGGAGCCATACATCCTCAGTGAACAGTCTGGAAGAGAGAGAAACATAATTATTTAACAACTGGTAAATAAATTATTCTTTAATGGATGACGCATACCTTGCTTTAGATACTGTACCTCCCAAGTGGTATTCCCAGATTAATGAATATTGAACCACTTTCTCACTCCTGTGAAGGCTAGTCATTTCCATAACACAGCATCACAGGAAAATGGGTAATTCAGAGAGTGTCATTACCAAATGTCCAAAGTTTTTCAAGGGGTTTTAAAGTATTTTTGCAATGCAGCTTTAGTTTTGTTTGTTCTTAATATAAAATTAAACATAAAATAGTAGTAACTGTCACCATCTTGGTGCAGGATTTTATTTAACAGCTTTTATTACCTACAATTTGATTTCACTGCAGCAGCTAGCCAATTATAAAATTCTTTGTTGCCTCATACACTTTTGTCAAAAAAATTTTCACATATGCCACAATCTGTTAATTTCATTAGCAAGTTCCTATGCACAATTCATTATGAAACATGCACATAAAACGTAACTTCAATATAATCCAAAACAAACTACAGGATCCATTTAGTGGTTTTGTAGTTAACATAGTTCCTTACCTGCAAATATGTACAAGAAGATCTAAACTAATTAGGAAGTAACTATTCAGTAATACTATCATGAGAAATGTCATGCCACTCCATAAACAATAATTTATCCCACTTCATGATATAATTTTTGTAGATTAAAACTTTCCTGTAACACATATTAGGGCTCCGACATATTTATGTCAGCTGAAAATTGAGACTATTCTCAGTCCCTTCCAAAACCAACACCTGCTCAAGCAGGGTCCCCTACAGCGGGTTGCCCAGGACTGTGTCCAGTCGGGTTTTGAAAATCTCCAAGGATGGAAAGTCCACAACCCCTCTAGGCAACCTGTGCCAGTGTTCAACCAGCCTCACAGTGAAGAGGGTTTTTCTTGTATTTTTCCTTAGTACTTTTATTTGTGTTCTGACCAAACTCTCTCAAACAGAACCACAACAAAATAATTCTTAAAAGCAAAAATAAATCTAATACATACACAGCTTCAAACAAACCTTTCTCTATTTTTCACTAATTAGAAACTAGCCCTCTCAAAATTAATTTCTGTATGGTTAATAATAATAATAATACATTGCAATTATTTCCAATGGCTTTTTATAGTAGTAAGGATTTTTGCATAGTTCTAATGCAAACTGAAGAGAAAATCATGCCAGAACATCCCATGTTTTCTACACTGTGCATGAATTAATTTTCTCCTAATTTATAACTTAGGAAAACACAATCACTAAAACATAGCAGGTCTTGCAAAAGGGAAGAACAAATTGTCATTTACTACTACAGACTCCCCCTCCACTACTACTACACCTCCACATCAGCTCATCAGTCCAAACAAGTCAGCCAGCCAAGTAACACTAACATGGTAATTTTCATGAGTGTTTATGTAAAAGTAGTAATTTCCTTTGCTTTGTCTTATGCTAATATACTATCAGTGGAAAACTTAATAGCGTGTCAGAACAGAAGGTTGCACTAGGAGCCACATATGGCAGTATTATAGAGCAAACAGATTAGCAAACCTCCACCCTGCAAGCGCCTGTTCTATTCAGCACCTTATGTTTAAGCACATATTTAACACAGCTCCTAAAACTAAAGTTGGTCATCCAACAGCAAACAAAATCTTTCTTACTACTGTATTTTTATAGAGCAAAGGGAAAAAAGAAGGTATTTCTAAAATAAAGGACAGTATAGAATATCAACCCAGTTTCAACATAGATAAAATAAGAAGTTTGAAAACTTATTTTTTTGTCCATGAGATTAATACTTTCTTCTATTCAGATTCACTGAAAAACAAACCATTATTAACATAATGTCAACATTACCATAGCTCCAAAAATCAGCTCTCAGACTCCCAGTGTATTAACTGGGAAGATGACGGGAAATCAATGCAAAGAAGCAAATGTCAAAGATCATCTTATTGTTATATTATTTACATTATTTTATCTTCCAACAGTAGTATAAATTGGATTTGAATGTTTAAACATGTCCTACTGAAGTAACATACTGTACTGCTGAAGGGGAAGGAGGGGGAAGACTACCATTCAACTTATCCAGACAATTTTTATGAACTCTATTAGTGCACTGAACTTTATTGACCCACTGAAGCAAAAAAATGGGGCTAAGCATTGACCTACTCAGACTTTTTTTTTTTTTTAAAAATTACTCTTATTTTTAATCAACATAAAGCACTCAAGAAAAAGGCAGATGACGTACGGTATTTATACGTGGTTACGTAAATGTAGTATTTTGACCTATTTAAGACAATTCAATAGACTTTGGGAAGCTATAGTTGATCTCGAAGTACACCTCTCCTCATTTTAGGACCCATTAACCATAAACATACATGAGAAGAAATACCTGTTAAACAATAACCCTTGTTGATTTTAATGACTTGTTTTAATGAACAGTTACTGATTAGTACCTGTAGATACTTCAGATCACAATTAAGTACTGAAATGTCTCATATGCTTACCAAATCCCTCATAGCTGAGGTCTAATTTTTTTTCCCTAAAACTATGCTTTAAAAAAAACCGCCCTACTTTTATCTGCCCTGAAAGACATTATGAACAACTGAAGGACTGGTAGGAAAAAAATGCATTTTAAACTCCTTCTCATTTTCCCCTCCTGCTACATTTACATTAGTTTAATTAAATGCACTTGAGGAAAAAAAAAAAATCTCTACAGTAACAGCCACAGATATTCAGCAATGCTAGGTAAGGTATAGGTGAAAAGGTTTATAGGACTAGAGCCTGAGGGAGATCCTCAGTGGCTGAGGCTTTAAACACGACCAGGAAGGAAACATTTCGTGCCCTGGAAATTTCCAGTCTTCAGCAGAAATCATCACTTTAAAGAGGACCAATAGCTTCAATAAACACATACCAGAAAGAAGCAAAAATAAGCACAACCATATTTTCCTTTTTGTAGGTTTGTTAGCTCCTTTTAAATCAGCTGCCAGTCTGTATTAAAATGCCTGTATATATTAATATTGTATAATGTAAAGATAATTTAACCCCAAATGCATTAGTTCACCATTAATGAAGGTATCAAAATCTGTGTAAAAATAAAGAAAAAGAAAAATTTTCACCTAAAGAAAATGGAGAATACTATGTATACCTGGTAAGGGCTGTTGAATAATTTTCTCCATCTCGTTTACAATTTCTTGACGAATTTTGAAGTCATCATCTGATATGCCTTGTTCATTTGCTGCCTCAATGAGTGTAAAACTCAGAGCAGCCAGCTGTGCAGAAGAGGGGGGTGGGAGGGCACGCAGCTCATTTTCTTCTTGTTTTTCCTGAATAATTGTTGGATGATAAAAGTAAAAACTGATGTTTTAAGAGAAAAAGGTTATCTCATACTATTGCATGATATTAGAAAGTACTGTTTGCTGTTTGTGTTCTTCTATTTACATGGTGTCCTGACCAAACACTTCGAAAGGTAGGAACTCCGCCTGGCCTAACTGGCAAATGTAACAGTGTGGCTTACAGAAATGACAGTAGATGCTCAGTGTTTATAAGAGAACATGTTGTTTCACAGCTGGCAACTGGAGAGGAAATCTGCTGTGTTACAGTCCTGAACCGCATTTTCTGACAGTTCTGAAACACAATTCATCCAAGAAAATGAAAAGCTGTAATTGTTCCTACATAATAAAAGCAACTGAGCTGAGAAAGTTTTTCTAGAGTCACACAGATGTTTTTTCAGAGTGATTCCACTTGAAGGAAAGATATCAGAGGCAGAAAAAAGTATTCCTAGCTCCAAGAAATTTTGGTGAGTCCCATTGCTGCCTAAATAGTTGGTGCCAGAAAGTGCTATTTTTAGTGCATCGAATTACAATCAATTTAATCCAACAGCAAGAAGTATGTCAGATGCATCAAGTCATTTGGGAGTAAGTACAACCATCACTTGTTTCACAAATTCATCAACTAAATGAAATACACAAATGACAACAGAAATAAATAATAACCAGAAAATAATTATGCACTAAGAAAACACAGTCCAGTATGAAAATGTTTGGTTAGTTCTAGGCTGCATCTCTCAACTCTTCTGCTCTTATTTGAACAAATTTAGCATAAATAAGAGTACGTGCATTTTTAAACAGCTGTTGTTTTTTTAACGTCACTGCTTTAGGGTTTTTCTTGAGCAAGGAAGCCACAGCTGCTGCTAAGCTTATTTGATAGTCACGTATCTCATAGTCAGAGCTGTAAATAGGTATACTTTATTAAGTAACATTTAGACAGTTACATACCTCTTATCACTGTAATGTGGCACACAACATAAAGCTATTTGAAGACAGGTGTTAAAAACTGAAACTGCTCCCTGTCCTCTAGCATATCCATTCAGTGGAAAAGAAACCTCATTCCTCAATTCTTAATCTCCATGCCCAGATAAAAAAGCATGTTACGAAAGTGTTTCCATATCAAACATGGAGCTGGTTTGTTGCTGTCTTATTAATTTTTTCTTCCATGATGCAATTTAGCAGACAGCAAGACAACCAGAATCCTTTAGAAATAATGACTGAACATAATACAAAAATGTTACGTTCTGAGATATAATGCATTCGCGGCATTCAGAGTTTTCCACATGATGACTTGCATGTATGATAGAATTAAAGCATTAATTACAAACAGAACTGTAGTAAGAAATACATGGAAACAGGAGTAAGTAGTTGACTGACTTGGGGGAAATGGTTGGAGGAAGAGTAATTTTAACCATTTGAATCACAAAACCCTACATACTGGGGAACTGGTAGCTCTTTATCAGCATTTACAAAAGTGGGTTGGTAAGAAAATCCATGTGCCTTTTATTGGATTTCATGCATCTAACAGTTCCTTAAAGCAAAGCAAACAGTAACGCCATGGTATCTGATAAGGAAACTTTTTCTCTTTGAAAGCCTTAGCACTATTTTTCATATTAAACACGTACATAAACCCAGGGAGATAATGAGTGACTCAGGAACTGAATCTCTCCCTACTTTAACTCTCTTTTTTAGTCTAGATGTACTATCTACTCCTCTCACCCATCACAGAAAGGATGTAGATAAAAACTTCACAAGTCAGACAAAACAGAAAAAAACAGCATCCCCAAACCTACCTCCAGTCCCTCGAGGTCTTCCTACCAATATTATTTTTGAAAGCAACAGAAAAACTAAGTATGCTTCTCACCTAAGTTACCCTGCATTCTGTTACTAAAAGTATGATGAACTGCCCACTACTCAAAGACACTAATTCAGAAGCAATGACCAAAAATGTTCTTTCCTCTCTGCCCAGAGAGATTATCAAGCCCTTCCTCTCAAACAGAAAATGAGCAACAGAAATTTGTGGACCTCTGCTCAGCACACAAACTTTCACCTAAATGAAGATGACCAAAAGAAAATGTACCACATTAAAAAAATCTTTAAAAAAAAAAAAAAAAGAAAATGAAAAGAAAAAAAAAATCAGTCAAAATTTTATTTGTTAACTTACCATTATATTTTTCTTATGACGTTTTTCTTTAATATGCTTGTGAGCTCCCTGGATATTTTCAATGTGAACTAAGCAGAGCTTGCATAGATACTGACAGTTGGTGTATTCTGGGGAGCGCTGAGGAAAAACGGCCATAGATTAAAATAAAATGTTTCTGCCAATAGTGTCTGAAAAACTCAATTCTTCGAATAATAAATTGTATTTAACAATTACATAACACTTCTAATGTCAAGGTGCTTTGCAAACATTAAGTAATCTTCAAAAATCACAATGGAAATGGATTTTTACCCATATGACAAGTGGGGAAAGCGAGGAAAAGAAGTGAGATGACTTGAACGTTACACTTCTTGGTACATTTTAGTGAGGCAAGATTAAGACTGAAGAGTTTATGCCTCTTAAGGCTGACCTAAAGGCCAGTAAGCCATTCCCTTGTCAGCTCAAGCTTTTAATAACTATGGATTTATTAAATCTCAGCATCTATCCTCCTTCCTCTGATGAGAAAATGGGAAGTATTCATCATATTATCTACCATACATGTTATGACAGATGGTGTTGTTGTTTGGCTAGCATATTCACAGCATACTGTGCAAGTACTGCATTTTTTGTTCTATTAAAAAGGGTGCGGCTGGCCAACAAGGAGGAAGATAGCCAGCTTCTGACTTAATAATGACTATACTCTGGATAAAGTGGGATGCTCTGATAAGGGGTAAGATTATTCCATTTTGAGGAATAATTTAGGATGGTCAGAATTGGAGAAACATGCAGAACAAGCATCTTTTTGTACAGACAGGCTGGGAGAGGCAGAGGACACAAATGGAGAGCTGCCACCTGGGAGACTCCTCAGAGTCTGCAAGAAGCAGCCTAGCCTTGGGAGATGATGGGGGGGCAGAATATCACTATTTTCCTAGGGTCCAAGAGGGAATACTGTGGTGTTTACTCAACCAGGAAACCATTGGGAACTACTAGACTAAAAGGCAGAAAGGACCACCTCTGAAAAGATGAGGGGTTGTTTGCAAATACTCCACTTTAATCTGTTTCATCCTGCAGTTGTGTTTTCTTGCTCTAAGAAAACACCACTATAGATATTGGAAATCTTTTGATATGCTTACTGCAAAGGTAAAAGGGCCCCAACAAAAAGCCTTAGTTTTTCTCCAGACTTGTCAGCATTTTTCCAATAACTGCTGTCAGTTATAACTGGGAGAGAAAAAACCCTACTTAACGTTTTCATCCTAATTCTAATACATCTATATTTACTAAAACTGAAAAGTGTACTGAAAACACCAGATGTTTAAACAGTGACATAACAATGAATGAACAGAGAATACCATTTTAAGACACTAAGGTGGACTATAGATCAGTTAAACAAATTTGACTTACTATATGGAAACGTAAACCATTGCTAAATTTGGGCAAGTTTTTCCACCTACTGAGTTTGATCTTTTGCTTTTGGGGGAAAAAAAAAAAAAAAGTCTGATACTCTCCAACTGCAGAGTAAACAATCAATTTAAAATAACATGGTCATTATGCTTTTATTACTAATTCTCTTCATCCTTATTTTCTGAGACAGATACCTAGTAAGATGAAATTAAACATCCATTTGGAGAACAACTTATAGACAGTTACACTTGGCTAGCCCAGAAGATTCAAGTATTCGATACCAGATTACTGAAGCAGATCAAAGTTACTTTACCACTCTTCTAAAACAGAATGGGTAACAGCAATAATAATACTTTTAAAAATTGTGTATTGCTTTACAATACTGATCTGTAGTATTATGTCAGATGTTGCTGGAAAGGCTGAATTATGTAACACCTTTTATTTTGCCTTTATTGTAAAGCCTTTTTTAATCATCTAGTTATGCTTAACACCAATGAAAGGGGCAAGAACTCAAAATAGCAAGACAAAAAATGCTACAAACTGCTACTTGAGTAAGGCTGATGCATCCAAACAAGCCAGGCCTCATGAAATTTGTGCTTGGATATTCAGGGAGCTAATCTATCTCAGAGCCAGTTGTATTTTAAAGAATTCACAGAGAATGGAAAGGTTCCAGATAACTAAGAAAGGGAAACTTAAGAATATCTTTAAAAGGCTAAAGACAATGAGCCAAAGAGTAGGAGACAAGTCAAAATTAGCATCCAGAAAAATACTGTAATAAATTAAGTTATTAATAAGCACATAGGAAAAAAACAGGTCACAGGTGACAAACTGATCTGCTATAAACAAATTGCACTAAACCAATTTTAGGTTGCTTTTTTAAAGATAAAAATCATAGGGCTTGAAGAAGCAGCAACAGATGTTGCATCTTGAATTTTACAAAGTTTTTGTCACTTGTCATAGTATCAGTCACAAAAGGAGATCATAAATACTATCTAAATAAAGAAGAGAAAGGTGGGAGCAAAACTGCTCAGAAAACTGTCCTCAAAGCACACACACCTAGGCTGATTCACCACCAGTCTAGAAGCACGTGCCAAGTATTTTTCAACAGGGGTCCTTCTGGGGCCAGAAACATTGATATTTTTGTTAAAGACTTAGGAAATGCAATAGAGAATGTGCAAAAGATACCAAGTTGGAAGAGGTTACAGAAGATGTAAAATGACAAAAATTCAGTGATCACAACAAATTAGAGAAATGGAATAAATAAGCTGCAAGTAAATAATAACAAAGCAAAGTATCATTCCTCCTTAGGTATTATCAAATGCAAACAATACAGGGCTGGGAACACCCGACTGGGCATTTCTCAAGAAAAGGATATGGGAATTACTGCTGGTCAAACTACAAGCCAACATCCTATTGCTCCTAAAAGAGCACAGATCCTAAACACAAATGCTGTATTTCAGACAGATGAAGTCAGCTTTCCTCTTTGTATGTAAGACCTCAGCTGAAATTGCATGTCCAATTCTGGATACCAGTTACATGGTAGATGCCTACAGAAAAGCAACAAGAATGAACCAGTAACTAAAAAACCCCTAAGACCGAAGAACAAAGAGTCTAAAGAAGGTAAGACTGCAGGAATGGTAATGATCTTCAAATGTGTAGAAAGTTATGAAAGAAAGTAATATGTTTATTTTCCTAGGACAACATATGAGGGATTAAAATGCTGCAAGAGACACTTACATTAGACATTAAGAAAAACTTCTGGGTTACCTATAATGACTTTGAAATTTGTTTCACTGGAGATAATAAGAACAGTTTAGACAAACATTTTTAAGGAGTCATCTTCAATACAGGTGACTCGGACTGGTGGAAGGCTAATACACCAAAGAAGCTGAAGGTTCCTTTCAATCCTGTATTTTGAGTTTCCAGGTAACCAGACTTTCTAGAAAATCTTAGGTAAGCAATGGAACTGTAAACTTTTACATCTGCAGAATTAAAAAATACCATTCTACAAAAGCTACACGTGCCACAAAAGGAACACTAAGATTCCAATCCATATCAACTGTCACGATGAACGACTAGTCAACTACTAGGAATAGTATCTAAGATCTCTGTAATTCATTACAGTAATTCATTATAAAGAAGAAACAAACATAGGCAACAGGCTGTAGCAGAAATACCACCCAACCAGAAATATGGTGATGGTAATGAAAGATGACACCCATTTTCTTTTTTATCTGATAACTAACTCAACCTACTTTCTCAAGTCGGGAGATATAATCTCTTTCCAGACGTTCTTCAGCTTGTTTCAATCCTAGTTGCTGTTCAACTGTCAGATTAGATTCATCAATAACAGTGGTGTTTTCTAAATAATCAGCTTCCAAAGTATGTTCTTTAGTTGATTCAGAATTCTTCATTTTACCTAGAGAAAGAAAGAGTTAATTTTCCTCAGAGTAACTCAAGGAGAGGAAAAGTGAAAGCTAATAGTACAGACCAGTTAAGAGCATCTCACTAAGGAGCTGGACACAAATTAGACCGACATTCCAGGTTTTTGTGCAAAGGCTGGCCAAAATCACCTTATCTGTTAGAATCTTTCCACTACATTAACCAATATTTTGGAGAGATTTCAGAGACTAGTCTGCTACTAAAAGTGCTATCAAAAGGGGGGGGGGGGGGAATAAACTGGTAAATTCATTTTGTGTTTCATTCAGAACTTCACAGTCTCTATCAAGTTCTTCAAGGCGAGAAAAGGGGTTTTTTTGTTATGCAGAACAGGGTACGTGAGATCCTGATGCTCTGCTATAACAGAAATAAGAAAAACTTGGCTTACCATTTTTTACACAGAACATTTTCTTAAGGAAACAGTCATAGAACTGCCTTAAAGACACTCACCCAAACGACCTTACAGAGCCAGTCATCAGGCATTTCAACCTCTCGATTTAGAAGGCTGCTTGAGTTACATCTGAACACACACACGATGACACCTTGCCGCCCACGGCTAGCAACCACGGAGCTCTGGAACACTGCTACTCACAAACATTCAGGTCAATTCTGAAAGGCCAGTTCCTCCAGATGCCTATGAATTGTTCATAGTCCACTAATCTGTACAAACATCTACATCTTAAACTATTCAAGTAGTTGTTACGTCAGCAAAAGTGAGGGTTGTGTTTTGGTTTTTTTTTTTTTCCTTTCAAACAAGATCTGTGCCCCCAGACTAGCTAGGAATCAAAACTGAGCAAGTTTTCAAGTCCTGGTTTCTCAGTGACAGATGGTCCCTACAGTACAGTGGTCTAACAAAGAGCTGACTGATAACAGCATGCTGCCATTTCAACTTGGTTTTCCTGTTAAATTTTGTGAAGATAGCTAAGAAAATATGCACTTTAATATTTTCCTAGTATTTCCATACAAGCAACTGCTGTAGCTGTTGCAATAGTGGGAAATATTTCAAACAGAAGGTCTGCACTGGCATGCTGTCTTAAAACAGCATTTTTATTAGAAAAAAACTGCATTCTGAAGAAGTGTGACAAATCCTGAACTACGGAGTTAACCTGAAGTGAGACAAAGTCTGATCCATATATTTAATTCTGAAATTGAAAAATACGTGTAAGAATTGAACACTCATAAAGGTAACCACTGATGGATGGTATGCATTCCAGAGCTCCCTAAATCAAACAGTCATCTGCCAAAACATATTTTAAACAATTTTAGTAACAAAGAGAGCACAACAATCACAGGAAAAAAGGTAAATATTTTCCCCCTACCTATAAAAAACACTTTTCTTGCAGATTTTTCCCCTGATCTTTCTGAAAAGCAGTAATAGCTGGCATTTCTGTAAGTTGCAATGATATTGTGAACTTCCAAGACACTATATTCACAAAATTGCCTGAAAACCACACGCACTAAGTATCTTGCAAAGATGTTTAGGTCTTAGGCATGAGAGAAATGGACAGCTATTATCACAATCTCTTATTCTTTAAGTAATATGCTTGTATTAATAGTATGTTCTCTCTAAATGCAATCAGCAACTTACTATATGTGAAAAGAATCTGCAAATAGAAACATTTCAAAGCCCATTTCAGATTGTTAACAATTTATTCAATTTTCTTCTGGTAAAAGCAGTGCTGAATAATACTCACTGAAGTCATCAGGCTTATGTTCCATTTTTCTTTGATCTGAAGCAGTCTTACAGGCATCACCAGTCTGATCAACACTAGTCTTCAAAGTATGAACTCCCAGTGGATTTTCCAACACCAGTTTCCCTTTCTGTGTAGCTCTTAAGCTTTCTGTATTGACCCCATTCCCTGAAACATGGCAGCCTGGAAAGTTTTCTCCCACTGGTTGAGCTTTTGTCTGTTTCAGGTTTTCCACTGCTGGTGATAAATTAGAAAATTTTTTTGCTTTTCCATTACTTCGATCCTGAACATTTGACCCCATATCTTTAGTTCCAGCAATACAACTATTTACTTTGCATGATTTATTTTCTCCTTGTTTTTCACAACAAGCATCATTTTGTTTACTTTTTTTGCTGTTATTCCCACTTGGAGAACTTCTCCCAACATCCTTCACAGATTTGTCATTTCTATTGTGTTTATAATTTTGATTATTTGTAACTTTGACTGCTTTGCCTTCCTCACAGACAAGACGGACAGACTTCCTCGGGTCATGATTTCCATTCTTTGAGCTCTTGGCCTCTTCCATTATAGTGAAGACCTGCTTCTCCTGTCTCTTGAGACCACTTGAAGTGCAATTCTTCAGCAATTTGCAGTTGATTTTAAATCCACTGTGCAGGCAAGGATCGTAGCTGATTGTCTACTGAAGAAATAATGATGGACATTTTTAAACTGAAGGAAAAATATCAAAGCTCTGTGTAGACAATGCACTAAAATAAACCTCTCTAAAGAAAAGTGTAACTACAAATTATTATAGGAAGCATGTTCCCCCCACAAGCATAAGTGAATTTTCATAATACATTCTGTATTAAAGTAAAACTCATTAGAATTTTTATTATCTTGACTTCTATTTAAAAGAAGAGGGGATATGAAATGGCAGAACATGGTAAAAAACACTCAGTGATAAACCTGCCAACAGCTTGCTTTTTTTCTTTCCCTCCTATTTTTGGCCTTCTGAAAAAAACAAGAACCAAGATGTCTGCAACTACACTGAAAAAAAAAAAAATTAACACATCTAAAAAATACCACTCAATAAACTCAAATTAGCCACTAGAGAAAACTAATTCAGTTTCCAGCAAGCAAGCTCCACTTTATTAACTGATTTTAAAAAAAGTATTTAGAGATATAGCTCAAAGTATTTATAATAAACTTATCACCTGTATCCACAGATACTTAAGCATATTTGACACATACAATTCTCATATAAATTAACTGCCATCAATTAAGTAAGATTTTGCTTAGCCAAAAAAACCCCACAAATAGTAAATATTTTGTTTACCCACAGATTAACTTTACTTATCTTAACCTCAATCCTTTAGGTGGTATATCATCTGAGCTTTATGTTGGAGACAACTCAAAGATTGTTTTTCCAATGGGAAGCTAAGCATTAATAAGTGGGTCTGTTTGTAAGAAATTATTCTTACTAATATACAAAACAAAGGGAGAATCTGTAACAAGAACTTGGATTTATTTTTTTTTTTAATAACCTTTAGATAGCAATAAAACATTATGAGAATGAAGTATTAGACACAGAAGAAAATAAATTTTATAAAACTATAGCAAGATATGGAGTTCAGAGTTTCTGTCTTTCCTGTCCAGGTATATATTTGGTAGGTAAAAGCATGATCCATGGAAATTTCTGGGTTTTAAAGAACCCATCAAAATAAGTAGCTTATCATTTAGTGAAGAAAAGGCATAATAGAAAAGTCAATGAATTACACCTATTAGAAGTACCACAATGTACTTTTGTACTTAAATAATAAGAATCAGAAGGAAGGATCAGATTAAAATGTCTGGTTAAAAAAACCCTTTCTGAATATTATCAGTACAAAGGGCTGTAGGGTTTTTTTTTCAGTTACTACCTCTCTCTTACTTTAAAGAGATACAAATCAGAAAATACTTCAGGACATAAAGCACATACTAAAAATGGTTATCTTAAGCCTCTGTTGACATAACTGAAAATATATATTATCTTTCAAAAATGAAAATCAAACAAACAAAACCCCCACAAATTTTCATGAAGTTAATGTTAGCAGCACAGTCTTTAGTAAAACATAAAACTTGAAAAAGAAAAAAAATCTATATTCCTAAATTCATTCCAACGGCTAAGTATTTTATCTCACAAATACATTTAGTTAATATTACAACTATTTTCTTTTAAACACTGATTACACCTGGCTCTTACTTCTAGACCAAAAGTCAAAGACCAAAAATCAAAAAGATTAAATAGTATTTGCCTTTGGATTGTAGTCAGTCTTCCCCATAGCAATTCTTATTAGCTTGGCAGCAGGAACAACTGCCCATCTGTACCAGCACTGCTCAAGCCTCATTGTGGTAAGAAGAGCCCAGGGTCCCCACAGGTTGGCTAAATTATTCTATTGTCTGACCACCAATATAAAGCACTGCTCCATAGACTGGTGAGACGTCATAGCTACATACAGGATGTCGCTATCATTAAACTGTACCCTACTGTGAAATTTTTTTTATGTAACCAAAAGAGAAAGGAGAGTAGATTTTTCAATTCTAAACTATTCCTCATGTTTTAGTTGCGCAACCTGAAGAGGGGGGGGAAAAAAACAAAACAACAAAACACACACCACCACCCCCCCCCCCATCAATTCCACTTTCATTTCTGGTTCATTTCTGACATTCACACCACCCTTCAACTCTGGACTGGAGCACACTGAGGCCCCACTTCCACGTTCACTGAAAAGCAGCATAGGTCAGCACCAACTCCAACAGGAGTAATAACACCCTTTCTCCAACCCCAGCTACTTACTCCCACTCCTCAGGCTGCTCCCTCCCTTGTGCAGTTCTGCAGTGAACAAAACCGGAAAACCAATCCAGCTTAACATAAAGCTGGCACAAGGCAGGAGGAGGAGCAGGAACGGGGGGGGGG
>JAVKLA010000090.1:7324819-7346104 GCA_034782735.1 Sagittarius serpentarius | reverse complement strand
GGTTTTGCCCGCATTTTTCATCCCAGGCCTCTACCCACGCACGCTAGGCTCCAGCCCCTGTGGAGCTCGCCTGGAGGGTCTGCCCCACGCCGCTGCCTGCGCCTTGTTCCCCCCTTGCTCAGGGCTTCCCCACCCCGCCCCGCTCCCGACGCTGCCGTTGGGTGGAGAAGGGCGGGTGTGTTCCACACAAAGCAGCCTGTGGTAGCCAGGGACGCTGGGGGGAAATGGCTCCTAGCTCCCTGACCTTGGCTATGAAGCTGGCTGCGGTAGCAGCTAGGGACAGCATCTTGGCCAGCGTGTCTGCTGGCAGTTTCGCAGGTCTCAGGGGAGAAGAGCCGGCCCGCCTGGCTCTCGGCAGTGCTGGGAGGTGACCTAAAGACACTGGCAAGTGCTTGTGTAAGGCAAGTATCTCTGTGATCCAGTACAGTACTACCCCTTCTTGGCAATGAAATGTCATGTTGCCGGCGCTTCCTAGCCCAGGCTAGGAGACCTTTCCAGAAAAACAAGGCACATAAAAGATTAATGTTGAACTACTAAAGGGGTTCAAAGGGAAGTATTAAAAATAACATGAATAGTAGTGCTGCAACTACCTCAGAGAGCCTGTGTAGGTAAACAGAAGTTGCAATTCTACAAATACTGGCAAGACGTACTTCTGAATATATTGTGCAGTCAGGGCGATCCTTAGAGTTAATCTGCTTTTTTGTGGTTCACTTGAAGTTCACATTTTACGAAATGAGGATTGGGTAGCTCAGGGTATTGCTAATGGGATGTAGCACAGAGCTTTCACCTTTAGGAACATGGGCCAATCCAGTCCAGGTCAGCAGTGACAGGAACTGCAGTGCTGCAATGCTGTTTGGGGACAGCTGAGGTTAGCTGGCTGGTGTTTTCAGTCCAGCCCTGTTTTACAAAGATTTTTATTAGGTTCAGTAGGCCTAAGAGTAAATTGCAAAAGTAACCAAATTATACTTCCTACTGGATACAGTCATCCTAGATGAAGATTCAGACATGCTAGTGAGCACACACCAGTTTGCGAACCTGAATGGCATTTTTCCTGCAAGCTGAAATTTATTAGAATATATCAGATTTAGTTCAAATAGTTGGATAGACTTTAATATGAAACGCTAGTGCCGTTTGGCTCTGAAAACTTGAATCATTCTAAAGCCAACAGTCTTTGACATAGTCTCTCTCTCTCTCTCTCTGTGTATTCGGAAACAATTCTTCCTTCTTTGCTGATGTTAAAGAATGTTTTATTGCAGGGAGCAATACAGAAACATGGCAGAAAAAGAGGAAGCTGAATTCTACTGCCAGCTGGCCATTATTTAAAGAATTCCCAATTCAGTGCCAGTCATCAAAAACTTTCAGATTCTGGGCTCAGTTTGTAGGAGAAAATTTAATTCTGAAAGCCACTAAATTTTATCTAGAAATCAGAGACAATAATCATAAAGCTGTAGGAAGCAGATTTTATAAGTCCCTTTCCAGAGCAAAACCTTGCTTGTCTCATGTTGCAGTATGATGCCTCATTTTTAGTCCCATACCCAAACTACTATAACATTATGCCTCAAAAAATGTAAAAGTGTATTGTACATTTCTAATTTTCTGGCAAAAAAATGCTTATGTTGAATTATTTTCATCGTTTGAATGATTTTTTTAAAAATTATTTTTAGGATTTACTAGGTTTTTAGAATTTATTTAAATGTATAGACTATATTAAAGCCCTATTCTCTGTCTCCAGCTGTGTCTGAAGAAACTCTAAAGCTTCTTAGATAATTTATTTATAAAATGAGGAAATCATACTTGACTGTCATCTAAAGGAAAAGTTCTTGGTCAGTACTGCAGCCAGGAAAGTATACAGAGGGGTAGCGCTTACTTGTGAAGATGAGAACTTAAGATTCTTAGCATAGTGTATCATCTTCCGCAAAGACAGCATGGTAGAATATTTTCAGTCTATACATTTTTGTAGCATATTGCATTATTTCTTGATGCTGGATATCTGCTTAAACTGAAATATCTAAAAACATGAAAAATCTGCAATGTTTAAAAACTATAGTTGAAATTTTCAACTAGTTATACGTGGCTTCTTCACTTACAGTAATGCCACTTATGCTTGAATTACCTAACCAAATTTAGTCAAGATGTCAAAGATCTACCAAAACTCGTTTAAAAAAATAAATCACAAAGAGAGATTACAAAATGTAATTTGCTCTTCAAAAGACAGATTTCCAATATGCCTTGGATGTGCTACTGATTTGTTTTCTGTAAATCACTACATTTTGCTTTTCTTTGCCAAGAATTATCAGAATCATTGGCATGGAGGAGCAGTTTTTCGGTCCAAGAAGAAATCAATGACCATTAAATGCTTTCTATTGTTACTTTATATACACAAATCCTTTTCTTCCAGCAGGCGTAGGAGCAAATTGTACAAATCGCTATTTTTTTCTTGCAGACAACCCAACAGTGGCAACAGTGCACTGAAGCAGTGGTTTGGCTCTATACCTGAAAGCTTTGGTACCAAATTCAGTTCCTGATGCTTAGTGCCGCTTTCTTGCTTAAAACCCCTTTGGTAATGTTGTTTCTCCCAGATCACACTGTGAAGACCAGCAGTCTGGCCACTCACTTCTCACCAACCACGAGCATGCAGAGACAAATTTCCTGAAGGCCTGGCTAATGGTGCTCCATTTCACATGATACTGTGCACGGCATGTTTGTAATTCCGTTCTTCCTACCTGTACGCTGTGACTCTCGTTCAGAGCACTTGCATCAGTAACCACTAGCAACCAAGCCACTGGTATCCTTTGACATTACACTGAAGTTACTAGACACTATAGTTAGTATACTAAAAAAAGGGCACTTGCAAATCCATCAAAAATCACAATAGCTCTACCCCTGATTTTCCTAGCACATAGTTAAAGCAGGTCTCTAAATCTGACTGGTATCCCACAGACTCATACAGTATTACTATTCTTGAGCCAACTAGCACTTTCATTCGCCTTGCACCTGTAAATGGCCTTACTTAATACACCACTACCACCATGAAATACTCCATTTTAGAGTATCTAAATCCTCCACAAATACATCTTCCTGAGGTCTGGTATAGACACAGCTTCTAACCCCTTGCAGAAGCCAGACTGTTGCAAAATCTCCGTTTGCAGCAGTCCTTTCTTTGCGGCAGCGCTTTCCTATCGTGGCAAGTGTCTCTGCAGCACGGCCGTGCAGCATGCTAGATCCTGAGGGCAGTGTGGAGCACAAGCCTTCCTCTTCCTTCCCCAAAGTTTTCCTCATCCCTCTAGCCATGCTTCTTGCAATTGCAGCACTCCTCCTCTTAGCATTTTCCGCTACGCAGCAGAAAGAGCCTGATTTTTACACTTTCAAAGTTGTAAACATCAGGGGCAAACTAGTCTCTCTGGAGAAATACAGGGGCTCGGTAAGTCTGCACGGAGATGGGCAGCTCTCGCCCAGACTCACTAACCAGCCAGTCCTTGCATGTCTGCAAAAACCAGGTCGGGGTGGATGGAGAGATTGTACATTAACTTGGTGCACGCATGCAGATAGATTGGGGCTTACGACTCTTCTTTAACTGATCTGGAGCGTTAAAGCCTGCATGCTTCTTTTGATACCGCTCCATAGGTCTTTGCACTCTTTAAATAAAACGTTTGCAGTCTAACCTCTGTGTGTGTCCGCGTCCTTTCCTTCTGCAGGCTGCTGCCTGTAGACGTGGCAGGCAGGGAATGCCTGCCTGCCTGCCTTCCATTCAGCAGGATGAATTCTGCTGCGTTGTAGCTATTAAATTTGAAGCTCAGGAAGCTCGTATCCTTGTGTAACTTACTTTTGGAGCTTATTTCTGCCTTTTAACTGCATGACTTTTAGTAAATAATTTTTGCCTAAATTCCATTCCTTTTTAATGTTCTGCATTAAAAAAAGATGCAATTTAATCAGTGGCTAATGGAGTTAACTGATTTCACTGTAATTAGTAAAAAAGCAAGAGACATGATTGATAAAGTAATTATTTTAGTATCAGCGTATAGTGAAATTGTAGCAACATCATGCTACTTTCCTTGTCACTTTTTAGTGTGACAGAGGAATATGAAGAAGGGCATATATGCACGCATAGACTTTTATGATGTCTTTTAGATTTCATTACATATTATATTAAGGAGTTCTAGGCAGGGCTTTCCTTCCCATTTTAAGAAGAATTTCCTTGAATGTAACCTGATTTTTTTTTAGTGGTTTGACCATCTAGGAAAGATGATGAGTACCTGTGGAAGAGTAAAAAGGGAAGTTAGCACACGGAGTGCATAATACTATAAGCTGTCACAGCCACATTCACAAATTACAGAAGCTGAAATCAACATAAAGCCCAGAACTGCCACCTTGGCATTCAAGTGACACATCTTCTGTGACAGAGCCAGGCAGTCCAACAGCTTAGCTGCTGCCCAAAAAGGCAGGCATCACTTCTCACTTTCACCGTTAGCCTCCAGCTTCGTGTTTCCACCTTCCTTTTCTCCCTTCTCAGGTATTTCACTGAGGTGTCAGAGCTCACTAGTCCACAGCAGCAGGTCACTAAAACATTGACAGACAGGCAGAGAAGGCGCACGGGAGGAGAGGTTCATTTTCCTGAGCTCAGTAGAAAGGGATGCTGGTAGATTTGGATCAAATGAGAGATCTGAATCTTACCTGGTCAAAGTCCTCCTCCCCGCTCCGTTAACAATTCAGGTAGAGCAGAACTGGTCAAATGTACACTCAAATATCTATATTGGAAAAGCATGGAACCTATTTAATATTAAGCAATATTTGCTTTTTTGTAGGAGTTCCTTCCAAAGACTCTGTCAATAAATCATGTTACTGGGTCATGTTTTGTCTGCAGGTCATCTGCAAATCTGTCTGAATAAGCAAATACCACTTGTAGCTTTTCTACCTCAGGGCCAGAATCCACATGGAACGAAGTAAAGGGGGAACTCAGAGAAATTCCTTACAGCCACTCTGCAGAGAGCTGTGGGTGTTCATCCCCTCCGGAACAAGCTGCAAAGCCTGATCCGGAATCTCATGAACACACCAGGCTAGGGGGGTGTGTCTGTATCTCCAATGGTGCTCTGATACCAGGCCATCCTTGAGGCGTGACTGGTTTCGTAAGGGAGAGCTCTAGAGCCATACCTTGGAAAAGGTAATGCCATCGGTGAATGGTACTCCTTGATCTCTGCTAGGCCATACAAAATGGTTTATTCGCTAAAAAGTGATGACCAGCTTCTATATGGAACAAAAAGACTGGCATTCAGAGAGCCTATTAATGTTCAGGCTAGCTGCTGTTTGATAATGCATGTGAACAGTTTTAAAGAAAATTATAGCAATAAACCACATCCCTTTGTCATTATGTTGTCAGAACTCAGTATCAAGGTAGACAAAGGTTAATTAAAACTCCCATTTACTTCTTAAAATCAACCTGTTTAAATCTGCAGTTAGGTAAGTAATGTTAAGATGTAGGTTTATCAGAATATTTTAAAGCTATTAAAGCAAATAATATATAAGTACTATGTATGTGCTGCTGGTGTTTTAAAGAAAGTGAGCCACTAGTTAGCCCCTGGAACAATAGTCTGCTAATTGCTAAACCAGCTTTTAACAGCCTTAAGCTTTCTGGCAGATGTAGAGAAGACATTTTCTTCAATTCAGTCACTCAAATAATTTAGTTAAATAACTACTTAATTGGTAGTCAAGAAACTAACTGGGAATTGAAAAAATCCAAAAGCTTCCAGAGTATAATTAAAAAAAAAAGTCTGCTAATTCTAAAAACACAAGAGCCGTGCTAAGTACAAACAATTAGTGCAATTCATGACTTGCAGAATCTTTCTTCAATAACTCATTATTAATATAAATTATTGTGTATTCAGGTCATTGAAACATTTTTTCTGAACAAGAAAAAAATAAGACTGATATTAATTCAATTTCCATTCAAGTGCATCTTCATAGAAATCACAAGTACCCACCATTATATAGTAAATAAGACATGTACTAACAATTCTGAAATGAGAAAAATGAAAAAAAATAAGGGAACAGATTTTTATTTTTTTTCTGAAATAAATGTGCACAGACATAACCTATCCTCCACTTCAATAAAAATACCAAAAATATGTGAGGGAGTACTCCCTTTTTATCAGGGCATAAGAAATTATGTTGCCAGAATGCTAAAAATTCAGTATACATGCTACAAAATTGGGTATCATATTACATCTCCTTGAAAGCAGAGAAAGGGAGAACTATTATGACTGAAAGAAAGTACCACAAGTCAAATAGACCAAAAAGCTGTCTGTTTTACTGTGTCGCACAAGAAGGCCATCCTCCTATTATTTTTCCAGGCTACCACACTGACGCTGACCCATCTACATTAAAAATGAAGGGCAGTGATGCACGACTGCAAAAGAATCAACAGGATCCAAATAACATTAGTTTTCTGTCTAGTCTATCGACCTATCTAATTCAAGAAAGCTTGTATTTTGTTTTATGATCTCTATCAGATATACTGTAAGAGGTAGTTTTCTTACCAAAAATAGTATCTATTTGGGAGTCAGAACTCCCAAGCATCAACTGTTCCCTGCTGTGTGTATACCTATCTACATATAATAGTACCTGCCTACCTACCTGCCTGCCTACCTACCTACCACACAGCTAAGTACAGTGTGCTGAGCTGTAATTAAGCAGTGTTAGTGCAGTGCTTTGGAAATCTTGAGCCAAAGGTACTATAATAACGTAAAAGCATTAGGCACTATAACAACGTAAAGTATTATTTTACTATTGAAAGTAATGCTAGGCACTTTGCATCACAGCTCTCTGCAATTCGAGAACATAGTATTACTGAATGTGTATAAATACAGAGTACAGCTACTTAATTACAAAGTATTGCTATTATTTTCCATGAAGGTAACAGCTCTGTGCGTCAGTGTAATCTGACGTTTGTGGATGGTTCTTCCATCAGTCAGATGGAGCCAGTTAAGAATCTCCAGGTCTAAAAACCTAAGTATCTACTATCTCTGCTAAAAGATCCACAAAGTGTTACTTGAAGCTGATAGCAGATTCATAAACCTCTCCAAGGATATTTTCCTCAAGGAGGTACACTGGTGTAAACATTAAGTAAGCCAAGAAATATTTTTGGAATGTTAAATAAATTAGTTCACTATTAGAATACATGGGTTTTCTAAGCAAAGGGAAGGAAAGGATAGTATTAAGAGGTCAGACAATGGCTAATACAGAATTCAGCTTAAATGAAATAATTTTTGCAAGGTCCAGGATGAATTGTTTGCACTGCACACTAGGTGGTGTACTTGACTTGCACTCTCAGAGCCTAAAGTCAGTCAAGAGGCATATTTAATTTAATTTAAATCATTAATAGTTGTAAGACGTCAAAGTACAGCCTCTTCATGAGAACAAAAAGAGTGACTGCTATTTATTAAAAATAAAATATAGGCCAAAAAAAATTACCACATTTAATCACTTCTGGTACCAGACCCTTGAAAGATAACTTGGTAAAGATTTTTAAACAATCATTTGAAAAATTCCTTATGAAATACTAAGAAATCCTGAAAGTTTTTTATTGTATGTGTTATTTATACTTGTAGGACATTTGCACTATTAAATTATGGCGTTCAGTAACAGAATGCATTTTTCTGAGGAAAAAAGAGAAGCAGGATGTGTCTGCTATTCTATGAAAAGCTGCATGTAGTTTCCTCCTATTTTGTGGGAGAACGTTTGGAAGTTTGCACCATTTGCAGTGTGAGCTCTCCTGCCTTTCACCACCATGCTGCGTAATCACTGGTTTTAAACAGCTGAGAATTAAAATTGTTGTTTCTTTTTGAGTGAATTCTTTCAAGCCCTCCTGACTTCAAAATCAAGTAAAAGTTATAAAAGCTTGATTGTTTTCATTGGCAAGTTACCTTTTGTATCTGTTAAAATATGAACACAATACCTACACAACCTTATTTCCCCCAAACCTCCAACAATAAATTCTTACATTACCATTGTATTTGGGATAAAGTACCAATAGATTTGAACACAATAAGGTATATGAATACTTCTGCATCATAAGAATGCTGAGTCTTAAACTATATTTAAAAAAGCCTCTAGCGTTTCATATGAAAGAACATGTGACTTCAGCTCTTAGTGTTAACAGTTTATCTTCACTTCAATCATACTAAATTACAGTTGTCACTATGCTTGGTAAATATAAATTAAAAAGAACAGAACTGCAAATAGTTATTTTTTATATCCAATATATAAGTTCTATTTGAAGTCCTATTTGCAACAGGAATGCATCATAAAATTATTACCTCTTCTCTGAAAAGAAAAAAGTCTAATTATACGCCATATCTTTGGATGTTTTAGGAGACTGAATTTAAAATTCCAGGTAGAGCTTATAAATGTAGTCTGAATCAGTGTGATGCTCTGGAAGTTAGCTAGATGGCTCCAGATCATATTTTATATGCAAGTGTACAGGGATTGCTTAGATTGTATTCTGTTGACACACTATACCACAAAGAAGATTACATCAGCTTCTGCTTTATAAGATTACCTGTCTTCCAGGGAAAACAATGCCGCTCCAAAACCACTTTAAATATAGCCATATACCTATAGAAGGTACAAAATACACAAAATAAGTGTTGAAGTTTAACATAAGAAATGATAAACACCAACAGCCCCTTAGCTTTTTCTTTACTCATTCCTACCCCTTCTAGGGATTTCATCTTATTATCCCATACCTTATCCAGATTGTCGACTTTTATATGCCAATTTGTTTTCTGGTCTTAAAAACACTATACACATATAGTAATTTATTTTTCATCTATTATAATTTATATGATGCACTCTATTCTTTATGTCTACTGCATAGACCAACCCAAAATCCTGTGATTGCTTCTGTTAACTTCCAGATCAAGACATCTACACGACCAATGATAAACTGATTAGCCAGTTCTGCATGATTACTAAATTCTGTACAAGGAAAGATGCTGCAGAATAGATGCTTCATACAGATAAATGAACTACCAAAAATACATTTCCAAGTTTCTTTCATGCAACTTGGTATACCTTAGCTGAACGGTCATTTCTTAAATATGCTTAGAAACTATCCAAAAGGCAGAATGGAGGAACATAGATTCTCTGTGAACTGAGAATTAAGATTAACAGTTTATTGATTATCTTCATGGTTGCAAAATGGGAATACATAAATATTAAATCTCCCTATTGTGAACATAACTCGATGTAGTTTCAAACATAAGTGTTCAGTCACAGTTCTCTAGACATTTTCATTTTTTGAAATAATCTGCATCCCAGCCTTCCTGTTGGAAAACTGACATGTGCAGCACATTTTTTAATCTCTTTTGTTCCTCAGGTGTCGCTAGTTGTCAACGTTGCGAGTGAGTGTGGGTATACAGATAGCCACTACAAGGCCTTACAACAGTTACAGAGAGACCTCGGCCCGTATCATTTCAATGTGCTGGCATTCCCATGCAATCAGTTTGGCCAGCAAGAACCAGACACTAACAAAGAAATTGAGAGTTTTGCGCGAAAGACTTATGGTGCCTCCTTTCCTATGTTCAGCAAAATCACAGTCAGCGGAGCCGGTGCAATTCCTGCTTTCAAGTACTTAATTGGTGAGTAATCAGGTACATTGGGGGGTTGCGTCCCTCTGACGCAAGATACCATCTAACAGAAAAAAGATACCTATGACTGTGTTCACAGAATCATAGCGCAGAACTGTCAGGCTCAAAGAGGTCAGAAATCATGTAGTCTATCCTCCTGCACAAGGCAGGATTTCTCTCGATGTCACCCCTGACAGCTTTGTCTAACCTTCTAAAAAGATCTCCAGGGATGAAGACACTACAATAATAGATTCCCTGTAAAGGCTAGTCTAATAAACCTCTACATGGAATACAGGTTTTGAAATATTCTCCTGTATGCATACAACACCTGATCTTCCTTCTTCTACTTTACAGTCTCATAAGTGCTTCTCCTGTAACATGGTTGCTGCAGGCTGGATTTATAAGATTCATCTCAAGAGCTGTAGGATAAGTGGAAGCAAAGCACCTGAATAATTTACTTCAACAATCAAAAAGTGAAACTAGGCACCAAGAGATGTCCTTGAATACTCCCTTCCTCATTCCTTGCCAAGCATTAGAATAGTTGTACTGTACAGTTCCTCCAGTTCTAATCTGCATGATAGCTAGCACTAGACCTGAAGAGGTTTTGCTGGTTCTTAGCAGACAGCTGACAAAATACACTGTAAAGCAGGATATTCTCTATCAAGGCACTGCTTTTCTTGCACTGAATGAATGCTCTAAATACCATTTAAATGCTAAACTAAAATCTCAGTCTTTATCCAATATGAAGGAAATGTCTTCCAACAATGATAAATAATAAAGCCCAATATGACACAGTATCACCTGAGATGCATTCTGCAAGGACCATACCGCTGCTGCTTCTCTCCAGCACCACAGTGTTCTCCCACATACTACTGAATTTAAAGCAGTGTTGGTAGTATGATTTTTGGCTACCCCAAGCACACCTCCTTCCAGGTGTCTGTAAGATCTTTCTGCTAGCCAAACTTTAATCTTCTTTACATCTTTTCATTTCTGTTTTGCCCAGCGAGGTTAGTACTGCAGACACATCACATGAAACTTGCAAAACTTCTGTTTCCCTGTTGGTCCACATGCAAAGGGAGGCTGCTGGAGACAGTATATTTATGCAGCATAATGACAAGATAGTCAACAGTGTAGATCTGGCTGTGTCTTGATGATACTTTGAAATATCTTCTGATTCCTTGTGAGACTTTGCCCAGTGTATGATCAATGAAAAAAAATGCTAATTTGTCTTTAGCGTCTGTACTTGTGCTATTACTGGGATAAGGCTCTTGGTCTGATTGAAAATCCTGAAAATTTTGTTAGTCACATAGAAGAATAGTAAAGGATAAAAATGCAACCCATGTAAAATGAGTATGTGGTCATGGAGGGAAATGCTGTAGTATATGATGATTAGGAGGAAACCTCCTGGAACAATTTACCTTGTTATTTTTTCATGTAGCATTTCTTGAAACATTCTTCTGAAGCACATGATACTGGGTGCTTTTGGAGGAAAAATTCTGAATAAGCAAGCAAATAATCAGTCCTGGTACAGCTATACTGTTATACCAAATTCCATTTTCCTATCAATGTTCAACTGTTTCAGATTTATCTATGTAGCACAGACACACACACGCATGCACGCACACTTTAACACCGAAGATAGTGCTTTCTCTTGTCTGCCTATCTGTCTCAAGCTTGACTGTTTCTATTAGTCTCCGAGGGGCTACTGCCTAGTTAAAGCTCCCTGTCTGTCAGAAAATTAATCTTCTTATTCAGTCCGAACTCCTCCTTAATTTTACATTCCTTCTTCCTCTGAGAGGGTAATCATCAAATTGACATGAACAAATGTCAGGAATTGGCTAACATGGTTTTCTAAGTTTGCACATTTTTTTGCCTGTAGATTCTACAGGAGAAGAACCAACCTGGAACTTCTGGAAATACCTGGTGGACCCCAATGGGAAAGTAGTAAAGGCCTGGGACTCTACTGTCTCTGTTGAAGAAATAAGACCTTATGTTACGGAACTTGTAAGGAAAATCATCCTGAAGAAGAAAGATGAATTATGACTTTCAAAAATCCCAGCATGCCAATTACATCTTTATTGAGAATTAGAGCTGGAGTTTGTCTTTTCACATTCCAAAAGAGAGTATATGGGGAAGGGAAATCATGACCAGTGGAACCTATATTCATCATCCTAAGAATGTAAAAAACAGCAAGTTATCATGGTCAAAATAATTTAATTTTTTTTCCTCCAACTGAATTAAATTTTACCTTTCTGGGAAAGAACTCATCAGCCATTGTTTCTTTCCCAATTCAAATTATTAATTGTTGGTAATACTACAGGAAGTCAGTTCATGTACCTGTAGCAAGAAGGCTCAGAATAATGAGAATTTCCTGGTTGGGATCTCACTGACATCTACAATTCTGTTGTCATATTTTTATCGCAAACTGAATGAAATAATAAAGAGTAAAAAGTGCATGATTGAATGAAGGCATGTCCTAGGAAGAGGGCCAAAACAGATACCTTCAAACCAGGCAGACTTAGATAGATACATGTCTTTCTACTCACCAAGGCCAAATATATTTAATTTCATCTGCCCAGAAAGTCAGTTAAGGGCATGGGGAAAAGACATCTATAAAACTTAAATGAAAGTAATGTGAAGACAAAGTCTTTGTAAAAATTCTCCAAAAGCTATAAGAAGAATGTCTGCACTTTTTCACCCAGTAAAGAATATCAGATGATATTTAAAGAGCCATTTGAACATCAGTAGGACCTGGGCCTATAGAAAATGGCTATTTCTTTCTTCTATTAGCATTTTGCCTTAGAAGAATTACTCTAACCTCATACAATTGATGTTAAATTTATTTTTCAGTTTATAACACCATCTGATTTTGCTGCATGTACAGAAAAACATTAGAGAATCAACATTTTCCCATGAAAATAATTTTTCAAATGTTTAATTGTTGCATAATGTTACATTGTTTAATACTACATTAATGTTACAAATGTTTAATGGCACCTCTTTCAAATGCAGTACTCGGGCACCTGCTCAGATTTCAGACTGCAGAACTTAGCTCATACTAAAATAGTAACACTAACAATTACAGCCTCATTGTTCTTTGACAGAAACTCTTTGAAATCTTGTCAGCAGGAACTCTTTTTATCTCAACAAAAACACAATGTACAGGTCCCCTGCTCTTAACCCTGGGATGCTTTAAGAAGAATCTACTCTTGACCAGTTGCAGTATTATTGACAAGTGAAAGCTTTTTTGTGCTTTGTAATGCTTTTTAAAGCAGCACAAATAATATTTGTCCATATAGTTGTCAGCACCCAAGTGTATGAATAAGCCTTAATTGACCTGACCATAGTAAGAATTTTTTCCAACTCATCACTGCCATTATAGCTCTTCAGTATCCAAACAGGCTCTAGTTGAAATCAAAGGCAAGTATTATGGTGTAAATGGCTTGCAGAACAAGAGGGAAAAGAAGAGTACCGAAGAAATACTGGAAATAAAAGGGTTGATCCTAGCATATATTATAGTTCCCATGCTTGAACAGCTGCTGTCTCCTGAAGTCTTGGACTCATTCTATGGAGCGGTCTAAGGAAATAAGAGCTAGAGGTACTTTAGGATTTGCAGACAGACCCTGAAGGGCAGTTACAGAAGTACAAGAGCAAAAAGAGACTTCAAGTAAGAAGGTAGAAATGAGAAGGAAATGAAAATACAGTTTGCAGCCAAAGAATCTTTGGGACAAACAGGGCATGGAAATGTTCATGTCATGTTGATACTACTGAGTATGTTCCAAGCTATATCAGCTACTTCTTACTTGAGTGTAACTTCAGTGCAGGAAATTGGTGCTCGTGGCAGTGAATATGCCTGTATTTTCCTCCTCTGATGGTGAGAAAAGTGAACTCTACAGTCCATTCAGTCATTTAGTCTATTCTTACATGAATCACCCTAAGACAATGGTTACTAAGGATATCACAAAGAAAGGACAATCATGCCCAGCTGATACTGTGCTGGGACAGAGAATCCAACTACTAGAAAAAGAGGTCTTTTATTACTCTATAGACTGTTTCTCTTTTCTCTGTCCGTTGATACTAATGCAATGCCTCAGCATTCTGTTAGCAAGTGCTGCAGGGCTGAAAATTTTCTCATTAGAAAGTATGCTTCTGTTTTACAACTGAAGCCTGGGTGAGCCCAGACCATGCTTTGAAAGATGTTTTAAGCCCTCTGTATTTCAACTTTGGTGTTCAACTTCAAACAGAACCCTGAATTTACATAGATATGATCTTACATTCTCTATTAGACAAATTCTAGAAGTCTAAAGAGATATAATGGCAATGATCAGTTGGAAAGAGTTCATACTATATGGACAAATACTGTTTGTGCTGCTTTCAAAAGCATTACAAAGCACAAAAAAAGCTTTCACTCATCAATAATACTGCAATTGGACAAGAGTAGATTCTTCTTAAAGCATCCCGGGGTTAAGAGCAGGGGACCTGTACATTGTGTTTTTGTTGAGATAAAAAGAGTTCCTGCTGACAAGATTTTCAAAGAGGTTTTTGTCAAAGAATAATGAGGCTGTAATTGTTAGTGTTATTATTTTAGTATGAGCTAAGTTCTGCAGTCTGAAATCTGAACAGATGCCTGAGTGCTACGAATAACTTAATAGTGATGACTGTTAGAGTTGGTGTTCTTATCAGTTTGGCAATTTAAAGGGACCTAAGGTAAGTATTACATATGCAAGCTTTGAAACAACAACAAATTTGAACAGGCAAATGATTTTAAGCAAATATCTACTTTCTCTAAAGTTATCAGAAACATTTTCATGTTTAAATGATGCATGTGGCATATATTCCATCCTTTGTTGCACTGGAATCAGTCTGTAGAACATATGCTCTGGTCTTTTAATCAAAGTTACAGAGTAAAAGTAAATATTCTCGATTGTAGATTAATTCATATCTACTCATGCTATAAGTACTTCATGACTTCCTGCTCAGAAAAATAGCAAAGCAAATTGGCACTGTGTTGAATTTGTCTGTTAAGACTATATAGAGGGCATGCAGCGATCAGAAATTACTTTTTTGTCTCATGCATTCCAACAGTTTTAATCTGACAGAGATCTTCCCTACAGCAAGTCCCCAAAACTGTAAAACAGCTCTGAATATATAGCATGAGACTATTGTCTTTGCAGCTTGTCTATGCACAGAAAATATCAGCGTGCATTAACAGATGAGCACATTTTTGAATGGAGAGTGATTATCTTAATCATCTAAGACTTGATCTCTTACAGTTTGCAACTTCGAAGGTGTAAACTCTTGGCATGTTGATTTAAACACTAAACTAAGCACCTAGACACATGATTGTACAGAGTCATGTGCCACCTGTGGCATGCCAGAGGGAAAAGAAGTAGTTTTAAAGCCTAACTATAAGTTTAAAATTAGACAGGACACATTTAATCTTTCAAAATTTTGTCTCATAAAGAATGTAAAATCAGACCTACATATATTCAAAGCTCTGTTTTGAAATGGAATATGCTACATGGAAATAGAGCAATTGAATGGAGCAATAGAGAGGGGTTTAACCCCTTTTTTTTTTGGCATTGTAAGGAAAACAAAACCAAACAGCCTAGTTATCCTTACAGCCACCTATGGTATTTTAGTTATATGCTAGGGACATTTCACTCAAGTTTCTATTGTGATTCTGGTCTGAAACCTCAGCAGCAAACCAGACACAATTTCTGTCTACTGGATGGTACCCAGTTTATCATTTCAAACACATCAGCACCTGGTTCAATAAATAGCTGACCATAGTCAGTACTTTCAGAAGACTGGACATCCCTTGGATTAAGCAAAACAAATTTTATGCTACCTTCAATTATTGGACCAACCAAATACACCCTATACACATTTACATTTATACTGCACCTACTTGGAGAGCCAAATCAAATTTAACAAGCTTACCTCTGACTCATTCACAGAAAGAGTCGAGTAAGCAGAGAAATCAGGTATTCTCTGTGACATGATTAACAGATCCTGGAGCAAAAACATCACTAACAATACACAAAGGAGTTTACAAACCCTTTGATGGATGAGATATTGAAAGTACCGAGAGATTCAAGAACTAATTCTGAACCATATTAAAGTTCCATACGAGAGACATACACAGAGCAGAAGGAAATAACTGAGCTGTACCTGAACATCATCACAGAGGTGACTCTGTGATCTAATGCTACACAGCTAACTCATCTACCTAGCCAGCTCGCATAGTGATATCCACAATATAGGATAAGAAACAACAAAACTCAGCTACATCTTTTATGCCAACTCTGCAGCACCTAAGCATAGGCAACAGTGGGGGCCTGTCTAGTTATAATGGCTGACCTTTTCCAGCTGTCTCTATACAGGAGCTGAAGTCACCCCTGAGTAACTTTCCATTCTTAGCCTAGAAAACCTGATCCAAGCAGTCAATCTACAGGCCTAAGAGATAAGGCATGCTGTTTTATCTCAAAGCATTGCAAGACACCTGCTCAACAAGATCTTCTAAACTAATTCCAGAAAATGAGAACAGCTGAAGGATAATTGCATTTTAAGTAAGCAGAGTTGTATTCTGGAAGGGAAGCACAGACATGGAAGTTTTTGAGGCAATTCTGCTGATGTAGACTGTTTTCCTCGACTCAAACAGAAATAACAGCATCCACAGAGTCAGGGACAGATTCTTTCCTAAGCACTAATTGATGGAACAACAACAGTAAAATGAAATAATAGTATTATAGAACAATAGAAAAGACTGAAGTACAATTTCTTGAGGAACAAACTTCTGCAACACCTGATCTATAAATGCAGTTCTGTGGAAGAACACTTTCCCGTCAGACAGAAATTAAGAAATTCTAGCTTCGGGGAGCTGTAGTTTTAGTTTCCTTAAGTGAAAGGTGCAGTAAGAAAGCTATTATTGTATTATATAAAATAGTCCTCTGTCTTTTTTGTCCTCCTTTCCCTAAAGACATTGCTGTTTCATCATAATTAGTGCTTTTGTATGAATTAGATGATAAACCATTATATTTTTATTTAGCAAGCAAGTTAATCTGATAATGATAAATAAAGAAGAGCTGCCGAGGAAAGTGTCCATAACCCACAGATTGTTCATCCATCCTTTAAAAAAGGGCACAATAGTCAGGCTGTTCTTGTACTCAAAGAGCTTGCCGAATTCCCAGTTTAAATTATAAATCAGCTTCTCTAACCCTTAATTAGAGCCACACCACTCGTTCCAATTTGTGATTACTTCTGTATTCAAAATACTAGTTATTTTATTACTAGTACTTTACAGTCCTCTGGAGAGAGCACTAACCACTAGAGACATGTAGGGAAATGTTTTCCTGCCATATAAGGATTTTACATGTGAAGTCTCCTCTTCCAAATCCAGACAGAGAAAAAATATTTTAAGTTTTCGAGCAAAAGTAACTCCGAAACCATCAGTTTGGTTAAGCTGAAACATTTTGTTTGGATACAATTGATGAGATATGTGTCAAAGTTGACATTCATATTTTCAAACTTTATAAATAAAATATTAAAATTGAAAAGAATTTCAAACGAAGAAACAGAATCTAAATGCCAGTATAGAAAGCTTTGATGATTTTAAAACTTAAAAATTTATACTGTGAATTTTGTCAAAACAGCTATTTTTCTGCAGCTTAGGGAACAATTTGGTTAAAAAAATTGACAATTCCTAATAATCAAATGTTCTTTTGAAAAAGTCTTGCTAGCTTCAGAGACTGTCAGTCTATTCTGCACATAGCTATACTGAAGTCAACAGGTATAAATCATTGAGTAAAACTGCAAGATCAAGCCTCTGAATTATATGAATCATTCAGTCTTACGGAATACCAGGAATTGCAGGACACCATTTCTAGTTGTTAACTGTATGCACAGTAAATGTGTTTGTCAAGCCCAAGATTAAGAAACTGGGAATGAAGAGTTCATTGAAACAGTTTCAGAAAACCAAAACATTTCAAAGAAATGACTTAAAAATTAATGTAATATGAATAATCCATGCAATAAACATGTAATCAATATAATTTTAATAACAAATAGAAAAAAGAACACAATACAGATTTATTTTTTTTAAGATTTAAGAAGTTAACACTAATAGACAGCCAGCTGATTAGGGATAAACCTTTCCCAATTATCAGGTGTGAAGTTGTATGCAATGAAAAGGTATTGCATGTGCAGACGGGAAGTTCAGAGTAAATGATCTCAATGCCAGAGGAAGATTACAGAGCAGAGGCATTCTTTTATTATCAATTACTAATAAAAAGCTGTATTACTGCAAGTATGGCAAGTGGATGTATAATCATTTGTCATCAGGAAATTTCTCTGCCCGGTGACTACTTAATCTGGTCTGATTTAGTTCTCCATCAATTCTACCTGTCAATTTAAAAAGTTCATTGCTTTTCTAGCCTTTCACCTGCGACCATTTCTTTTGATTCTTTTCCTGACATCTGTTTCTGACATAACTTAAGCTGAAAACCTCACTTCACAAAGTATCACCATACCTATTAAAATGTATTCTTAAAACATCTGTTAGTAGGTGAAAACACAATAGATGAAAGGAGGAAAAGGGGTCCAATGGAAGGTGTAATAATTTGAAGCTATTTCTATTTTCTCTTTCTCCTGGTTTAGTTCATAATCAGTGTTGCTTTTCTCCCTTTCTCTATTAACAGCAGGACAGCAGAGGATAAAAGAGATGTTTAAGATGCTTCTGTTGGCAGTGTTTTGAAGGGGAAATCCTGTCTTCATACAGGATGGACGGGGATCATTCTACTTTGGTTCCAGAGTAGTGGTAGTAAGATTTTAGCACAATGGACTACTCTCACTTGGTGGAATTGAATCATTCTGAATCATTGGCTCTCAAAGAATGCTCTGGCCATGCTTTTGTGCCATAAAACTCAGGAGATGAGCCTCAGCCTCCTCCTCTGCTTCTGATAGAAAAAACATTCCAGTAACGTAGCTGAAATTCAGCTGGCCAGGATCAAGGTAAAAAAATTTCTCGTGAGTCTGTCCTAAGATACACTCTTCCTTAAGTTCTGTACCAGATACGCAAGCTCCGTAACTGCTGCTGATGACAATATCAACAAACAAAAATTAGCTGTTTACTCTGCATCCCAGTCTTACAGTGAATACTTGTCTGTGTTTATTTTGTATCCTTCAAAACATAATTTCTAAGCACTTTAGTATTTATTGAAAATCCTCCTGAAGAACCCTTGTTTAAAATAATACCTACTAGGCTGAAATGCACCTGGTCCTTCCAAACAAGCTATACTCTGAACTCCTTCTTGAAGACTCAGTGCTTTGTCAAAGACACACATCGTTTTCTTCTTTCTTCTGAAGATTATGTATGCACTAAAGCACTGCATGTGAAAAAGCTGCTGCAGATTCCTGCATCGTGTGATGTCCAGACCAGGTACTATCAGTGTTGGACTTTGCTTCTTGCCTTGTAAATGTCTCCTTTCTGATACTAACTAAGCATGTGAGTTAATCAATGATCTTATTTTCCTCTCATTTGATAGAGTTGCTAATACTATGCAAAATATTTGTGAGTTAATTAATGAGTGCACGAACTAACATCCTACATGGAGGCTGGTGCTTAAAAAATACAGTATAATAAGAACAGAAGTCATAAACCAAGAAAAACACAAAGCTATATACTAGCAATGGCTACATAAATGTGTTGGAAGGGCCGAGTGCCTAGCATCTATAAAGATTTGGCCTTTTTTGTGTATTACATTACTAGCAGCGAGTTATAAACTCATTTTCTTGCAGCTCTTTACCAGCTTGAATGGCAGAAATGCAGGAAATCAGTTGTTCTCAGGAATCAAAATCATCTTGAGCCACAGCAACTGAGGAATAATGACGTAAAAAACATTCGTAGAACAGTCAGTTGTGCTTCTAACAACTATCAGTGTAGTCTGGTTAGCAGTCTTAGTTTGTGTACTTTAGTAGCTTCAATTTTTTTGAGAAATGGTATGTGGCTTATTCTAAATTTAGTCTGTACTGAATGTAATTAGGTTCAAAACATGAATATTTTTAGGGAGACAAAAACCAACAAGAATGTTTGTTACTGATGGAGCAACTATAGTAATAATCAGGAATAGTAAAGTGGAACATTTTTAGTCAAGGACGATAACGACTATTCTGTTACTAAGGCTCACAGAAACCTTACAGCATCATGAAAAAGGGCTTGATATTGACCTTACAGATGAAGCAACTAAGCATGTGGGTGACACCATTTTCCCAAAAGCATGTAACACATGAATGAAAAGCAAAGAACAGAACTTAATGTTCTGCTTCCAAGTTTGTACAGAACTTAATATTCTGCTTCCAAGTTTGTACAGATGTATCTATCACCTTTAGTTAATTCAACAAAAGAAAGCAAGTTATGTCAAGTAAAAGCTGATTGATTTGGCAGTAGTTGAAGTGACAAATAGATGGCAACGGACAAATGAAGTAATTACATTCCCTTCCATAAGACAAACAGCAATGCTGCTGTAAATTAGGATAATTTAGCTTGATTCTGCTTTGACTACTTCTGTTGAGATGTTCATCATGTCTATGACAGTGAGCTGCACCGATACATTCCACTTCATTAGCAATACAGAAACACTTCCTGTCAAAATCCCTGGTGCAAATTCCAGGTATGGAAGAATGATGAAAGTCTTAGGTTTCATTAAAGGTGTACTGGCTTAGTCTTGGCTGGAAGAAAAACTACATCTGATACCATATTAGTGAACACGCTAAACTGTATCTTCTTGCTAATGGGTAACACATCTTCTGTGATGACTAACTCCAATGAAAGAGTTATAAAGATATGCCCTACATTCTTTTTCAGGCTTTGGACCTTTCAGTATGACACTTTCCCAAACTATTCACCTTCTCACTTCATCTGACAAAGAAGTGTTTAAGTGTCTTTTTTCCTCAAGTCAAAAAACACTTCCTGCAAAAATACTGGTAGTATGTATCGCTAAAATTTTTTAATTCCAGGAAAGCTGACAAGACCTCATGTGGAAGATCGCTATCCCTTTGATATCTCAAGCTGGCCAGGAAAGAATATGGGCAACTAAAGGCAGAGGTGTACGTTGGAATTTGGCACTTATCAACTTCTTCCAGACGCTGACCAAAATGGATGCCAAACAGATAGATTATAAAATTTGATTAAGAAGGGTTCTGTTGAAAAGCCAATTTCTTGTCTCTTCTTGAGCCACACTTCTGCCATAGTTGAGCTACATGAAGTAGACAATCAGGAATGAAATGAGCACAAGATACAGAATAAAAGGACTGTGTGAAGGAAGACATTGGCGATCCTATTGCTCCACAAGAAGTGGAGAAAAGTAGACAGAAGTACTTTACTCAGAAGCACGTACAGAAATTCCCCCCCCAGGTTGTCTGTCAAATCTTTTCTTTGACTGAGAGGAAGTTACTTCGATCAGCACTGGAGAAAACTTGATAAACAGGATATCAGCCTGTTTGTACTCTGTGTGGCTACACTTGACTTACTGAGGGCAAAAAGACTGTCTTTCAAGCCTAGAGGCAGGAGATGGAGAAAGGAAAGGAAAGAAAAGGAAAAGGAAAAGGAAAAGGAAAAGGAAAAGGAAAAGGAAAAGGAAAAGGAAAAGGAAAAGGAAAAGGAAAA
>JAVKLA010000090.1:7276267-7319863 GCA_034782735.1 Sagittarius serpentarius | reverse complement strand
GAAAACATCAGGGTGTTATCAACATTCTTCTCATACTCAACCCAAAACACAGCACTGTACCAGCTACTAGGAAGACAGTTAACTCCCAGCCGAAACTAGGGCACTGATGTTCAAAATTACTTTCTCCTTCTTCATTATTTAGCTCTGTAAAGCAAAGAAGAGCGAGTATAAAGGCAAAATCTATACTATATATTGACTGGGGGAATCAATTAAAAAATAATGTGTATGAAAGACAGTTAAAATTACTTGGAAAATTGGTAGGCTCTAGAGTCACATGAAAAAATCATAACAATACTTTATACATGCGTTCACTTTCGCAGAGAGCATCTCAAATCACAAACACTTCTGCAAACAAGTGTCAGACAACTCCATCATTATCACAGATTTACAGAGAGTTAAACTGACGCACAGACTGGGAAAGCAATTTGCTTACAGCTCTACATCAGCTGAATTGAGAGCAAACCCCAAGATGTATCACATCCTCTTGACAGATTTCAGTCCTTCACTAATGCACAAGAATCAAATAACACAGTGCCAAAACAGATACTCCGCTTTATAATGCTCCTAGCATCAGCCCTTCTTTTTCAGTCCTCTGAGTGACAGCATCTCACTGTACTGCAAGCATGTACCCCTTAAACTTCTGTTCCTCTTTCAGTTTTGAACCTTATGCTGTCATCTGCCTTCCTGAAGCACCTACTACTCATGTGTGATAAACCTCGATGTCATTTTGAGCAGTTACTCCTAATCAGGGCTAGTTACACCATCTTGGCATGACAATTTTGTTTAATTGCATAATTTGCCACCAGAGTACTTTTTAAGGTAATTTATGCAGCTCTTTACCTATTAATAATTAGATTATGCTCTTAAGGAAAAACATTCCATGTAGGTCTGAGGGTGAGGATTGATGCTGATTCAAACAGCTCTATTGGTAGTTCATAATTAATTTTCTGTTCCTTAGAGGCTTGGCTGTAGAAATATGTCCCACACCTCCTAATATGAATGTTTGTTCTCAGCTCTTAAGTAGCAGTCAGTGCAGAGGTACAATTCACTTTGAGTTGTCTCCAAATGGAATGGCTAAATCAGAAGGTTTAGCTTTTTCCTCAAGTCCTCTTTGCTCTAAGCTGTATTCAGTCAGAGGAACTCTTAATTTGCTGAAAAATTACACTAGCCCAGTTCTGCTGGCCAGTATATTGTGGAGTCTGGATAATTAAATGAGAGGCTGTATGCTTTTCACATTAACTGTAGTTTAGATGAAGATTACAATTATTTTTAATGATTACAAGAATTGCTACTGTTCTAATTATTGCATAGTACAGCATATGTATATTTATGTTTATAACTTCATTGGGAAGGCTTGAAAACAGTTGTAAGAAACAGAAAGCCAAAGACACAGTTCCACGGCACCAAGGATTTTGAAAAGGGGCTTTAAGTACAGCCTCAACAATCTCTTGGAAGCCAATATGAGTGCCAGTAAGTCAGTTAAAGATTTGCAGAAGAGTCTGGGTTGCAAGCATCTGAGAAAGTTGGCAGGTTTTACCAGACTTAGTAGAGCTAGAACTTCACTGCAGAAGTGACTCATATTCACAAGGATGATAGCTCAGCACTCAGAGAATATAAGTATCCTGTTTTGGATACAGTTCTGAAAGCTGCTCCTGAATTACCTAGATAATTTGTCTGTTACTTACATGTGTCCTGCAAAGGCCTTTGATCTGTGTTTTTCTGAAAGCTGAATGACCTCATTGTTAGGTTGAAACACACTCCTCACTCGAGAGAGCTATTGCAGGCATCTGTGTAGTAACTTAAACTGATATTGGCAATAGTGGAGAGAGAAAGTGCAACATATTTTATGAGGTCCAAACCACTAGCTCTTACTAGAAGAAGAGGTCTGTGTTTTCTAATTGGAATGGGAAAATAAGGTGATGTGGTTTTCTTCTGACATAAAATATGATGCACATGATCCAGTGGTCAGTGAAGAGCCTCCCACTCGCACTTCAAGTCCTGTTTTTGAATGTCTCATCAAAATAAAATGGTGGGTTTTTTTTTATTTCAGTCCTCCAGCAATTACATAGTTAATTCAGTCACTGAGGTAGATAACTCAAAGTTCACTTCTATTTCATGTAAATCGTTCCAAATAATTGGAACAACAGGGCGCACCAATTATTATCACTCAGGAATCATGGCCAGTACAAATTAATTGCATGATATAAATGACATTACTGATTGATAAAAAAAGATTTTGCCACTTCATAACATTTCAGCCTTCTTTGAAACCAAACCATTAAGTTTGGAGAAAGAATCCACCCTTACTCCAACTCTGATTCAGATCTGCCCTATACTTAGTAAGTATGAGTGGAAGATTGTGTAAGACTGAGCATAAAACTGTGGTAAGTAATTTTATTTGTTCCAAATTGGTGTAGTAATATTTCTGAGTAGAAAATTGTTATCCGATTTCTGAATAATAAGAGAAAAATCTCCAAAGGTAAAATAACAAAATGAAATCCAAAAATAACTGAGATTTTTCTATATTCCTAAACATCTCTTTAACACTTAATTTGGGAATACTCAGTTGAAAAGGTGAACTGAACCACTCCTGGGTTCGATTCTCTAATAAATCTCTTTTTCCCATGGTTTTTGAATTCTGGTATGAACAGAACCTCAATGGAAACAGACAGAGAAAGGATAACATGGGCAAAAATACCCCCAGAGGGATAAAGAGAGTCAGAAAGAAAATTGAGGATGGGAATTCAGGTTTTGGAAGAAAATAGCTATTAGCAACTGAACAAGGTCCATAAAGACATTTCAAAAGACAAACAACTATTAGACTAGAATTAGGCGTTCCTCCATCCTGGGAAGTTGTAGGATTTTCATGAGGTCTCCCTTCTGAACACAGTATTGACAGCCTCACAAAGTCTTGAATCAGTGTCCAAAACCATGACATTTACCACTGTATTTGGTTTGGTTTTGTTTTTTTTTTCTTGCATGTCTTCTGCTTAAACCTAAATTAATTAGAGAACAAGGTCTATACAGCTATGCTGTTTGTGGGTCTGTCAATCTTTCAGTAATACATTTTTAATACACTGCTTGGTTTCAACCACATCACGTGTTGATTAGCTGACTGATGCATACACACTATCTGGCCAACCAACTAATGGCTTTTGAGCTGAGATTCACCCATCTTTCCCTAATTAGAGACTCTTTCCTCAATCACAGAAACACAATCCCCATGTCTTTAAAAGATTAAGTCACTGTGTTAAAGTGAAACTTGCTCTGAATCGAATGACTGGGAGATTGGTCTCTAAAAAAACTCAAGTATCACAAAAGTTATGATTAAATCCTAACAGGTAGTGACACTATTGAAATAACTGAGGTAAAAAGGCTGCCTTCTGGTCTTTGGTAACCATTTTCCTGTATATATTCTGAATAAATTAATACTCAATGTTATCATAAAACAATTGATCTGAGTAAATCCGATTTCATCTGAACAACACAAGTGATGAAATTACAACTCTCATAAAATATCATAGTAATCTGGCCTTTTTCTTTGTTAGTGTTCAATACTCTTTGATTCCTCCTGGTGTCCCATTTTCTGGAGTCTTTGCTCCAGCCACATCACTGTCATTCATCTTCTCACTCTGTGTAGTGCAACATCAAGTGTTGAGCCTGGTTTTGAGGTCCCTAAAGTCAAGTTCTCAAATTGCTCAAGCTTAAGGCACCCAACAGTTGAATAACTTGCATCTTCCCTGGCTATTCACATATACATCTAAATATTAGGAAGGCAAACCTGTAATTCAGCAGACAGACTCTGACTGAATTTCTGCATTCATTTCAATTGGTGCTAAGTCAGAGCTGAGTTCACAAAATAAAATCAACCAAGCAACTGAATAATATTTATACTTTTTAGCAAGTACAGTCAAACACCCTGATGCAGCAGAACTGTACGTAATAGTGGAATATATCAGTGTCAGGGCTTTAGGTGACCACCAACAGGCCCTGACCAGCATCACCTGGGTCCTCACCACACCCCTGCCCTCTGCTCATTGGTCCAGGAGCCACATTTAAGCTCATATCAGGGCAACCTGACCTTCCTTAAGTTATGCCAGAGCTATACTTGTGCTCAGTCCTGTCTCCTGCTGGCCTGGATTGCTTGCTGGTCCTCCTGGATGAACTTTAGACCTATGGTATAGGTAACTTCCCTCCTGTCCTGTCTCCTAGATGGACCCTGGACTTGACTCAGTATCTTACCTTGCCTGGGACTGCTGATGACCAGTCACTGTCACCAGCCTGGCCATGTTCAGATCCTGCAGGACTGCACCCTGGTTGGTGAGGACACTGCCCTCACCTAAGCTGCCATTACTCCTGGCTCTTGCTGTTGCCTGATGGCTAGAAGACATGAAACTCCCACTTGCCTGGAGTTCATCTCGAGGCCAGACCTGAAATTAAAATGTAAAGTGTTGGCTGAACTAACATGGTCTTATGAATTCAAGTCAAGCTCTACTGATATTGCAGAACTTCCTTTCTCTCTAAAACCTTAACTTTTCCTTGAGGAGGTCACTTGTATGGCAAAGCACTTGATCCAAGTTTTCTTGTAATCTAGAGAGAAGACTGAGGAGCAAGTCCTTGGAGTGCGCAGTGTCTACCCATTTCTTTCCCAGAGTTTTTTTATTATCCCCCCCTCCCATGAGCCAAATCAAATGCAGATATGCACACGTGTGCTATCTTGAGCTGAGATCTACCCACCCTTCTCTCAGGAGAGGGAGGTAACAGAATGACTGCCTGGGCCCCACTTCTTTTTTTAAAAAAAAAAAAAAAAGTGGCCTAAATACCACTACGAAGTGCCCTCTGAAACGAGTAGAAGACTAGTCCCTCAGAAACACTAAATATTACGTGGAGTTCTTACCCCTCATGAAGCCAGGGGGTCCTGAGCCCAACTGAGGTGTGATCCCTCTCAATTACCTCTGTGCCTTGGCTGTCCCGAGACCCTACCGAGGCTTATGGGTGCGGAGAGACCCCCCGAAGTCTCTCCTCGACGTGGGACCGAGCACTGAGGGAAAACCAAGCCCCAGCGAGAGACGCTGGCGTGTTGCCTTTTAGGGGAGCAACCCCGGCGCTGGTCAGCCCCACACGGCCCCCTCCCTCCCTTCCCGAAGGGCGGGAGGCGTTCCGCTCTCTCCTTCACCTCAGGGCGCGGATGGCTCCCGCCGCTCCCCGCCTTGCGGCGACCCCGGGAGGGGGGTAGCGTGGCGGTTCCTGCCCGCCGCCGGCCTCGCTCTCCGCCAGTGCAGCCCCCTGCCCACCCGAGCTCCGCCCGCTCGCCGCCCCAGCTCCCGCCCGGGTGCTGCCGGAGCCGAGGCGCCGGGCGGCCGCCGCACCATGAGCGCCGAGTGCAGCAGCTACCTCAACGCCGACAAGGTGCTGGTGAGCGGGTTCAGCTGCCCGCGGACGGGCGGCGACGCCGGCGCCGTGTACTGCTGCGGCTTCCAGGACGTGAAGTACTGCTGCGATGACCCCCACAGCTTCTTCCCCTACGAGCACAGCTACATGTGGTGGCTCAGGTAGGGGAGCAGCGGCGGCACCCGCCTTGCCCCGACACGGGCCCGTGTAGCGGGTGGTGGGGAGGCCCTGGGCGGGCGAGACTCGGCGGCCCCGCGGGGCGGGAGACCCGTGTTCGTCCGAGCTTCCCTCCGGGTTTGCGTTTCTGAGGTACTTGTAGCCGGGCGCTTTCAGGCTGCCTTTGTCCCGCTGAGAGTAGCGGTAGAGCTACAGCTGCTGCCCAGAGAGACTTCTGCTTGTGCCAGGGTGGTTTCTGAACGAAGTAACTCGTGGTCTTTGTAAGGAAGCACTGGGAAACGCTCAGTGCCTGTGTACAGAGCATCCAGAGCGTCCCGCCATCCTTTTGGTGTGAGGGGGACAGTTGTCAGGGCCTGAGTGTGTAAGATGCTGCGTGCACAAAGTTCCCAATGACTTTAGCTACTTTTCTGTGTGTAGTAAGGTCAAGCACTACGTAACTTTCCACTTGGAAGATAGCAGATAATCAGACTTGTGCTGTCCTGGGTCAGTGCAAGGGTCCATCTAGCTCCTACTGGATCTCCCGCTGTGGCAGTGATTGCTGCACACAGCCAGCCTGGCTGCTTTCTGTGCCTGATTCCTCTCAGGCTCTTCAGCATCTACGCTGGCTGTGTCAGGGTGTTGGTACACCTCTGCATGGTGCTTTCACTATCTTTTTATGGACTTGTTATCCCTGATTTTGTCTAATCCCTTTCTGGACTTCCTTCTACTGTCTGCGTCTGCAGCCCCGGTGGCAGCAGTCACTACCTGCTGTTTGAAGATCCTTCCTTTTATCTCTTTGTTCTTTGTTTCCTACTAGTTTTCTGGAGTGCCCTCTAGTATTAGTATTGTGAGATTTGGTGAACAACAATTGCATGTTCAGTTTATGCACAATGTTCAAAATTTTGTGTTTGGTGCATCAGTTCTCAGCTTTCACCTCTCCAGACTGAACAGTCTTAGTCCTTTTGGATTATCATTGAGGCAGATGCTATGTTCCATTGGTAATTTTAGTTGCCTGTCATCCATACTGTTTTTCACTCTAGAGCACTGCTCTTAGGTGCATAATCCGGAGCTGCATGTTCAGGATGTAGGTATGGCAAGATTTGACACAGTGACAAAATGCTGCCTTCACTCGTGCTCTCAAAATCCTTCCTGTTGATGGCCAACATTTTGTTGCTGTCTTTGGCTGCCGGTGCACATTGACTCTGTGATTTCAGTGAGCTGTCACTGATGACTAAAACTTTTCTTGAGTTCAGAACTGCAAGTTCTGAGTTTATTGTCATGTAGCTTTGGTTTTGTTTGTTTATACGTTACATTATGTACATGGAAGCTCATCTACATCACTTTTGCCTTCTCACTCAGTTTTCCACAAGTCTTCTAACATTCCTTGCCTTCATGACATTTGATCGCTTATAGGGGCTTGGGATCATCAGAAACTCAAATTTCATTCTTCTCCAGGTCATAAATGAAGACACTGAATAAAACCAGTCTTGGCACTGATCTCTGGTGATTTTTCTTTATACTGAAAAGAGACCACTCAGCCCTGTGCTTTGCTTCTTACTCTTTTAAGCAGCCTTGAATCTGTAACAGAACTTTTTCCCTAATCCTGTGTCAGTTCAGTCATTTTAGTCCCACCTTCAGTGTGGGGCTTTGTCAAAGGCTTTTTGAAAAATCTAACTCTATCTGCTGCATTCCTTTATCCATCTGATTATTGACACTTCATAGACTCCAGCAGGTTAACAAGGCAGTGTTTTCCTCTCATAGTAATGCTGACTCTTTAATGAAAGATTTTATGTCAGGAAGCAGGAAGTGCCAGCAGCTTCCTGAAGGCAGAGCGTGGTAATGAGGTGGATGGGATAGTGGCTTTGCCATCAAAGGACCTGTCCCTTTGTATCCAGGTAAGGTGAGAGGGGCAGGCCTGGGCATTGTGGCTTGGGGATAATAGCCAGGGTCTGATGTAACCCTGGGCAACCCAGAGGCACTCAGCACCCTGACATTGTGTTTACTCTTGGCTTAGCGATATTATTACTTTTTTTAACAGACCTTTCTGTCTTGCAGGGATGGAAGTCAGATTTACTGGTCTGTAGTTCCTGGGTTTCCGTCTAGAGCCCTGTTTTAGGTTGGAGTTACATTCCCAGGCTACCAGTCCTCTAGCAGAGTGGCCTTGTGTATTGATGGGTTGCATGCCTTCCCAGCAGTTTTGCAATTTCACATATGAATTCCTTCAGGGCTTGTGGGTGAATGCTATCCAGTACTGTGGCTTATTCTCATCTAATTTATCTTGTCTAATATTTAGTGTTTAATTATTTAAAATCTAGTTTGTTTGATACCAATAGTGGGTTGAATGTGGGAATCACCCAGCCATCCGCAGCTGTGACTGACACAGAATTACTCAGCTGCTCTGATATCAGAAGACATTCCCCAAGTGTCCTTTTTTACACTTTTCTCATCAAATACCCATAGTGTTTAATGTTACATGACTTTTTTGCGTAGTCTTTGACTGTTTCAGTCACAGGAAGCTACCTCAAGATGGCAGAACTACTGAAAGATTAAGATGAAGTTTTGCTCTTGCATCTGGATGAGATGTAGTACAGACTGTTAAAGCTTGATCTTTTCAGAAAGTACTGCAAAGAATTGGATCCCATGAGAGGCTTTAATGAAGCACCTCTCTGAAGGATCTTCCTTTAAAAAGATTTTCTAGGGTTTGAGAAGTGTGACTGCTTAGCTTCCACATAGGTCAGAAATTTGGGCCAAAACTTTGAAACTTCAAGATCTGTTCTTTTTTTTTCTTCTCTCTACAATGGCCCTAAGCTGCTGAAAGGATCTGAGGAAATTGCCATTGGTGGGGTTTTGGTTGTGCTTAACTTCTGCCATAACTGTCTATAACCATGATAGAGAAGAGGTGAATAAATACAATTTACCTCTCTAAGCAAAGTTAGAGTGGTTCGAATTGAAATTTCTGCTTTCAGAAGTGTTTTCCAGTAACAAATCAAATCACAATTTTTAGTTACTAACATACTGGAAATGCTATGGTATTACAGCACTTTGAAAACTGTGTACATTTGCACATGATAGTTCCATTGGGAATTTAAGGAAAACATAAAAATAACATTTTCTGGTCTCAGAATGTTTTGGTGATCACCTCCTTGTTTGTCTTTGTCTCAGACCATTACTTATCAGTATGTAACAACCATATGTTAGAATAATCCTTCAAGTGGTTCTTACAGCTCTTGAGGACACACTTTAAAGACTTGAAAGCCTTAAGACCTAAAATTATTCAAGAGTTAGCCAAACCAGCCAAGGTAAGTCTGGAGACTGAACATATTGAGGAAGAAAAAGGAGTTGGAAGCTCTGATGGGGGAGTTGTTGCAGGCTTTGCTTTACTCCAGAGCTTTAAGTTTCTCATCCTGTATCTTTGTTTACGTGACTCCCCCATTAATTTGAAAGCCGTGACTGAGTACACCAGCAAGTGATTGGTGGTATCTCAGGAATTACTGCTGTTTGGTGACACACCAGGTAGAATTTCAGAAAGCTACTGCATATTTCTCTTGTGGTTTTGCTGCTGTGGGAGACACGTTGCTAGACCACTTGGCAGCCAGCTCTGACGGAAGCAGTTCATGGAGAAACCAGCAGCCTAGGCAACCTGAAGCAATAGTCACTTGCAGGCCTGTGCTATTCCTTTTTTGCCAAATCACTACTGCCTGTACTATGTTTAGAGCTATATACTGCACTATCCCTTAGCAAAATGGAACTATCTTTTCCCCTCCCACTCCTGCAAAAACTGCAGTATTTGACAAGTGCATCTTAACACCCGCTGTACTAGGAGCTGCTGGACAGTCATGAATAATTGACCTTTGAGCCACTCTGACACATTTCATACTTTCCCCTGAATTCATTATCAGTAATTGATATTATTTTCTCACTTATCTGTTCTTTTTTTGCTGGTACTTAAAATCAGTAGTATAGTATCTTTTTTTTTGTTGTTACAGCAGCCTACGTTCCTTTTCCACATTTCTTGAAAAGCTGACCTCATCAAGGGAGAGTGAAGGATGTGTTTTTTCTGTCTCTTGTAGCAGTCAGGAGCCCATGGAACAGGGAAGGGAACATTAGTAAAAGGCAGGGGTGTACACAATTCACCAGAAGGTTATGCAGCTTTTGAAACCACAAAACAAGATGCTGTAAAACACTAATGAGCAAAACACTGAACAGCTCACCCTTCAGAGCCACGTGCTGTGCGTGTACAGACAGTCATTGTGACATCTACTTTACCTCCAAAGCTGAGTGGAAGGGGAGAAATGCTGAGCATGTAGTATTTGTACTGAACTGTGATGCTGTTAGGTTCAGTCAGGACCTTTTTTGTTTCTCATTGTTTTAAAATACTTTAGAATTATTTTTGTCACTGTTCAATTAAGTTTTATTTTGCAAATTTAATGGCTTCTTTCAGTATTAAATAGAATTACAGTATCCATTCCAAATCTATACCTTTTATAAGCTTCATGTAATACTACGTATTTGATTAAAACTCTGGCAGGCCAAGTAAGATTTTACTCAAAATGTTTTATTAATGAATACCCATAGAACCATGGTGACCTAATGCTGTAGCCAAGCTTTGCTTAGCTGTATAGATCTCTAGGGGACTGTTTTGGCTTTCCAAAATAGTAAGTCTTTTGTTCCTGTATGCCCATTCTTCCAATCTTCTGGGAATATTTATCTGTTTGCTTTGCAAATGCTACGTACAACACATCACTGCAGCAATGGCATTAGGAACATTTGATTCACTCAGATCCAGATGACTCATGAGCTTCTTTTTAATCTATTAGTGGACATACTGCATCTGCTTAGCCAATATTTAAATTTTTCCTAGCTGTTGTTGGTGTAGATGGACTAATTTTATGGACTAAAAATAACTGTAGGTGTGTGATGCTGAGCATCCACTGACAGAAATGTTGATGACCCGCTAAGCAGCAATCTAGACAGCAGCTTGGGGAGCCCTGGAGAGTCTGCTGAGAGTGGAGCCTCTCTGCTCAGTAAAGCCTTTGGCTGTGCAGAGATGTGTGGCAGTGCTGCAAGTGTGTGTGTGGTACTCAGTGTAATAACAGTAGGAGTGTCAGTGAAATGTGTGGTATGGCTGTATCTTTATTGTATGTAGAAAGTAACTTGGGAGAGTTCTCTTTGGTCTGTGGATCTTCTACCAAACTTAGCACTGTTCATATTCGAAGAATTGTGTAAATGCTGCCAGGGTTACCTTAGGCTTTCATTGCCGTTTTTATGCTAGATTGTCATTTTGGGGGTGGGTAGATTGTTAACGCAGAGGTTTTTGCTTCCTAATGAGGCCACAGCTGTGGGCAAGAGTGACGTTTTAGTTTGCTCCTTTAATGCCTCTGCTGTCAGAAGACTGATTCTGAAGACACACCCTGAGGCCTGTAGGCTGTTACCATGTGGACTGCTGGCTGGACTTTAAACACATAGTGTTTAAGGTAAAGAATGGAAGATGGCAAAATGTTTTTACCAAGGGCTTTTCTGGATGGATATGCAGCACCACAGTAATTGCTATAGAATCTAGCGGACATGCTGAAGGGCTGTCTATTTTCAGAGAAGAGTGATTAAAAGGATCAATGACCATAGTTATTTTGGTATTTTGTTTCTGATAAGTTTTAACTATAAAAAAAAGAAATAAAAGATTGTGTTCTGGTTAAGAAACTTCAGTGTTCAGAGCTGTGGAAGGCATACTAAATTCCTCTGAATTAATTCAATAAATTAAGAAACAACTCCCCACTCCCGAACTTTAACCTAAAATTAACCTTAAATAAATTAATCATACATTCTAAGAGGGTCGATGGCTTCAGGACGTTGAGAACAACCTGGTATTGAAACATTATGTTTAAAAAGAGTAAGTACAAACTGAATCTTAATTTCTGATTGACTTAGGAAGTGGAATGCAGGGTGTCTATTTGTTTTTGTGATGCTGATCTCCATGTTTTGGGTGTGATCTTTTCACATTGCTGCTGGAGCATGACAAACACTTTTAGTGGCATATGACCTATGATAAGTCTTTGACCTATAGCAGAAAATACTGGAGAGTTCCTCAGGAACTACTTTTCTTACCTTTGCCATTTGTAGCTCACAAAACATCTTACACAAGTTATGTAGTGATACTGAAGATGCATTGTGTTGTACAGTACACAACTGTATTGTTAACATCGTCTTCTACAAGTGCATGGAGGAGAGCTACAACCGAGAAGTAATAGATGCCTGAATAGAAAAACATACAATCATTAATAAGTACTTGATCTATTCAGCTTTAGGACAGCTGACTCTGCTTAATGTTTGGATAATGGTGAGCACTGCAGACTGTTATTTAAATGGAATCTTAGAACAGGCTAATACTGACGTGACAAAAAAAGCACAATTACCTGTTTCTGAAGAGCCTTTGGGTTCGTATTACTTCCTGGAATAGATTCAGCTGTGGAGATAATTCTTGGTTCAACGGCTGCTCACCTCAGCCTTCTGTAGTATAGTGTATTTCTTGCGTTTTGTCCATTTGGGTCAAGGTGTTCCAAGTGAAAATGCAAAAATGAGGCCAGAACCCAGGTGAGATCTCTGACTGTACGGACATATTCAGATTCCATATTAAGCAGAATATTGCTTGCCTATAGTTTTTGTTTGAGCCAAAAAATGATAAGGAAAATTTGCTTAATACATGAATGTATACACAAACATATAAGGACACTCTAATTCATGCAGATGATAAATACCATGACAAATCTTTGTAAGGGTAAAGCTATTCTTTCCAGAACCAATCATTTTGCTGATAACAAATTATTTTAGTTGTGCATGGAGCTAAATGTTGCACAACCTTCATTAGGGGATCTGACTGATAACTAATGAGAACTGCATCTTAAAGTTCTCATCCTGCTGATCTTAAGAAGTTTCTCCTGTGGACATATCTGTCTACAGGTGTTACGGGAGCTTGTAGAGAAGCTTTGCAGTAGCTCAAATGTAAATTTCATAAAAACATCCCGAGGCACAGCTCTTCTCATCTCCCGGCAAGGCCACAGTAGAATTGACTTATCACTGATAGTGGTGATATATAAAGGCATTTTTATCACTAAAGGATGGAATTCATAGAATTTAAGACATTCATCTCTCTTCCGTCCTTTTTACATCTGTCAAAACTGTAAATATACCAGAGTAATACAAGGATTGTCAGTCCTCGGACTCTCTTAATCTGGGACCAAAAGACTCCTGTTTAATTTCACTAGAAGTCAGTGTCTTTGGCTCGGACTGTAGAATAGAGGACTGGAACACTGAAGGCATCAAATGGCCCAGGACAGGATAATAAATGATAGCTAGGCTGTATTGCAATTTGTCCTTTATTTCCTTATAAGAATTTTATATTAGGAAAAGACTTGAAAAGAAGGGTTGGAAATAAGGCAACTACTAAAGAGATTTCTTTATATACATACACTGTCTCACTGAATGTCTATGGAAGAAGTATTAAGTAGCTTCTATCTTGCAGAAGCGGTCTCCTGATAAAATCTGCATATACTACTGTATGTTTGGCCTCCTGAATAATTAAGTTCCTGCTCCTTTGATGCCTTTGATATTGTGTGCAAATTAATTAATCTTTCGTTTTCTTTTTACCCTGACAAAGATCATGGAAGAACTTCTCCAGTCTTGACTGGAGATTTGTTGCATTAACACAAAGGCACAGCAGTGATCACAGTACTCCACCCTGCTCTACAGAGCTCCTAACAGAACTGAGTAACATGACTTGCATGTTTTTTATCATATTTTTTACAGGCATGCAATCGTTGGTGAGAAGTCTGTGAGAAATGTGCACTTTGCTTGAAGTGCTCTAATAGGCTCTTCTTGCAATAAAAATGGCATTTCAGACTGAAAATATAGCTTTGATAGTCATGTTGTTTGAGAAAAAGGAGTTTGCATGGGCTGCCTGGAGCTCTGGAATCTCTCTTTGTATGCGCATGTGATATTTATGTGATATGCTTATCTGGGAATATGCACTGCATTGGAGAAGTTTTTGATCTTACTGATGCCAGTTACTGCATGAAGTTATTTCTGATTTTCATAAACACAATTTAAATCAGACTCAGGAATAGTATGCATAGGTAACATGAAGTGTCATCAAGGGTCAGATGTTCAACTGCTGGGTAATGACATTGACCCTTCTGAGGGCAATGAAGTAATTCGGGTTTATGCAACTTAAGTATTGAGCTCTAAACTTTTGTTTACAGTAAAATACACAGTCACTGCCCCACCGGAATACAAGTAACCTCCAGACATCATCCTTACCATTATTTTAATGGGTATCCCAGGCTGTTTGTACACTTAATTTCTTTGTTTTTCTCTCTTAGTGTTGGAGCACTCGTGGGCCTGTCAATAGCAGCAGTGGTCCTCTTTGCTTTCCTCATCACTGTGTGTGTTCTCTGTTATTTGTTTATCAGCACGAAGCCACGCAGCAAACTGGATACTGGTTTAAGCTTACAGATGGCAGGTAAGACCAGTTGTTGACATACATTATCTCCTGCAGAGGGAAAGCCTTATTCTGTCTTTAGATGGATGTGGAGGAATCCAGCAGCATGTATTTTCTTTCTGATGGGTACCTCAAGATGTAGTCAAGCTATCCTGCTGGTTTACCTTCTGAATGAAATCTGTACCAAACAAATGAAAAAATTTAACACAAGCTCAGTATATTTGTTTAGTAGTAGGAAGAGTATAAAACTTTGCAATACTGAGTAAGGGTGCAACAAATAAGTCCCTTTATCAGGAAGAGACTTAATGAGTTAGTTCCTCTGGGTTTCCTGTCAAGAATACATAAACGTGCAGTGATTTCATTCTAGAAATAAGAATCTCAAAAGAGATTTTAAGTGTATTTTCTTGTGACAGGGAGAGATCATTCTTACTAATTGTGACATTCATCCTGACATAGGATCCCATCTTTGTAATCTAAGACTCTCTGCTTCAGTCCCGGTAGTCCATACCTTTGTGCCCAAACTGCATTGGTGGATGCCTGCAGGAATGGTGCATGTAGTGAGCGCTAGCCCGCTGGCATGGGAAACCTGTTGCTGATGCTACATTTCACTACATTTGTGAAATCTAACTGCAAGTTTTGATGGCGGGATGGGGTGTGATAAGTTTCGCGCTTTGTCTTGGACTTTGTAAATGTTTAAATGTGGCTTCAGTAGTTCAACCAGTAAAGCTGTAGGAAATAAAGGGCATGTTGTACTTGTTTAGGCCTTGGAAGTTGAACAAGTTGAAAAAGGGGAATCATTCTTGGAAAAAAGTACCCTCACCTCAAATTCTTTTTCTTTTTTTAACTATTTTTTCAAATGCTTCAATAGCTGCTTCAATACCTGTAATTATATACAGCAGTATGGCCCCTCCTGAATGTCTAGTTAACACAGTCCACTTCATACCAAACTTTCTATGTCTTGTTCTGTTCTCCAGAGAATGCAGGCTTTGGTCTAAAAGTGGTTTATAGGGCCATTGAGAAATGCAAACCCTCCCTTTGGAGCTATATAAGTTGAGCAAGCTGCTGAAATGAAAGTCACACACTCAGCAAACTGCTACTAATCTGCAAATTGAAAACTTCACACCTGTCCTGGAGAGGGAGAGTGGAAATAAGACCTGCTACCTAGAACAGCCTAAATAAACTCTTGGGTGGGGTGAACAAAGTGCCTCATGATCTTTTACAAGATGGTTGTGTTCTAATTATAAACTGCCATTATGCTTTTGAATGTGTTGCTGTTTAACTTCTTCCCTCAGGTTTTCCTGCTATGGCATCAGCTCTTAACCCATTGCCAGGACAGCAGTGCTGTTTTTCTCATGCCTTATATTTTTGTGCCAGACCTGTTTGGCATACAGGGAGCAGGGAAGGAGGCAGGTGCTATTGTGCCGCTGCTGCCAAGTGATTCCATCTTTCTCTACAGGCTTGAACCCTGCTGCAAAACCACATCCTGCTTTGGCGTTAGAGATTGTTCATCTCTTCCTGTCATGCGGTGAACAGCATCCCAAGCTCCCCCACTGATGACCCAGCATTCACATAGGCATCCTGTCTCTCATGATTCCAGGTGTTACGACTCCAGGAGGCTGAGAGATCTTTGCTTTTTCCTAACCATCTCCCATGTTGTTTTGAGCTTTATTCAGACTGCATTGCTTTGTATTTAAACACTGTTTTGACTTTGCTCTTATCCTGTGTTTTTCACTTTTATTCTGCTTCTTTGGCTGCTCTGAATGACAATTATTTCACATCTAAATTCTGATAGCTTTAGCTGTTGATGAGGTGGGTTGCCAGAAATTGAAAGCCAGTTGCTTTGCCAGGGTTGAGAGATCTTTGAAAATGTTGAAGGATTTCATTGACAAGGCTGAGTGCTTATCTTCGTCATACTTTGGTTTCTTTTGCATGGAAGTCATGAAAGGTCTGAGTATCTTATGAGATGACTGGTTAGCTGCTTTCAGGCCTGGGGAACAATAAAGCAGCTTCTCTCCTCCTCTTTCAGTTTTTCTGAGATTTGAGTGTAATCATATATAGGCAATACAAATGAATTAAAAGAATTAAAACAGTTTTTAGAAGCTTCAGAAAATTTTAGGCCTGAGGACCATGAGTTTTAACTGTGAACTGAGTTCAGCCCTGTTTTTTCTGAACTAGCATAATCTTGCCTTTAGATGAAGGCTGTGTCACATTAGGTGTTATGCAACATCTGTGCCCCGGAGCATTCAGAGAGCACTCATTTTTGAAAGCAATATTTTTTTATTATGTTCAATTTCACTTATATCAGCTCAGTTGGAGTTTAGTATTTCATTAAACATACAATTGTTTATTGTATACCTTTCTTCCCTCATGTAATAGTCAAAGCTGGTCATTGTTCTGTGGGCTCATCTGAGATCTCCTAAATATAGAAGTGGAACTGTAGAATTTTTACAGAAATAATTTCACGATCGATCATATATCTAACAATAAACTCGATGTGCGGCCTTTGTTAAAGTTTCTGATTCTGCAAAAGGCATATCAGCTGGAATTTGTCTCTAGTCTTGAACAAATGGTCTTCAGTAGCATCAACACAGATAGTACATGGGGTTCCTGAGTTAGCTAAGCATGTTGTTAGCCTTAGCAAAAATGAGCATTTTAATCTGAGAACTGAATTTCAGGAAAAATGAGCTCGGTCATTGGTGTAGACCAGGAGTGACTACTTAAATGTTAATGGAGTTATATTAATTTCTATTTGTAGTATCATCGTAGATCCCTTATGTGCAAGACAGTGTGTACAGGCAAACGAGGAGATGCCATATCTGAAGGAGTTTGCAGTCCAGCTTGTTATCAGATCTAGTATTTCTCAATAAAAAGCAGCAATCTACTTTCTTTACCTCTTTCAATGAAATCCTCTCCTTTCAGAGGCAGAACCTCAGCTCTTTGTACATTGCTTTCTTATTGTTTGCAGTCTGCCTCAGAATGCAAGGTTCACCTAGGATTTAGTATGGGGGTTGGTCTGCCTTACTGAAATGTCAAAGTGCTTCACAGTTTTTCTTTTTAGCCTCACAGCTACCTTTCTGAAGTAGGGAGATGCTATTAGCCCATCTCACAAGGAGACAGAACTTCAGGGAAGTGTCATATTTTTAATGCTTTCTGTGTCAGTTTAGACATTAATCTCCAGTGGAATTTTGAAAGGACTTCACTAACCAGAAGACCTTTGTCCCTTTGCTTATGATACCTCTAAAGCATAGCTCTAAGACTAGCTTGACACAGGACTTCTGTGGTACAGAGGATTGAGCCATGCTTTTTGAGACCAAGGTGAATATTCAAATCATTGGAGCATACTTTTTCTTAGCCTAGTGAACTTGCTTTTTAATCATACCAGTTGCTCAGTAAGCTCTTTCTTAGATGTGGTTTAACCCCAGCTGGCAACTAAGCACCACACAGCTGCTCACTCACTTCCCCACCCTCCGTGGGATGGGAGAGAGAATCGGGGAGGGAGGGAAATAAATAAAACTTGTGGGTTGAGATAAAGACAGTTTAATAGGACAGAAAAGGAAGGGAAACTGCTACTACTGCTAGTAGAATATACCGAACAAGTGATGCACAATACAGTTGCTCACCACCCACTGACCAATGCCTGGTCAATCCCTGAGCCATGGTGCCTTCCAGCCAGCTCCCCCCAGTTTATATACTGGGTGTGATGTAATATAGTGTGGAATACCCCTTTGGCTCGTTTGGGTCAGCTGTCGTTGCTGTGTCCCCTCCCAGTTTCTTGTGCACTCCCAGCCTCTGCTGGCAGGGCAGTATGAAAAGCTGAAAAGTCCTTGACTTAGTATAAACACTGCTTAGCAACAACTAAATCATCAGTGTGTTATCAACATTATTGTCATCCTAAATCCAAAACACAGCCCTATACCAGCTACTAGGAAGAAAATTAACTTTATTCCAGCTGAAACCAGGACAGAGAGAAAGGATTTTTTGTTGAACTCATTGTAGGTGTTTGTTTCTCCCATTTGAAGGCTGGAGAATTATAAAAGTATTTCTTCGTGGTAAAAAAAGGACCGAAAGAAATCCAAGCCCTGAGAATGCAAACGTTACAGATTTTCCCGAGATGAAAGGGAATTTAGTCATATGCTTTGTTCGCCTTCTAACCAAAAAAACTTCTCTTTGTGCAAAAGGTTTATCCCCTTCAAAATGTACAGAACTAGGGAGTCACAAGATCACAAGTGTTTTAGTAAGGCTGATTGAACAATACTGGAGCATCTAGAGGAGATGAGGAGGACTGAGTAAAGATTGCGTAATTGTCAGGAGAGGAGTGGTAAACAGGCAGAGAAGGAGGAATCTAGAGGCATATCTGCTGCTCGGCTCTGGGAAAAGGTACAGATATGCTTCCCTTGACCCGGCAGCTGATGGGAGAGGAGTGGTCATCTCTGCTGGCTCCTTAGAATGCGTTTTGCCATCACAGATAAAAAGGTAGATAGAGACTCTCCACCTTGGTGACCCAAACAGTTTGTAAACACATTTTCTGAGTTGCCTCTGTATTTCTGCCAGTGTTTGTGCGGGAAGACCTTTGGGGCAAGGTGTCCTATACCACTGCAAAGTGAGAATAGCAAATCACATTTTATGATAGTAACTAACATTTTCCTTTGAAATTTAGCACAGGAAGACCTCTGTAATACATTGAGAGTCAGGTGGCAGGGACCTTTGGGTTGGAGTGTGAAGAGAACTGTGGCCTTGTAAATTACTCGTAAGTGCTGGTAAAAATGTGTTTAATTAATTTCCTGTTCTTACAAAGCAGTGGCATCATAGTATTCAGAAGTTCATGGTTTCATTTCATAATAAGAAAAAAGTCAGCTTGGAAAATAGCCAGATGGCCTTCCTGTCCCTATTTCTCTCCTTAATTAAAGATTCCTCATGGGGCACTATTCAAACATATGAAACATTCAGGTATTTTGATGAAAAAGCACGAAACTCTCCCATTTTCTCCTCCTTAGCTCAGTAGAACCATCTGACTCTATTGGTTCTGAAATGAGATAGCTGCTGTCTGAATTCAGAGACACTGTGCTTGGTTTTTGGAGTATGCATTGATAGCTTTGCTTTCTAGGCCTATCAGTAATATCCACTATATGGTCTTTCTGCAGCTGGTCTTAAATTTTCCCCAGTTAGTCTACTTTTGTCTTTGCCAGCCATCAGCCTCAGGTATTTGTATATGGGAAAAATCAGCCAAATGGGCCTAACTGTTACTAAAAAAAAAAAATTTCTTTAGGAAATGAAGAAATTTCCTGTTTTGGAGCTGGGAATTCAAATTTAGTGGAAGGGTAGCATTAGCTCAAAGTTACATCACTAGGAAAGATTAAATTTGGAAGTGTTTAAATTGGACTGCTCAGCTTTTAAATTTCCCAGACATTCTTGTACCAGTGAGTTTTTTTGCAGCTTACCAAGAGCCAGGTTTTTTACTGCAAAGATACTTGCAGATGCTGTAAGCTGGTTTAGATATGAAGTCTAGACAGGCTTCAAAACCAGGGTGCCTTCCTCTAACAGATTAGGAATTTTTTTTTACTTTTTGTTTGGTCTTTTTTATCACAGCTGAAATAACTCACTGAAAAGATTTCATTTCAACTAAGATCTCGGCTTAAATATTACTGTACAGATTTTTTTGAAATGTCTAACTATCAAACCCCATTTTCATATTTTGAAACCAAATTGCAGTTTTTTTCAGTTCAAACAAAATAAAATGCAACTTTCAAAACACCTCAAAAACAACTAATTCCTTTGCCCAATTTGCTTTTTTTCTTTTTTTTTTTTAAATGAAAATATTAGAATCCTCAACTTTTCATCCCTGTTGGATATAGGGGACTTTTTAATTCCCTTCCCCACACACTTTCTTGGACAGAAGTACCCTGCCCAGTTATGCTTATCTTTTCTCTTTGTTCTCTGTGTTGGCCCAAGCAGTGGAAAGTGGAAAATGAGGTCAAAGACAGTGTTGGACTAGAGGCTAATGGGAAATACAGGGAAATTCAGCCTGGAAGGAAGACTGGTGAGCTCTGTAAGGAGATTTAGATGAGAGATGGAGCAGGGAGAGGTTTTGGAGACAGTAGGTAAAGGAGGAACTGCAACTGAACGAGGACCTAAGTGTGCTTAGGAGCATGTGGAAGAGGGACGGGGCTAATGGGGTTGAGAGCAGCAGAGCAGGGAGGCAATGATGCTGGAGGGGATGGAGAAACTCCTGAGAGGGCCAGGGAGTGGAACAATGGCTGTGGGTGAGCTGGAGAGCAGAGGCGGATTGCTTGGGGAGAGAGAAGAGAAAGTATTGCCCTAATACTTTACCATCATCCAGATCCACAGTCGCTGGGGAGCCCCAGTTGCAGCGAGGATTTGGAAAGCCTGTCCCAGCAATTGGGAGGTCCTACACAGTGTGTCTACTCGTAGGTGAGGCGTCCAAAGTCGCTGCAAGAGGGCCAGCTTTTATACAGTTGAATAAACACATTTCAAAGCTTCAAGTGCGGAACATCTGGTGTCACCCTCCCTGTTGGATTTCGCCCAAAGCCTGGCCAGGGCCTAAGGAGGAATCCAGGGGAGTTTCCCTATCTATTCAGATTTTGCCAAATGTCTGGTTTCACACGCCTCTAAATAAAGAAAGATACAAGTTTCACTGTCTTGTGATGTACCTGTAAACAGAAAAAGACTATTCTGCTGCTCAGCGTTACACAGTTAAGTGTTATAACAAAGCTTTACAGATTAGCATCAAAATATATATATATTCATACTAAAGTAGATCAGTAGTACACTATGTAGGGGATTAATACTATGCATGTTAGATATATCGTTGGGTTGTGAGATTCATCTAGAGGCCAACTTTGGTTTAGGGCCTATAGTTCAGGCCCTGGCACTTCACTCGCCCCACACAGTGCCTTGGGATCACTGGATGGAAGATGCAATGAAGGCAATAGTGACTGATCATGTTCGGAGAGGGGTGAAAGTTGGAGATTTCTGATCTATTTTCTTGTGTATACAGGAAATTTTTCTGCCATTTCTTTTAGGAAATGCTCTGTTTTCCTGCTATAAGTCCTACTTATACCACAGTGCTTCAACCTTCAACTGCTGTTCATCTTGATGTTTATTTCTATTTAACACAGCCTTCCAGAGACTCAGGAATGGAGAGTGGAATGGCTCTGGTCTATCCCATCCTCTAAAAATTGTAGAGGAAGATTCCAGAAACTGTGTTTTTGCTAGTGCAGTGGGCACATCTGTGTATTACTACTTGCAACTAAAGGAAAAATAATGCTGTCAGTTTTACTAAAAATGCTTTTGTTTTACAGACAGTGAGACTAGAGGGAGTTCAGTATGTTAAAAAAAGAGGCAATGGATGGATTCCACCAATGCTGTAATGAAAATAGGTACAGTTGAGAACATTTATTTTCATCTTACTCTGTTGTATTTGTATACCCTCTGCTCTGTTTTATATATGGTGATGCAGATATGATAAGCATTTTTCAAAATGCCATGATTCTTTTTGTGGATTTTTAGCTTTCTGAAAAACCCTAGCAAACTGATTTACATATACATTGCCCTGATGCTGTCCTTGCATGGGGAAGTATCTGCAGAGACTTGGACAGAGTCCTTCCACAGAGAAATCTCTTTTTGATTTGCTTGTATATGAATACTTAGTCATGGTTGTGTGCCAGAGAAGATTACATTCCCCTTGTGCTGTCTTTGTCCTTTCCCTGATGCTCTCCTGGATCACCAGAGCTTACTAAGGAGGCAGCCATTGTAACTTATCATTCAAAAGAAATTCTAGCGGTGAACTGCTAGAAAGGCTCCTGGATGACAAAGGGTAAGAGCAGTGAAGTATCTGGTGGGTAGTTTAGTTATACTCTGCTTTTTGGGGATACTACCTACGAGTGCTGAGTCAAGTCTTATAGAAAACTGAAGAGGGTTATCTTGCAAAAAATGAAGTTTCATATGCTGACTTGATTTTTATACTGAAATCACGTTTAAAGGTCAAACTGCCTATGGCACGGACCATGCAAAATAGTATTTAAAATGTACATCAATAGAGATGAATTTTACTTCAGACTTAAGAGGAATTTGAATAATGCAAAAGACTTCAGGTGGCATGAAACATGCGTTTTACTTTCTGCAGGGGGTGAAAACTTATGGCTAAGCAGCCGCAGAATGTGAGAATAGCCATAGATCAGCGATGTCTGTCACAGAAAAAAAAAAAGTGGGCCTGTTTGCTCAGCAGTTGTTCTTAGATGAACAGGAAAGTAAATGTGTCAGAGTTCCCTGCTTCGTGTATTTTCTCTTGTACCCTTAAATATAGCCACCCTGTGCATCGTAAGTGCAAATTCATCTTTCTCAGTGCTCTCTATTATCAGCATAACCGGTTGGTTTGGGCTGCTTGTCCTCATGAAAATACTCTAAGTGTAATAAAACTCATTTTGAAACTCCTAACCACCTCCACACATTTTTTTTCTGCTGTTGCAAATGAAATGGCTTGTGGGAGAAAAATGCCATGGGAAGACTAAAAAGGATCCTGGAGTCAGAAAGCAGTCTGTAGTGAGAAAATCCAAAAATATGAGGCAGGTGCCGAGTACTGAGATGAGACCTCAGTTCAGGTCTGTGAATGTGGCATTGCTTTCTGAAGGCCATGAGCCTCTCATTTCCTCATGCTTCAGTTTGCCTGCCTTCCACTGTGTTATAGAGACTAATGTTTATGGAGTTCCGTGAAGTGTAGCCTGCGAACCACTATTGCTTGCAGGAAGAGAGAAACAGGGAGAGAATTGAAAGGCCAGCTGCAAAGGACTTTTTTGTAGGGTTTGAATGCACACATTATATAAAGACCAAAATATTTAGAAGCTTTTTTTGTGGATGAATTATCCAATTCTTTTTTGTTGGCAAAATGAGGCTGGCATTATCATGAAGACTCTCAAAATACTTGAGACCTCTTTTGGGACTAAAACCAGGAAAACTATGCCCTTAGACTGTGAGTCTTTTTGCTTCCAGATCCAGAATGGAGCATCTGGGAACTTTCTGTGAAAATGAAAAGGGAGGCAAGGATCTTTCCTGAACTTCAACAGATAATCCGGTTAAGTGTTGGTAGAAATTCCAGGTCTCTTAATTGTTTTTTGTCCTTTGCTTTTCATGTTGTCTGCTTGTTGTAGATTTCATGCCTCACCTGTTACGGGGAGCCACTTCGCAGTGCAAAGCCAGAGAGTCCATCAGTGGCTGCAAACCTTCCACTGCTGTGAGAAAGCTACATGTGGCAATTGGATTTGATTTAGCATGCATACTTCCTCTGCCAAATTCATTGGTTTTTAATAAGGAAAAGGACCCCCTACACCCTTGCAACTGCTGTAGTTCAGCATACAATTCAAGCTTGTTTGCATGTTCTTTTCCAGCAAAAGGGCATACACAGCTCTTTGAGCTTTAAAAAGGGAAAGGAGAGGAACTAGGCAGCTGGAGGCATTGTTTCTAACTTGGAGTGATAGTATATCAAATTATTAAACAATTGAGTTATGCACAAGAAAAATCTGACACAGATTTGATGAAGACAAATCATGACAATCCAGTCTAATTTCTCTTTGTCAAGGTAATTTTTCCTGTCAAATAAGCGGGAACAAGTGGCTATGACTACAAGTCTTTATGAAAATGCAGTCAAAGAGAAGTTTTCAGTGGCTCATTCTCAAACATTTTTGGAGGGAAGGATGTCTCGGTACTCTATCCCAGTTGAGTAGTAAGAGCTTGGCTGAAGGACTAAAGAGCATATGTATAAAATTTATGGATGACACCACCCTGGGAAGAGTTGCAAGACTCTGGGGATAAAACTACCTTTCAGAATTATCTCAGTGCCCTGAAGGAATGGTCTGAAATCAAAAAGCTGAAATACAATGAAGATAAAAGCAAAGTACTGTATTTAAAAAGGAGAAATCAAATCCTCAAATACACCTAAGGGAGAATAACTGACTAAGTAGTGTGGGGGAAAAAATATCCGGGGATTTACAGTATCTCATAAACAGATATTAATGTTCTGGACTCTTTTTTTAGTCTGACATACTAAAGAGGGGAGCTGTATATAGGATGTAAGGTAATAATTCGTTCCAGTTAGTGCTGGCAGTGTCTCTGTTACAGTAATACTCTTAGGTGTTGATATACTGGAGAAGAGAGAAAACTGAAAAAATTATGAAGATTTTGGAACGGCAGGACAGGCTTAAGATGGCTTAAATCTAGGAAAGAAAAGATGAGTGACAGTGTTCAGTTATGTAGAATAGAGCACAGTGATTGTTTTCCATGTCTGCGGCAGGCAGGGTAAGTAATGTGCTGAATTTCACATTGAAGTAGATCCAAATGTAGTAACAAAAATTCTTCCAAACTGTAAGGGTAGAAGTAGTACTGAACCAGCCAATGAGGCAACTTGTGGGACTTTCTTCCAAGGGCATCTTGAACAGGCTAGACTCACACTTGTCAAAAGAGAGATAGATGAAGGACCTCTACAGCCTTAGTGTGTGGGGGGCTGTATCTTAGCCCCAGGCCACACCAGCAGCACCTGGCTTTTGCTGGACTCTGTCCAGGTCTGGGAAGGAAATGTCTATCAAGCTGCTCTGAGTAGAGACAGTCTTGGGTGCTGTGTCAGGCTGTGTGTGGGTCTGCCCCCTAGTCTGGAGAAAAAGTGATGGCCATAATAGGAACATCTGAGCTCCCTTCTGATCTGATATTTAATCAGAAATGCTGTATGTGGGGACAGAATAGAATATTTCAGTTGGAAGGGACCTACAATGATCATCTAGTCCAACTGCCTGACCGCTTCACGGCTGACCAAAAGTTAAAGCAAATTATTAAGGGCATTGTCCAAATACTGACAGGCGCGGGGCATCAACCACCTCTCTAGGAAGCCAGTTCCAGTGTTTGACCATCCTCTCATTAAAGAAATGTCCTAATGTCCAGTCTAAACTTCCCCTGGCACAGCTTTGAACCATTCACATGCATCCTATCACTGGATCCCAGGGAGAAGAGCTCAGCACATCCCTCCCTGCTTCCTCTCCTCAGGAAGCTCTGGAGAGCAATGGGGTTGCTCCTCAGCCTCCTTTTCTCCAAACTAGACAAGCCCAAACTAGACAGTCTTCACAGGACATGCCTTCTAGCTCTTTCACCAGCTTTGTTACCCTCATCTGGACGCATTCAGGTACCTTAACATCCTTCTTAAATTGTGGGGCCCAGAACTGCACGCAGTATTCGAGGTGAGGATGCACCAAGGCTAAATACAGTGGGATAATCACCTCTTTTGGCTGGCTGGTTATACTGTGTTTAACACATCCCAAGATGTGGTTTGCCCTCTTGGCTGCCAGGGCACACTGCTGACTCATACTGGGCCTGCTGTCAACCAGATGGCAATACTGAGGGAGAGTACATATCTAGATTTATACATATGTCTCATACGTTTTGATTTAAGTTGGTCAGGAATGTATAACCATCCTCAGAGCCTTAAGCAGAATAAAATCTAGAATCTGCAAAAAGTATCACTGATAACTCAGATAAGTGTAATTCTTCTCAATGAACCAGTATGAAAGTGATGTTCTTTGCTGGTTAGGGTGCTCTTTGCTGCTAGTTGCCATCTACCTTGAAATCCAAGATTTCACACTTTAGAACTTCTGTAAGTAGCTGAATTAGCTGACATTTTCTGGCCAGACTTCAGTGCATGTCCATTGCTTTTTGCCTATTCAGACAAACATCTGCTTCTAAACCCAGCTGTACCAGCAGCTGTTGTTTCATCTCAGAAGCAGTCCTGTTCTAATGAGGACTAGAGTAATTTCTTTATATAGATGTCCTGATTTCTTCAAGTGTAGTTTGGAATATATTTTGGTATTCTTCAGGATTAAAGGCACACATTGTGAGTATGTCTATAAAAAAAAAAAAAAAAAAGGAATGCACAGTTTAATGTAGATATTAGTAGTGCATTTTCCAAGAGGGACTGCATGGAAATGTTAGATGAATGACTCTGTATCTGCTAAGCCTTTCTTGTTTTGTTTTAGCACCATTGTGCCTTCAGCCTTTATCAGATGCAAGGTGAAATCCTCACTTGCACAGCAGAGGAGCAACAGCAGATCTACCCATACATCCCCAGAGGAGGCATTTACTTTTTCATAGCTGTAGTGATGCCCTTCAGAGGTGTAATTCTTCACAGGATAAAGGTTAGGACTATAATGAGATGCTTGGAAAGAAGTAATCACAGTGAAATGCATTGAGCTGTGTGGTTTGTTCTGCATTTTTTTGTGGGATCTCCTTATCAACTCTGCTGTGCAGCAGAGGAAGAAAATCTTCCTCTGTTCAGTCTAATTCTTAACTGTGATTGGTATTTTACAGATACAGAGCTGCATCCTTCACAAGGCCCCCACCAAAACAAGTTGTTGACAAAGCCAGTGGCTTCAAGAGATTTCCTGAGCCGCAAGAATGAACTGTGACTGTGAGCCACAAGAACCTGGCTCAAACTTCTGGAGGCTATTACAACCACTGTCAATAACCACAGGCGAATCTGAAGCTGTGCCAGGATATGTATTTGTGTATGGTTACTGTACTGAGAAGTAGTATATTTTGATTTGCACATACCAGCTACTGCTGCTAGTCATTTTCATGCGAATTGTTGTCTTTACCCTGTGCAATTCCAATGAGATAACAGTTGTCAAGCAGAGCAGAATTTGGCACACCATGTTGATCAAGCTTTATTTTAAGCTTTCCCTGTGTGCCATCTTAACGTGGTGTCTTCACATCACAAATATGGTTGTCTTTAGTCAAATGTGATTGTTCGGTGCACAAACATAAGTGAACACAGTACCTCAATAAAATCTGACATTTGTTCGTGTTGTATTTTTCTTAATTTATCATTTTCCTCCACCTTTGTTTCCTCAGAAGATTGTCACAGATCTTAAAATTATTTTGATGGGAGAATATACCAACAAAAAAGTGAAGTTAGTAGAAAGTGAATTTTTATAGGGAAGTTTTGATTTCAATAGCTGTTCTCATAGGAAACAGTAAGCACTGAAATGAATTGAAATAAACATCCACAAATGTTTTGCAGATCCTGCATCAAAAAATGTTAGAATATTTATTTTGAAGCAAACTTGAAAAATTTTCCAGTACTGTTCCAGTTTGGAGCACTAAGTTGTGAAGTGTTGAACTTCCTTCAGGTAATTAAAGAGCTCTAATTGCACATTTTATTTCCCCAGAAGTCTTAGGAACAACCAACATAGTCTTACTGTCATATTTGAGCTTTCAAGTCTGTCAGGCTTTCAACCTCCAAATCATGAACATTAATGATAATGATTTCTTTTTACCTTGTGAAGGTTCTTTAAGATCAGTGATCAAAAGAATTTCTAAAATATTTAACCATGCTGTTCATATGAAGGCAGTAGACAGATTATATCTTCCATTTGCAGGTGAAGCCTAAAATATTTACCTACCATGTCAGTTTTGTCTCTGGTTATGCTTCAACTTTTTAAGACTAGGTCCTTGTCTAGTTTTTGGGATTGACATCTTTGTGTGGGATAGTGCTTGAAGTTTAAAATTATCTACAGCTGTCTGGTATTATGCATCAAAAAAACCCAAGCGTTTCCAGTCTAAGCTGCTCTTAAGTCACATTACTTGTGTGAAAGAATATACTCGTGCCTCCAAAAGAAACAGAGAATGTGGTGTATGTTCTTCCTAGAACTGTTTGCATATACTGTCTCACTAAACTGGCATTTGCTGCTGTGGACTTCTAGAAAATTAAACCACACTGAATGCACAAAGAAAATATTTTTTATAACAATAGAACATAAACCTGATCTTCCAGCCTTATAACTTTCTTGATTGGGACTGTCAAAGAGCAGAAGGGAAAAAGATTCATGATTTTTGCCATCTGGTTTCCTTCGAGGATTCCAGCCCTGAGATACACATTTGGGAAGCGTATGCTTCATTTTAAACCACCAATAAAAGACTTACAGAACATGAAAAAAAGACAATTTGAGTTATTTCAACTTCATACAAACTTGAACCAGCACTATTGTATTTTTTAAATTTTAAATAAAAGATCCTCTATTCTATTGTGAATGTTCCAGATCAAAATAGCTTTGATTTTTGTCTCTCAGGCAATTTCTAAATGTTTGATTCCTCAAGTGATGAGGTTATTTTTCCCTCGGATATTGGGCTTTTTATTCATTTTGAGTATCTTAAGGTACCAAAGTAACAGAAGAAAAGTAAAACCAGAATGCAAAAAAATACTTCCAGTTCTTTGCCTACATCCAATGCCTATTTATATTTTCTGGTACTGTGTTAGGAAAAGCCATTTCTTTGCCCTTTTAGCTGGTTATTTTGTAATTGAGGGTTTCTAAATGTCACAAAAAAGTACTTCCCACGCTGGTTTGATTAGGGAATTCAGTATGCTGCCTGTAACAGCTTTCAGACCTAATGTGCAGTCGCAACAAGGGTGGCTCCCTGTGCTTAATAGACATAATAAGGCTTAATGTACTTGTTAGGCATAGCCCTAATTTTTGCCCTGGGAACGTTTTAAGTTTAAGTTGTTTAAATGACCATAGTAAAGCAAACTCAGGGCTGTTCTGCTACCATCAGCCATACAGAAGCTAATAAAACTCACAGGAGTTGCTATGAGCATTTTTTATTGTTTTTCAAATTTGAGGAATTTTTCTAATCATAAGAGCAACATAAAAAATGGGAGAAGAATTGTGTAATAGTGTGCAATAGGCCTCACAGACTGTGGGATGTAGAAAGTGTGCTTTGTCTCTGTACATTTATAGGTACCAGCAGCCCCTGATTGATTTCATTGGGACCAGGCTGGTTGGGTGCCACTGGTAGTTCTGGGACTGGCTGCATCTTTGGAGTCACACTGGTAGAAGTGACAGCTCACCCCAAAGTGATCTACCTTCCTCATCCCTACCATTCTGTAGGTATTTCAATATTAATAACTGGCTGTTCACTTGTAATCTTTAATCTGACTTTGGGTCTAAGTAGAAAATACCTAATCAATGGTCCCACAATCTCAATCAAGTACTTAATAACTTTCATAATTAGTCACCTCATTTAAGTATAATTCCTGAAAGCTTTGGCCTTTGCAATTTCTAAATTATGGAAGAAAGACCAAAGAGAAGTCACAGTTTTACTGAATGAAAACAATGTCTGTTTTAATTGTTTTCCTAACATGACAAATGCTAGAGGTCCTCGAGATTGTTCCATCCTTCAAGTTTTGGAAAACATAAGGCAGGAAAAGCATAAAGATTCAGCTATTTCCTAGGAATACAAATGAGGAGCTTTTAAGTTTTCATCCGTTAGCCTGAAGCTCACAGAAATCCTGTCTCTTAATTTGAGGTAAGGGATTTAAATTTTTGCTGAATAGATTTAGAAGCCATTATAGCTGTAAGTTCAGAGGAGCTGTCAGTTAGTAGGTGTCTGTGGAAGATCTACTTGTTCTTTTCTTAGCCATTTGTTTAGAAATTTAGAAAGTTAAGAAAAAATATAAATAGACTTAATGTTTTAACAGATATTGAATAGTTGGATAAAGATCCATTAATATATTGCATTAAAAGCGGAGGATGAGAGTTCTGCAATGGACAAGTTTTTGGAGAGTCAGTTGCTAGCCATATGAAGCTATTTCTGGTTCAAAAAAGAGATCTGTGCTACACTGAGAAATTGAAAAATTTGAAAACCTGATCTGAACAACCACCAACACCAGGATCTGTCCAAGTTCCCAACCACCATTCATTTCTGGAGCAGATCTGTGGAAACAGCGTGCTGGTTTCTAGTGGTCAACAGGATTATTGTACTTAGCTTCCCTTTTGTGTTACTCTGTTGTTCCTTAGTGACCTTGAGAGTGTGGTCTACAGGTAGAGATAATTGATTTGTAGATATATATATGTGTGTCTTTATAGCACATTTGTATAAAATGCCTTTGTATGGGAAGAATCTCTTTGGGTATCTCTGAATCCGTAAGTCTCTGACCAATATACTGAAATTTAGATTTAGGTATGTTATACACCTGCTACTTGAAAAAACATCTTTTTAGTCTTCTCCATTATTCCTATGCTTTTTCCAATCCACATCCTTTAGAAAAACTGTTGAAGATCCTTGATTTATATACAGAAGAGTACTTTTTTATGGCAACAGCAACACAAAGTGTTGAAATTGATTAGTGGCAACAGTGTTAAGTACAAGGAGCTGCATAGAAGCACATTTTTTGCAGCTGATGTTTCAGGATACTCCAGCTGAGGAGTATCTTATGAAACCACTGCTCCCCTTTCCCCCTTGTTAAAAAGAAGCGGGTGGCAATAAGGTGTTAAGGACCATGGTTTTTTTCTCTGCTCCATCAACTGTGCTGAGCATTACACCAGCTGGGTCAAGCAGTGTTACCTAGAGGTTTTGGGAGAAATTGGGTTGTTCGGGCTGTTGTTGGCGGTGGATGGACTTCTGCATGGGGGCATGGAGGTGTTGGTGGGACAGCATCCCGAGCCTCCTGAGCCCTCACTCAGGCAATATCTGTATCAATTTCAAAAGGGTGTGCAGAAGCAAGACTCAGGGTTTGCCCCCAGAATTAGAGGGAAGCAGCAGGGGAGAGCGGGCAGCTGGCTGATGAACGTTACATGTTGTCAGTTCCCATGTTTACTACTATGATCTGGATTCCACAGGAAACACCTTGCAATGACATGGCCTTTTTCCATTATCTCTGCCTCGATGTTCTCCCTCTTATTTCACACGGTGCGTAGCAGATGGTCATGTAGGGTCAAGAGAGTACCAAAATGGCTCTGCCGATGGCTGTCAAATAGCTGTGGGACTGGACTCCATCTGGGATACCAGAAAAACCTTCTGGAAACCAGGCCTCAGGTCAGAACAGTCCCTGCCCAAAGTTGTGACTTACTCCAGGGAGGAGAGCGAGATGTTCCTCTTGTTCCTGATGAATGACTACTTGGTGCTGCAAACAAATACAAGGTAAGTGTGTTTCCCTTAATGAATGCACTGCAAAATTGAATCAGTATTTTTTCCTAAATGCATCAGCCACAAAAATTTCAGTAAATTGAGTCTGCTCTTTTTACAGTGCTGAATCAAAATGTCAAACCAGCACAACTCAATTATAGGAGTGGAAATAAAGCAACATGCTGAATACTAGCAAGTTATTTATGAAATACTTCAAACTGCCAATGCTGTAACTACCTGTGGGAAATGAGAACAGACAAGAGCACAGATTCAGCTGTGGGAAAATAGACTCCGAGCAACTTGTTTACAAAGTTTCAAAATTTGATTTTTCACACCATCTGAGCTTTATAGACTGGTTGCACCCTTCAGTCTGTTACTGGTTTTGCTAAAGAGATTCTTTAGGTGCAAAGAAGTGGGGGCAGGGAAAAGAAGAATCAGAATTCATGCATTTGGATTTTAAAAAAGGTAAAGGAACTTGTTATTTTCAATGCAATATTGTTTTGCATTTTGCTGTTCTTAGAGCAATCACCCCAAAATCCTTTCTACAGAGGAGACAATATTGCAGCTGAATCATTTTTCTTTGCATTTTTAAACAGAGATAAGTACCTTATTCCTTATTTTAATGATGCTGAGAGATAAGATGCAGTGACTTTAATGTCACATGAGGTTGTATCTGAGTGCTTCATATTGAATGAAAAGCCAGATATTTCCAGTGAAATAAATAGCTTTATTTATGATGAAGGCAACAAATTCAGAATCTCTCCACAATTAATGGGAGATATTAAGTAACTCCAAGAAGTACATTTGGTATTCATGCAATACATTGGTTTTTAAAAGTAATAACAGTTTGAGCCACAGTTGGAAAATCAATTACTAAAGTTACTGGCTCTAATGACTACATGTACAGATCACCTCTGAGTAATATGATTCTTCTAAAGGGCAAGTTATTAGATCCTGTAATTTGTGAATATTTCCTATTTTTTGTTTTCTCCGTTGCCGTGGGAAGGCAGGAGCTGGGAAAGCAAAGGTCATGAGGTCTGGTTAAATCCTTTGAAGAGCTGGGTAAAGTGGTACACGTGTCCTACAGATCCTTACTTCTGCATCTGAGGATGAACGTAGTGAGCCTGAGCACAAGCTGGTGGTAAAGCTGGTACAACAATACTGTGGTAGGACTGTGATTTTAAAGATATATATACTATCATGACATATCCATATCATGATACTAATCTCATGCTCCGTTTGGGGCTGTTACGGTTTGCCTTGGTCTTGCTGTGCCTTGGCTTCCATTCTTTCCTCTTCTCTCCCCAGGGCTGTAATGGTGCCCCATATGGCACCTCCACTCCAGTGGGAGAAGGGCTGGAGGCAAACAGCACTTTCCTTCTCTTCCCCATCACATCCTTCTCTCTTCTGAGCAAAGCAGCAGAGCAGAATTGACTGCCTCATCTGCAGTTGTTGGGTCCCAGGAGAGAGGTGTGCTTGGAAAGGGAATCCTGTACACTAAAAAGTAAGTCCCAGCAAGTGCATTGTCTCCCTGTGATAGGCTTTGGGGTTTATCATGGATGATCCATGATCCCAGTCCTCCAGTGGGATTGGCTAGGAAAAGAAGCAAAATAAGAAACCTACAGTCCTCTGAATTTCTACTGACCTCTTCTTCAAAAGCTGTAGTAGCGCTGCAGAATGTGGGAGCAGTGTGACACTTGTTTAATATCAGCATCACGAAAAATTCAGCCCAGTCCACCTGTCCACCATTGAATGTCTCAGAGTCTGACAACCGCACACCATGGCCATGTTGATGACAACGGTGTAAGTGAGTCTGTGAGGGGCACAGGTGGAAAGGAAATGCCTGGTTTGCACTAGAACCGAGGGAATAGATGTAACCACTGCTGGGAGTACCCACTTCTTATCCCACAAGAGCCAGGCTGTGAACTCAGACCCTGGCAGGATAAGACCAACCCAAACTCCTTTCTGGCAGCTCTTCAGTTTTGATTATGTCCTGGCAACATTTTCTTATTTTGGTTATATGGAGGAAAAATGCCAGAATTCACTCAGGGTGATTTTATAGCAGACAGAGGTTGTAAGATATGGTCTCTAATGGGTTAAGTGACTTCACTTCTCATTGACTAGATGGAGACTTGAGAGCACTCAGCCCTTTCCAGGATGGAGATCTAAAGAGCAGTCGGCAAGAAGTAGCGTGCTACCTCCTGCATAGCATTGCCTGTATCTAAGCTGCATTCACGCTGAGAAAATGTGGAAGCAAATGCACCTAAACCAATAAATCAGGAATGTTCATTTTGTGTTAGAGACAAAAATGGTATGCACAAATTGCATTTGTCATCTCATTTCTTTACAGGCAAGAAATCCAAGAGTTCATTCTGAGAATGTGAAAACTTCACTCCTAAAAATCCCCACCATATTTAATTGTCTAACATACAATTTGCTTTCTCTGATGCAGAGTAATTGCTTATAATGCAGACCAAAGCATGTCTGTCCCTTTCAATAGCAGCAAACCTGGGACTGGAAGAAATTCTCACTGTAAACTCAAATCCTTTCTCAAAGCTTAACCTTCCACCTATGAGGAGTTAAACTACCACTTCAGATACAGAAGCCTTTTCCTCTCAGATGTGAGTATGAATCCCAAACCTGCAGCACAGCCCCACCTCCAATGTTAAGGCATTAAGTAGAAAGGATGAGACACCAAGGAAAATAAGTGGCTATAGACCTTCAAGTGACCAGGAGTCTGAGTGGCGTGACCTAGTGTTTGGCCAACTCTGATACACATGCTGCCTTGGCAGACCTTGGAAGAAGGCAGATATTTGGGAATGCATCCAGCCAGCAAGAGCCTATAGAGAGGGACAACGCTGGTACAATGTGTGTAGCAGATGATCACAAACTATTTTCGGGTGTATTAACTGCTTTTTTTGAAGATGGAGTGATCAGATCAGTTTGGGGGAGAGAGAGTCTAGGTCATTCATGGGAAAGCAGAGTGAAAGTTTGGGTTAATTATTGACAGCAATTTGTCCTGGGCAGCGGGGAGGGAGGTGAAAGGGAGTTAGAAGAGGATGGGACTGGCATTCTGGGACTGCAGGGGAAATCTCTAATTCTTACACCCCCTTCCACTCTGACTCCACTTTTCATTCATGAGTGGTGATTCACCATTGTCTCATTTCTTCTGTGTATGGATTTAAAGCACCCAGTCAGTATGGAAAATACCTCTCACATAAATGTCATCTGCTTTGTGGAGAAAAAACAAAAAGATCATAAAGTTACAGCAAATCTATGCCAGCCTTACCAGTGAGTACCATGCAAGTGATTTCCTTCAAGTTTTGATGAGTTTTGGGATTTGTGTTTTTGGCTCTGATTCTTCGCTTTGCTGCTGATTAGCACGTTAATGGGTGGCAGTTGGAGTAAAGATCTCTCCAATACGTCAGAACTGGAGAGCTTGTTCCACTTGAGGAATATAATGTTACTTGCAGGTTATCAACAGGCAATGTTTCATATTTATCAGCTCGGCAACAGTAAGTGGTATAAGGAGCTGCAGAGTCCTCAGCAGTAGCAGTAACATTTAAATAAAGTAATTTTCTAACTTACTCAGAATGCCACAGTATCTTAAATAATAAAAAAAAGAAGTGGTAAAGTGATTGCACTGAGCAGTCAGTCTGTAGTGTTAGACAGGGGATGTGGAATAATACTTTAACTCACCAGGTAACTGTTAATTATGAGCCAGCCAAAAAAAAAACCATCACAAAACATGATGCTTTGTGCAGCTGCTTCCATGTCTGTTTGGAATAGCATGAGGAAGCATAAAATATCCCAGGACAGAGAATAATGAAAGTGCAGAACTCTGTTTCAGTGGTGTAATGGGACTAAATTAAATCTGGAGGATACACTTGGGGAATTCAAAAACCCCTAGAAGGAATTCACGGGTGGATCACAGGGCTGTACCTGAACAGTGCTCAGCATCCATTGCTAATTCCACACAGGGAAATGGAGGAGCAAAAAGCATGCACAGTAGGGAAGGATGGAGTTAGAAAGGACTCTTTCTACAGCATATATCAGATAACAGAAAGCCTATGGAAGGCATTGGTCTGTCTGGTCATTTACACCAGAGATAAAATCTGTAAAACTGTGTTGATATGTCCTGTCAAGGACACTGGGCAATAGACAGCCAGGTCCAGCTTCATTATAATCTGCAAAAAATTCTGTGGTTCAGGCTCGTTTGGGACAAAGTTGTGAGGTGCAATGCCAGGGGTACACCATCTGTTTTCTCGTGCTATTTGAAAACCGCATAAAGAAAGAGGAAAAGAAGGATCACGTGAGACAAAAAGATTCTCCACCCAAGGCTTATTGATCCAGAGGGGATGCAGATGTGCTGCTGTAGCAAAATAATTCAGTGCAGGTTGCTTTCATGTTATCCTCCTGCAACTGCCAAAGTTCACGCTATCGTACTCAGCAACGCTTGCATTACAGTCACCCTTGTGACTTGCTTTTAATGGCAGATCACACCACAGCATGACACATTGTCAAGTGTTCACATCCAAGCGTTCACACACTTCTGTACTTTTTCTAGTGTCTAACAAGGCAACAGAAATGCGAGAGAAAGATTTTTGGGAAAGTTATTTTCAGCCTTACAGATTTCAAATACTTCCCTGTTTCTGCCTCAGGGGGGAATAGTGTTTGTGCAGATTTCAAGTCTCACAGCTTAAGATGATTCAGGGAAAAGTATTTGGAGTTTTGGCTTCTGGCTCATACCTCCCTTAACATTTACGCTTTTCCAATTTGTCCTCTTTCAGGAACACTATGTTCAGTTCAGTACCTACAACTGTGGGGTTTGACTGGAAAATGTTAGACTAATCCCTGGTAACTTTCAGAATCTAAGCTCTTCTGAATTTTTTTAAGGTATGTCTTGAAACCAGTTTGGAATATGAGTATTTTAACAAATGTTTGGGTAACACATAGTCATTCCAGTCTAATGACTAGGAAGAATAGGATCCCAGAGTATCAAAGACACATAACAGCCTTTTATAGAACAAGTTTTTAGGAGGCAGGAATGCTGCACATGCTTAAGAAAGGAACTGGAAGGAAACACCCAGAAGCCCACATTTCTCTGGCAGTTAAGGAGCAGACTTAACATATTGTTAAGCATAAATTGATCCTGAGAATTAGATCAGTGGTTATCCATTATTTTGTGCTAACAAGGAGCATAAGTTTAAAAAGAACAGTATCTCTTAATAAAGCAAAAATAGCATCACAATCATTGTTTCTTATTTTATATTTTAGCATAAGGAAATACAGTAGTTTCATGGTGCAATTACATTATTAGAAGCAACTTAAATGTCATCTTATTTCTCCATAGAAGATCATTAATACATGTATAATATACCAAGAATGTATTTGGATCTTGTACTAATTTCATCTTCGAAACGCAAGATCTTTAGACATAGAAACCTTGAAACCCTAAGTAGCCACTAGCTCTCAGTGTTAGCAGTTTTACAGAATAATGCTTGTTTACTCTGAAATGATCACTTCTCACCTCACTGCTTCTGCTCTGACTGCAGTTCCCAGGAGCTCTGAACATCACATTCTGAAGCCTAAGAGTGCTCTTAGACAGGACTGCAAGCATTTCTTAGACTTCTGCTGTCTATATTGATTCTGTGCCCTTTCCCGCACTTCAAAATCCTTTGCTCCATAAGGAGACACAGCTTCATGGCTAATGGAAGGGCACAGGCCTCTCAGCTTGGAGGAGGATCCCCAGCAGCACAGGGCAGCTTGATACAATAGCTGTGGATGGGCAGCGAGGAAGAAAAATACACACAAGGTGCACGTAGCTGGTATGTAACCAGGAACTTGGCTGGACAGAGGGTTAAAGATGGCACAATGAGGGATTTGGGTAAATGTAGACTTTGTGGTATCACTGTCACAATGGAAGGAGTCTGGCTTTTCCTGTGGATCGCTTCTGCTTACTGCTTTGAGCTGCTTTGAGGGCAGGCAATTGCTTTTCAGCTGCCAAGGCCCCATAGGTGCAGGTTCCACTTCGTATCTGTTGACTCCCTTTCTGCTGCATACCTGCATCCCTGGCAGATGATGTTTGTAAAGCTGGACCTCTGGGGAATGATCAACAAGCAGATCACTAGTGCCAGAGCTTAGGCAAGGTGGTGTGGCAAGAGAGAGCGGCTCTTACCCAAACAGCTTCAGCCAGTCACAGATTTGCTGCCTAGTGCGACAAGCAGAGATTTGAACCCTCACAAAATATATTCAGACATTTTTCTTTTCTGTGTACTGGGGCTGAACAAAATACTTAAGGACTACAAGGCAAGCATCCCATGCCCCAGCCAAATTAATTTCCTCTGTTTTCCATAGCATTTTTCAGGAGCAAAAAATAATGAGATATATTTGGCTACTGGTATTTTCAGCTACATCTATTCAGTCTTCCAGAACCAAACAGTTTAGCTGGATGCTAGAATATGAGAGCAAAAGCCTCCTCATCTGTTAGTGCTCTGAGACCAGCCACACTGGGCTTCTGCTTCCATTGGGAGCTCCTGCAATATGTCAAACATTTTTCAATTCTGTTTGAAACTCCTAGGAAAATACACACTTGACTCACTCTAGAATGATGATGCATGGCCCTGAGCCTCCCGCTCTGCATCTGTGATTCAAGAGTGCTTTTGTCAGGTCACAGCTGTAAGCAGAAGGGGCCTGATGCTGCCCTCGTATGCACCGGTGTAAGCTGATTCTTTCAGAGCCCCTGGTGTGAAAGGCTCTGAACAATATCAGAATTAGGCCTTGAGTCTTAACTAAGTATTGTGATCCTTCTAAATTAGTCACTTTTCTGTCTTCTATGCTTTCTTTTCTCAAATAATTCTTAGCACATATTTAATTATTTGCACCGTGGGTATGCATCAAGGTCTGGGCCACAATGCCTGCTCTGTTGTCCTTGGTGCTACATCATAGTCCCTTTCCCCTTACTCCTTTCCCCAACCCTTCCGGCATGTTACGAGAGTAGACAGAGAAAGGACTGTGGGTTTTTTATAAATCCACTGAGTTAGGATTTTTTGGAGAGAGGGAAAAAGGAGTTACTTGAAGTACTTTTATATAAAGGAACAATATTTTTGTCACCAATGTTTGATGCATCTACCACTTTCAAAGTACCAAAGACCCATCATTTACAGGAAATGCAGAATTACAGTAATAATCTTTTCATTCAGAACTTCCTGTTCATCCAAGGACATCCTAAGTACCTACCTGAAACTCAAAAGCACCTAAAAGTGATACGTGTGAACATACAGAAGGAGAGGTCCACTGGGACATCCGCAGTATGTAGGTGTTTCGCTGTAGTTGAGTTTGGTGGCATTAGCACCTAGATGCCGTGAGAGAGCCTTAGGTGCTTCCCTGTGTCCTTCGTGTCTCAAACATATCTTCAAAAACTCATCTGTGTGAGTGAAGGGATGGTGAGAAATCAGGGGAAGATAAAGGTCATCTAGCAGCTTGAAAAATGGAATGTGAACACTTTTAAAAGGTACTTTGTTTTTCTGTGGCACAGTCTTCCCATTTTTAAAAAGAAATGAGTGGTCCTAGGTATGCTGTAGTGGTAATGTTTAGTAGTCAAGTACTGTCTGTTCCAAGGTGCTTTGCTCCTCACCCAGTTGTGGTTGCTATGTGACAACAACCTAATTGTCTCTCATAACTTTGAGTAAGCCAAGCATTAAATAGCAAGAAAGTGAAGTGCTAAGGACAATGCAGTTCTTCTGCTGTCCATATAGCAAACCAGGTTTGGTACTAATCTGTTTTCTAGAGCAAGCAGACAAAGGTATTTGTTTGCTGTTCTTCTCCAGTAACTTTATTTTTCCCAAGAGTCTTATAGAAAATTGCATTAATTGCTATGGTAATAATTACAGGAAGCAATTACTTTCAGCAAATAACAATTACTTCACCTTCCCAAATTTGTTTGTGACCACACCTGGCCTTAATCCCAGATTTATGACAAACATTTTCCTGGAAACTAAAAAAGAACAGATATCGCTTGCTCTTTGGTGGGGAGGGCTTGCAAATCTGCATGCTAGGGTCTTATCCCCTGCCAAACCCCAAGGACATAAACAGTTACTTAAAAATCTCATGATTTTTGTAAGCATTGCATTGTATCGTCAGGGGTGGCTTAGGACTGCTTTTTGTTTGTGAGTGGTAGCTTGGTCTAGACAAAAATGCAAAATACCTGGGAAAAGGTTTGAATCCATGTAAAAAACTGGGACCAGCTTGGTTTCACTTGAGATAATCCACCATGTTGCTGTTACTTTCCTAAGGACTTTAAAGAAGGTACCTATGTGAATATACATTTAGGAGAAAAACTTAGGAGAAAACATTACAGGACAAAACTGTTTGCTGTGTTAACAGATGATTGTTACTATGCAGACTGATCAAATACGGTGGCATTAACACCACTAAAATGTTACAGAATGCCTCACAAAGACATTAAATGATGTCTAAAGATCCAATTGTTTAGGTTAATACCGTGTATAACAGCTTTCCCCTATGTTCCTTTTTGTTTTTTAAGCAAGACGTGTATTTTACCCAGTACTGCTTCATAAACTGGTTTTTTTAAATCCCCTGTGCCTGACCTAGATTGAAAATTTTTGTTGATAAACAACTACAGCAGCATTCGGCTATTCACAGCAGTATTCCTCAACATCACTAGTATTCATTAAACCTGGCAGAATGAGAAATCCCTAAACTACTAATTACCAAGGTGCTGTGCTGTTCACATAAGTAAACTGAAAAACATTTTGTCCTTGTTTTGTACTAGGAAAGATAGATGGCATTTTCTGCCCTGTTTGTGCTCTCCAGTGCAAGACCAGCACTGGAAATACCCGGGGTACTGCAAGCAAGGGATGCTTTCATCTAGCCAGGATGAAGGTGTAGATGGAGGATCGATAAGAATTGATGCCCTGTTTCTCACTGAGCTTCCACGTTCAGAAGTGTTCTTCAGGGACTCCAGAGAAGTACAGTCCATAGCTGGAGGCTGGAGTCAGCACAGCAGGCTAAGAAAATGACAGGGAGCTCACACTAAGTTGGCTTACTAAAATCTTCTGTATGTACTTGGTAGCCCAGGTTCAGTTTGCCATGACACAAGTACATCCCAAATCTATAAACTGTGTTTCATCCCTGTAGCAACTGTATTTTCTCTGGAGAAAGAGCTCTACAATGTTAAATAATGTTGATATTTTTCACTGCTACTTATTTCTAGTACAGTGATTTATGGTCCTGCGCCTGATAGTCAGCCTAAGTAGGTTCCCTGTGGGTTTGCTGGCTGAGAATATTTGCTGAGCCCTAAACAAAACACAGAGTGTTAAGCCCAGATTTGCTTTTAATCTCTGCTTTGCTCTATGTGCCAGCAATTTGGAGGAATAATTGACGTTACCTTGATATCTAAGCGTCTGCCTACACATTTTTATGAGCAGACATGATCTCACTCTGTGCTTGCTAGGAAAGTACTATCTCTAAACAATGGGTTAGCAAAGCCCTGACTCTGTGCTGATATCTGCATTTGCTCAGCTTCAGGACTGTGCTATCATAGCCCTATGGGTCATGGCCAGCCTGAAACACAGGCTGGGAGAGCTGAGGAGAGAGCTGGAGAAGAGAAAAGAAAGATGGACCGGTCTTAAGGAAGTTGAAGTGTGGTGTATAAAACAGACAGTAGCCTACTTGTCCACCAAACCGTGTGAATTAAGCACTTTGCTGCATCTCCAGATACCTGAAGATAATTAAAAATCTTACTTAATGTGAATTAATATGATTGGAGTGAGAATTCATCTTGCTAGGTGCTTTCTTTAAATGAAATATAACCTAATAACACATACCAATTATCAGAGAAACTGTATCGTAATTCCCTCAGCACAATTCCAGAATATGATCCTAATGGTTTGGTGTTTTGGACAGTACAATGCTGCAAGTTTGGGCACCATGTGATTTTTAAGTGATAAAAAAAGTATGTGAACTGCCATTGTACACATGTTGTCTTCCAATACCCATTTTTCAAATAGCAGTTCTGTTTTCCAGTTTCGTTTATGCGGCTCAGAAGGGTAAAGGACTGAAATAAAACAGCTTTTCGAACAAAGCCATGTAATTAAAACCTGACAGTCAGCCACTAAAGAATTCCTCAGTGGCCAAATGAAAACTGAAGAGTGTTGAGGGATATTAGTGACATGCTAAGTCATATCTGGCTTCCAGATTAGAAACAATCAGAATTAATTGAGAAAACAAGTTGCTTCATTCAAGTCAAATTTTAAAAGATACGAATTATTAGAGTGAGGTAAATTCACAGGGAATGTGAAGAACAGCTGGGAATGTGAGTTAATTAGCAATACAGATCATGAAAACCAAATTGTTCAACAAAATTGTAGCAATGTTGTTTTTCTTCCTCTTATCAGACAATCAACAAATCAGATCATCTCTCCATTTTACCACTGATGAAAAAGCTGAGAAAGTCCATTCTGATGTGCCAAAGGATTGCAAGAGAAGGCGTACAGTCGTAAAGCCTGGGTACTGCCATTGCCTCACACACACTTACCACTGACAACGGCTCTCCAGTTACCTCCCTGAATACACATGGCCACTGGCTCTTGGTACCTAAATTCTCTAGGTTTGCTGGGATTTCTGATCACCATTGTGGCCTTCATCACCAGGATGAAATAAGGAACTTGAAGCTCAAATGATGGGTAAGTTACTGTACCTAGTTTTACAGGGCTAGTCATAGAGTAGGCTACTTTATTCCTGAACTTACAACATTGGCTCTAATTAATAGGATTTTAATGCACCTGCCAGATTATGTAAAGGACCATGTGCAGTCCTCCTATGGGACTGAACCAGCAGCCTCCAAAGGTAAAGACTGAGCTGTTGTTGTAAGTTATGCTAAAAATGTGACCATCTTTAATATTGAGCATAAAATTCTTATGCTCTAGGGGAAAGGCACAAGAAAGCTTATAATACAGGATGACTAGTGACTTACATCCACAGGAACTAACATCTGACTACGAGCCTTTCAGGTTACCCAGAATCTTACTGGAAGGAGAAGAAAGCATATTATTTCAGTAGCCAAACAGTATAAATAATAATTAAGTAAATTATCCTTCGAACAAGCTACCAATCCTCAATGCGTATATGTACATTTTGGGAATATGGGAATTTTAAAAATACTTTCTAAGTGTATATTAGGACTCCACAAAAGTGGTTTCATCTTTATTTTATGCAATGCAAATGTAATTCACTTTTACTATTCATATTCCCTGTTCAAGTGAATAAAAAAACAGCTTAGACTTTTAAAAATGATAGTATTAGCATGAAGAACAATAGGCATCTTTCTTTTGGCACCATGGGAAAGCTGCAATAACCATTTCTTTAAAGAAAAGACATAAATGCCATTAATCTAAATTATGAGGGAGCAGATGAGGAGGGCAGCTAACAAATCATTTATTGTTACAAAATAAAAGCATCCTTTTATGCATATGAGCATCTGTGATACTGGGATAGTTAAGAACACATTAAGAAGCTTAAGAACCAAGTTCACTATTCCAGTTTCTTTAGCATGATCTCAGTGACTTTTAATTATTTCATCACGTCCGTGTGGTAACTTCATTATACAGTCCTGCTGCCAGTCTCTTCTGGAACCCCTTGTCTTACCACCTTCTTACTTTTGACTTTAGGCTTGCACCAGTCACGGTACTTAAGCAGCGCATCCTCCCTCCCTTCCACCACAGCCCATTGGTTTCTGGCACTACTTACCTGCTGTGCTCCTCACTGGTCTTAAAACACATTTGACTGGTTTTCACATTATTAATGAGGTTGGGTAAGATGATTACTAAATACTTTGCCCTGGTTTGTCTCCCAGGAGCTTGCACAGATCTGGAAGGAGACTTCTCTCTACAAGAGCTACACTGACAGTCTCCTGCTCAACCATGTTTGTCCGTAGACTTGTTGATTCAGATTTTTGTAATCATTTCCACAAGTTTGCCTGGGGGAGCTGTCAGCCTCAGTGGTCTTTTAATTCCCTCCTGGGGATTTAGTTCCTCTTGGAATACTTTTTAAATCACACTGTTCACCAGGGAGCCAGTAAAACACTTGAACAGTTTTGATTGTCACTTCTTTCCAGCGGAGAACAGCCCTGGCATGCACAGGTGCTGTCCCCCTCCGTGTATGCTCCCCAGCTCCCTTCGCCTGCCTTCAGCCAGAAAGAAGTAAATACAAGTGAGAAAATAAGATGGAATCATACAATATTCTAAGTTAAAAAAAAAATAAATAACTAGGTTAATTTTAAATTTACATTTGCAAAAAAACCCCACCCAAACCATTCCCCCCAATCCAAACCCTGCTGTACAAGCAAAATAGTTATAACACAGCAAATATGTGTAAAAGGCAGTGTCTCTCCCAGCATCAGGTGTGGACCATAACATAATGGCTTTCCATTGTGGATTCCTCAGAGAGGCTTGGAAATTAATTGCAGTTAACAACTCAGAGCTGGAGTACTGTGTCCAGCTCTGGAGCCCTCAGTTCAAGAAAGACACGGACCTGCTGGAGCGGGTCCAAAGGAGGGCTACGAAGATGATCAGAGGGCTGGAACA
>JAVKLA010000090.1:7261530-7276167 GCA_034782735.1 Sagittarius serpentarius | reverse complement strand
AGTTGAAGGTGTCCCTGCTCACCACAGGGGGGTTGGACTAGATGGCCTTTGATGGTCCCTTCCAGCCCAAGCCATTCCATGATTCTATGATTCTTGCTACAATTAGTCTCTCATTTTTAAAAGACTAGGGTTTTTCTCCTTCATTGTGTAATTGTTAGCGATGATGTTAACTGATAGGGCCCCCTTTCAGTTTGCAGTTCTAGTTAAGGATTGCTATGATTGTCACATAAATAGAGCACAAGATAGGAGTAGAGTTTTGCATGTTTCTCTTGTTAAAAACAAAAGCCAGTCAAGGTTAAAAACAGCTCAACAGAAGTTTTACACAGGCTCCCTGCAGTGTAGACTGGTGGAACAGAAGATGTTCTTTCAAACTAGTAATTGAGGAAGAGCAAGGAATAGACACATGAAAACTTGTCACCAGTGTGCATGTGCATGATTCAGTATTCATTTTAAACATCAGAATTGCTGAATTCATAATTGCTGAATTTCCACCTTGAACCCATGCGAAGGTTCATTTCAATCCAGGAGCTACCTCAGAGTACCCACTACCAAGTGCTTTGCAGGAAGAACGTTAAAAAAAGCAGTAGTAGATGGCTAGGGAAGAATAGCAATGTGCCAGTGGGGGAAGTAAGTTTCTTTAAACTTCCTGGCTTTGTCCTGAAAGCAAGAATCTTGCTTATGTTTTGTAAAACCAAGCAGGTCTTTTAAAAGCAAAGCAAAACAGATACAGCTGCAAAGGGTAGATTAGTCTCACCTTATTTTAACTATCTAAAAATTAGTTGGTTTCACCTATTTGTTCACACTTCTGCTGTAGCCAATGGAAATAATAGACAGCAACCAGCACTTGGCAGTTCATCCTGGCCCAGGACAGATACTTCACCTGGTAGCAACATGTGTTCCTGCCATTTGCTCTTCAAAGGGACCCAGGTAGCTGTCTTGGAGCAAAAGCATGCCTTTCACATATTTATAGGCAGGTGAGATGAATCCCAAATGGCAAGACTGCAATGTGCTTACCATTAACAATAGGTAAACACTGAAAAGCAGAGAGATGCATAAAGAGTTTTTCCACCTCTCACAGTTCCCACAAATGTTTATGGAAGATACCAAATGCAGATCAACTCGCACTTTGATAAATATACTGTATTGATCCTACATCACTGAAATCAGCAGAAAAATAAACAAGCAAACATCCATGGGTACTGATACAAGTAAGCAAGGATCCAAAATTACCCATCATGAAAGCTGCTGGTAACTTTGCCTCATGATGCTCTCCTTGCTCCTACTATTCTCCAACAAAGCCATCAAACATTCGCACAGTGCCAGGAGGGAGGTGGCTCTGGTACATGGCTGCATCTCTAACTGAGAGTTACAGCGGGGAGGCATTTAACATTCAAACCACAAGCAGTGTGTGACATCCTAGCAGAGCTGTGGGATGGCTTCACTGCATGTTAAAGTATAATGAAAATCTGTTGTATAAGGAGGTGCCTCAGGCTCAGAAAAGTTGAAACATTCAGTCAAACTGTAGATGGCTATTTTAGTGGAATATGATTCAGATGTTGCATTGATGAAATGTTTTTTGCCTAGTCTGAACGGAAGAAATGTACTAAACCATTTATTCATTACTGGAACATGTACTAAAAAAAAAAGAAAACAGAAACCACTTAATTTACTAGGAACATGAAAAGTCAAGACAAACTTGCTTTTTAAGAATTGCCATTATCCTTATATGTGAAGTGTCTCTCTTCTTGCTTGGAAATGTTTTGAACACCCCAGAAGTTTAGGCTGCTTTAAGGAGTGGTTCTGAAATGCAAAGAGCGTGTAAAAAGCAATATAATTGTCTGCTTGAAGAAAGAACAGTCAGATTCTGACCACATTGAGCAGAGCAAAACCTTTGAGCAAAACTGGCTTGCTTCACTGAGTTTCTTTTACTAGCTCTTGTCCATGGCAAACAGACATTTTATTTTATAGATGCACATTACACTTATTCTTACATGCCATCTGCATTTTTCACTGCTTCACATTGGTGATTATTCCTCTTGAAAGGAAAAGATCAGGCAAATTAATTTGCCACAAATCCTTCCTCCTTTTCCTTTAGGACATTCCTGATATGCAAATGATGAGAACAAAAAATGGTTCAATACTCTTTATGACAGCTGTCTGTGTCAGGGTTAATTAGACTCCATCAGGTAGCCAGATATTCCTAGAGAGAAAATCTTTATTATTAATAAACACATCTGGTGTGGATTTTGTAGCACACAGTCTAGTAATGTCATAGAATAAAAGTTTGGTAGCTGACGTTTCTTCCCAGCCAGATTTGGCTCTTGCATTTGAAATGCATTAAGTGAGTTTGTCTTTTCTGAAGGCTGAATTCTGACTTGAAGCACAGCCTGTGAGCCAGATTCCCTTAGGTCAGAGACTGGATTTGAATGATGGGGGGGGGGGAATCAGCATCCACTGTATAAATACACTTTATGGACCCGTACTTAAACTATCAATGTGTCTTCAATAATTCAAAATTTGAAGAATGCAAATTATTTTCTAAAGCCCCAGAATGAAAATGGGTCACTGGTTTAACATAAAGCCTAACCTAAAACAGGCAGCACTTCATGAACGAGGGTAATCATGTGATGAAATCTGAGGTAATGGAACAGGTTATCATTGTAAAACCTTATTGCTCTGAAGGGCACATCTGCTTCTGTTTTGCAGTCCAGCATCTCCTCCTTCCAGATGATGCAATTCCATCATAGTCCTAAATCCTGGTGTTGTGTAACAGGACAATTGCATGCAGGAGGAAGAAGCGGGGGTGTCAATTTGAGGCAGAGAGCAGTTAATGCAGCGCTGCCCAAGGGACTCAAGCAAGAGCAGACCTGGGAAGGCACCTTGGCTGTTCTCAACCCTTCTCAACCTTCTTCTTCTCCACTGTGAGAGAAGAAGGTACATTTTCCACGTAGGACAGGAGATAAAACAGAGAAAGGAATCATGTAAGGCATCTTTAGCAGGTGTGGGAAACAAAACAAAATTTCCTGACCGTCAGGCCTCTGCAAATGTGAAAAGCCCGTATTTCCTTTGGTACACTTTAATACAATTTACCCTCTGAAGGGTTGTTTTCTTCCTCCAGGATTCCAGTGACTTGATCCTGCCTATTAGGACTGCTTACCTGCCAGCGCTGGCTTGGAGCAGGCAGGTTTTTTGTTTTTCAAACTGACTGCTCACAGCTGCCATCTCGCAGCTCCACAGAGCATTCTGAGGAGAGACAAAGCCAAACTTCTCCAAACTTAATCTCATTACAGAGAATTTCATAATTTTAAGAAGTGCAGAATTACTACACCACGGTGCTGTAGCAGAGAGCTTGCCATTACTTCTGCTCAGCAGGGACACAGGAGATGCTGTGCTCTCTGAGATCAGTACTTCGTATGCTCCAGAGGTCTGGCTCTGAAAGCCGGTGGGATTAGCTCCATCTAACACAACTACCACCGAGAAGAGTCCTGGGAGACTCAGAGGAAGATGCTATCTTTCGGGAACTGATTTATGCCAGGAAGCAGAGTCTTTTGCATCCCTTTCATGTTTCCCTTACCCAAGGTAATGACCATTCTTCTTATCAGACCAAAGGGACTTTTAGCTGGAGAATGCTGTGCATGAGAAACAATATTATTTAAAGCCTTCCTGGAGAGGCAGTGTGTGCATGTACAGACACGTTGCATTTCAAGCACCCTCTTACCGACACCTCGTTCCTTAGCATTGAGATGTCCCATCTTGGCATGCCCAAAGGGGAAACATTTTATGCAGCACAAGCCGTTCGCTGAGTCTCTGCAGTACCCAGAACCATAGGTTCAAGGTGAGTGAGAAGGAGTCCTAGACTTTAATACAGTAACAAGTAAAATACTGTAACTTAGCAAAACAGGGCCTCAGTTTGGCCAACTGGAAGGCCAAATCCCTAAATTCCAGGTACTGTGAAAAGCTGTTTTTCTTCCCTAATCTTTATTCCTTCCCTGGTTGCGCACTTGTAATCGGTTTGTTTGGGAGATGCTCCTTGATCAACAGAACACCACAGAACTGGTACATCTTAACATCCTTCACTGCAGATTCACCCTGGGAGGAAGCAGTTTTAACCGGAGGTTGGAAGAGCAGGACAGGAGGCTGTTGTGATGTAGAGGGGTGAAGGGAAGAGCTGCGTGTGCAGAGGGCTCAGCCACTCCAGCCAGCAGCTGAGTGGGGATTAGTCCCTTCAGTAAAGCCACTCTTAAATGGCTGTGGGGTTTCTATGGAAGGGTGCTTCAACTCCCCATCTACATAAGCAGGAATAAAAGTCACCTGCCCTCAACTGAAAGCCATGTCCAGCAGAATGCTATTATGAAGTTGTTATTTCTGGAAAAGAAAAGCAAACCGGGTTTCATAGCCTGATTTTAGTCCCATATGTGGTTTTAATTTCCCAAACGAGGGATTTTGATTGCAATAACCTCTGCACAAAGTTCTCTTTTTCCCCTTGCACCTTTGCTGAGATACCCAGCTGGGCACTGATGCACGGTTGAGCAGACAGCAGCTGTGATTAGGGCCCTGCAACATTTTGACGAGAAGTGTGGCAATTTTCGATGTTAGACTGTGATGCAGTATAAAAAGCCTATTTCTGTTAGACTATTTCACCTTAAGTACTTGTACACTGTTCATGCTAGCCTTGGCTAGAAAATAACACCATGCCGCATCATGAAAAATTTGGAAGTGAAGGCAAGCTGTTCCAAAAGTAAAAGCCAAGGTATTCTGGACAGGTGTAAAACACAACCAGTCACTGTGCTTTGAGATGGAGCAGACGAAAAGACTTTGAGATGGACAAATGAGAAGTCCCAATGATACTGGGACTAATCTAAATTCCTGCATCAAAAACCTGTGGAAATGGCAATTAGTTACTATAGTGGTTGCGAAGATGGAGTATAACTGTGTGAAAACTAAGGTTCGTAGAAGAACCCCATGTATAACCATGAAACTGCAGAGTTACTCAATTAATACTAAGTTTTATTATATAGAAAGCAAAGGAATCACAAGATATATTGGAACTAAAGCTTACAACCACTATGTTAGTTTCTTATACATACCAACCCTGGGGAAGATGGTACGGTGTTGATCCGTAGAAGGAATAGGATCACGCTGTTTGGGCGGCAGGGCGGTAGGCTCCTACACTTGCGGGGTGTCCCCCTGGTAGCTTCATGCACGGAGTCCTTCTCTTTGCACTCCCACTCCCCCCAACAGCACCACCCTTATATCCTTCTCACAGAGCACTGAAAAGACACCAGGTTCGGCTGCTCATCGCGTGGCCAGCGTGTGAACAGCAGAGCCTTTACCACCTGATTGAAGCAAGCTAACAGCGTGTGCCATATCTGCATTCTGTGAACAGATGTTTTCAAGGTTTCAGTATCTTGCTTGTTACTTTTCCTCCCACACAGATGTATTCAAGATTTTGGGATCTTGCTTTTTACTTTTCCTGCCACAAAAATCCCGTTCTCATAGAACAGTCATGTACGCTCTGTTGTGGGCCAAACTATGGACCATTTTCTATTGTCCCTAAGACACAGAGCCAGTTGCAAACAGCCGTGCTGTGCAGCACCTGCCTCTGCTGCGACATGCTCCAGTTTAGCTCGAGCAGGGTGCATGGCTCTCCCTCAGCTGTTGCAGGGAGCAGGGCCTTCTGCTTGCAAATCGGGCTCAGAGTTTTGCAGCTAAGGACAAAAGTCCTCCAAGACAGAGCATGTCTTTAAGCTGAGAGAGATACTTTGCACTGCATCAGCTTTGTGTGCTCCAATGTAGAACATTGCCAGATCAGGCTGCTGCATTTTACAGATCCATGGTGAAGAGGTAAATGATCATGTGGTGGGTAGAGCTTGGGGCAATGAAGGGTTGTTTTGTTGGTAATGAAAAAAAAGGAAAAGGGAGGGAGTCAGCATCTAAGTGAAGGTGGGATAGAGAGAGCAGAGAGCGGCTTTCCCAGTGCAGAGTCTCCTGGGCCTCCCCTTTTTGCTGGGAGCCATGGAGCGAGGGGATCCACATGCCGTGGGTGCTGTGTACTGTGGGCACTGCACACCTCAGCTCTGTGCTGGTGTGGGCCTGGGAGGTGGAGGGCTCACCCGACTGAAAAGGCAGTGCCGCTGCTCATCTCTGGTCTTCCATCCACAGCCACGACGCAATCCGCCGGACTTCTTTTCTGGAATTTGTCTTTGTTCTGATTTTAATTTTTCTTTCTGTTTTTCCTCTTCCAGCACAGGGCGTTTCCCAGCGCAGAGCTCTAGAACAGCTGTCCCTCCACTCCTCCATGGCTGTCCCCTCCCACAGTGGCTGCTTCTTAAACAGGAATCCAACTGAAGCAGCCAGTAGGTTTTGCATTCTAAAATCTGGAGACCTCCTCAGTGATTCTTTGCAGATCTTGTTCATTTCCTGTGTTTATTACTATGTGTGTGGTTTCTAAAGCACAACTCACATGGAAACATGCAGCATATTCTTTGGACATATTCTCAGAGCTTCTTTGCTGCAGACAGATCTTGCTCAAATGAGTAAAGAAATATGTTTAATTCTTTAAAACTTAGTAGGTTGTTTTGTTAGACACAGACATCACCCACAGCAAACAGTTTTCATTAGTGGCTCTCTAGCAGTCATGTTACCTTTCTCACTTGCCTTACACTGAGGACAGTTAATTTCTGTGTTTATCTGGTCTGCTTGGGATGATGTGCTAATGAAGAGAGAGAACAATAATGATGCTTAGCACTTATACAGCACTTACTCCATTTTGCTGCATAAATATTAACTGATGAATCTTCATAAAAGCCCCAAGGAATAGATTAATACTATTATCTTTCTATTTAGGGAAATAGAAGCAGAGAGGTGAAAGGCAATATAAAAAGGAAACAGAAGTGCATGGATGTACTTTTCTAAGCTTTTTATAGCATATGAAAGAGGCCTGTAGATGTTGTTTATAACTAATTCTGCTTACAGTTTACATTTAGGTGTAAGAGGAATATTAAATCTTGCCTTCCTCTGGCTTTACTGGGAACTTGACAAATGAGGAGCAGAAACATCCTTAGAATTTAACTGGAAAGTGAGAAAGTTAAACCATCAGGGAGGATTTTTCTTCCAAATGTTTTGTTTCAACAGGCATTAAAGATAGTAAAGACTTGGAAACAGAATGAATAAAAATCACTTATCTCAATTAGGCACTGCTTCCTTGCCATTCTGCTTTCTTCAGAAGTAATCATCCTGCTCCTCCATACACAGCCCTGCTTCAGCATTTTCTGGGCTGCTTTTGTGTGTCAGGTGCAGGTCCCCACACCACAGTCCTTGGACCTGTGTTTTAAACCTAAACTGAGCAAGAAAAAAGGGACCTGTTTGGACAGATGATAAGCACTGGCTGTTCTATCATACAACCTTTGAAAAACTCTCTGGTACTTTAGTGACATTGAATATAGTTATTTTCAAAGAGCAGAAATTAATCACTTCAACAATTAAGATACTTCATTCTCTGATAGCATTACTATCCTTGAAGAAACACAATACATAAATGAATTTTATAGCTCGTATTCCTTGAAAGAAGCATTTGTCCTTTCAAAACAGAGACATTATGTTCTTAAAATCCATTTTTAATTGAAAAGCCTCCCACTGCCTACATACAGGTGTGGATGTCTTCTGATTACCACTAATCAAACTTCAGGGTTGATGCATTTCCCATTGAAGGGAGAGCAGGATAAACTCAATGAAAGAGAGGAAGCAACATTAGTCTCAGGGGTTAAAACAGATGGGCTTATCTTGACTTCCATTGAGTTTGCAGAGAGGGAGTAAAAATTGATTTTAGATAGAGTGTGTTCAATTAGATGCAATGTTTTTATCTACAGAGTATATAATGAAAAATGTGTTTATATACTTAGTGATGTTTACCCTGCAAGTTGGGTATGAGTGTAACTGTGTCAGTTTGCCTCCTCTCTGTACAAAGAGTGGTGCTGCAGCATCTTGAGAATAGCATGAGAATAGCATGGCTGCACTTGCAGTTAAACGTTCAGCAAAGATGTCACCACAGCTGATTTGCCAAGACAGCACTTACTAATGGGTGGAAGGAGAGACCCTGATAAGAGTTTTGAGGCAGTAATGCTAAAACAGAAGGTGCTTCAGCAGGGCAATGGAGGTAGGTAAGTTCTCAGAAGTACAATTCCTCCGTCCTGGGCAGGCTGCTTGCTGTGAGTGTCCCTGTATTGACACCACACGTGGTCCTGGCGTGCTTTCAACAGGCACTGTGGTAGCCTGTGCCCCTGCTCTCAGGGACTGCCTGGCGTGTGCCAGGCAGGAGAAACTTCATGAGCCTTGGCCTTGCACGACAAGCCAGCGCACACCTCACAGTCCTCCAGTGGCTTTGTCAGCACACCAGTGTAAGGGTGAGTCTGGTGTGCCTTGTCAAAGTACAGGGTTAAAAAGTTCATTGGCGTGTAGGAACCAAAGCTACAGACAGATTAAAGAAAACAAAGCACATCATTTTTAGTTAATTATCCCTGGTTTTAACAAGTTTTTCAGGATTCTCTTGCAAAGTACCACAAGCTATAATGTAACTCGGAGTTGAGGGCAGATTCTAGTAACCGTTTCCAAAGCTGAAACCAGTGCTGATGACCCTGCCCTCTGCTGTGATCACCAATCTACGTTTTTACTCCAGTTTCATTGCAGTAGCTACTTGAGTACAGAAGATTTTTCTCCCCAGAGTCTTTTCTCCAGATATTAGCAAATGTACAAATATTACTTTGACATCGTAGGTAGACCTGCTGCCTTCAAGTCTTCCTTTAATGTACACCTTGCATTCCTTAGTTAACACGTTTCTACTTCTTTTTGGGGCTGCCATGATACTTTATAGATCATGTACCATGAGAAACAGCAGTTGTGCTTACACCTTCGTAGAGCTGTGGCTTCCAGCTCATTGTGAACTTGGCAGTGAGTCTCTGCTGGTGATTTTGTTGCCTGTATTAGGTAAGTAAGTGCTTTTTCTCAGTTAATGTTCCTCTCTCCACCACACCTATCATAGAATCATAGAATGGCTTGGGCTGGAAGGGATCATCAAAGGCCATCTAGTCCAACCCCCCTGCGCTGAGCAGGGACACCTTCAACTAGATCAGGTTGCTCAGAGCCCCATCCAGCCTGGCCTTGAATGTTTCCAGGGATGGGGCTTCTACCACCTCTTTGGGCAACCTGTTCCAGTGTTTCACCACCCTCATTGTAAAAAATTTCTTCCTTATATCCAATCTAAATCTGCTCTCTTTTAGTTTAAAGCCTACTATTCTATTAGTCCTGTAGTCCTGCCACCACAGCCATTTAAGGTGCAAAAATGCAATGTATGACCAGAGCCACTTTGAGAGTTTCTTGCTTTCAGTAAGAAAATGTACCATTTTCTCATATAGCTGTTGCAGCAAATGTTGCAGTTCAGTTCTTCTAGTGGATTTTGCTATAGAAAAAGACTATAATGAGCAGCAGTTTGCGGGAGACTGCAACCATGCAAATCTGCACTCACTGGCCTCCTAGAGCCAGGGTAGCATGTGCCACTGGTGGACTCCTGTGACCTCTGCTGCCTTTTTTGATGGAGTTGTTGCTCACACCAGTTTAGTGCTTTGTATTTTTTGGTGCCAGAAGGAAAACAGTGAAATTACTTGCAATGATGTCCCAATGAATTTTCATTTCAGTAAAATAAACCACAAGTGGTCACAAGACAAAGAGGCTGTTAATGACTCACACTGTTTCTTTTGATTATTTTTTTTAACAAGGACACCTCCACAAAGTGCTGCACTTAAAGTTGTTCATTTTATCTGAACTGGCCCCATTCAGTCTCCTGGCAATCAGAGGAACCACAAACCCCATCAACGTAATTTTATTTTCTTAAGTGAGCAAATGCAAGCATGTACTGTCAGTATGGTCAAATTGAACCTCACTGCATCTTCTAGTCACTCTGGACGATTCACAGGCAAAGATCTTTCTAAATCTTTCTCTTTCTTGCAGCTCCTCCAGGTACTTTTGGGAAAGGTGCCTTCCCAGCAGGGTCTTGTAATTGGCTGTGGGTTTCCAGGGGTCAGTAAGGGCAGGTGGATGGGGCTGATCTCTTCTACGAGCCCATCAGCTTTTGAGAGAGAGGCTTAAGGCAGGGACTAGAACATGTTAAAAGCCATGGGACCCTAGAAAGTATGAATATTGTTGTCTCATCCCTTTGCTTCTTAATGGAGATTGCACCCTCTAATATATATGAACGTATTGATTTCTCTTTTGAGTCAATGATAAAATGTGTTTCTGCAGCTTTTCTTTTCGTTAGGCTGCATCTGTTACTTGCGTCAATAAATCATGATGTTGAGCTAAATGGAAAGTATGACCTGTTACCACTGGCGCTCTGACAGGGGCCATCGACCTGTTACATCGGAGGGGAGCAGCCCGCAGTCGGAGATGCTGCCTAGGAGCACGGCTGTACCTGCGAGGCCCAAAGCAAGAGGGTTAGGAGCTACAGAGATTCTGGCAACCCTTCCTAGTGTTTGCTGGAGCTACCAAGCTAGCACTTGGGATTTTAAATTGTGAACTCTGAGACACGAGGGATGAAGTGAATATTAATTTAGTTATATATATGACTGAAGCCCTTCTGGGGAGGGTAGTAAGGCAGCACTGACCTGACAAGGGTAGCTCAGAGTTTTAATGCAGAGAGGAGATGGCAGGATGTGCAAATGGGATCTGGTGCTTTATCCCTTGGAAATCTAAGAGAATTGTGTCAGTGGAAGGGGTTTGAGGCCTTCTGCTAAATCAGGTGCTTGAAAGGAAATGGGCTGAGTCCTCGGGTTGCGCTAAGAGCCTTTTTACTGAGCTGGGCGGGTGGGTGAGTTCCGTTTTCACACGGTTGTCACTGGGCTTCCTCTGATTTCCTTTGTCTGAAATGGGAGGTTTTGGCTGACAGAATGATATATTAAGCCACATGTGCAGAGGACAATGTATTCTTCTCTATTCCATCTCATCAAACAAACCTTTAGAGGCACGTTTACCAAATTAGGGCTGGAAAACCATCCGAGGCTGCTTAGTCAGATCAACAGCTTTGTCCTCTCGGCTGTGCTTCCCAGGGAGGTCACAGAGCAGGGCTGTCTGTGCCAGCAATGGACACTCTGGCACAGGCTCACTTTTCTGGGGAACTGGACCACAGCCACTGGAGAGCTTTCATTTTCAAATAAATGTATTTTAAATAAATCAGGACGTAGTGTACTTTATAGCACCTCTCCTAGGACAGAAACTGGGAGCAGCAGGTTTCCTCTAACTCCAGATACTAGTCAGTTGGCTGGGATTCCTGATGCAATCTTTGTACTGGTGTGAAAATAGCAGCATACCACATGGCAGGTAAATCTCTTTTCTTACCAATAAATAAATAAAGCAGTTAATTTCTAGCATGTTATTGCAATGACAGCACTAACAATAAAAATGAAGAGCAGTTACACTTCGACACAGTTGAAAAATAAATCTGGACCAATCCTTATCACTATTATAAGAGGTTACTCTCATTTATTCTGCCTCTCTCTTTCATTGCAATGAACTGCATTTTTACATTGACCCTTTGCTAGTTATCTTTTCTGATGCTGAGGAATCATATCTTGTCTGCACTTCCCAGCATGCCAAAAGGACTGGTGCTCTTCACCTGATTGTAGACAATACCCTACTGTAGTCAACTTGAACTGAATCAATGCTTGAACCAAATAGGGCTTCCCTTAGACTTCCAGGACTACTGCATCTGTGCTGCTGGGTTGTTCTTGCTTGCTCACGTATTGTCCTTTTACTACATTCATTCATTGTGTTTGTGGTGGTTGAGGAAATCATGAGCTTTCTGCTGGAAAGATCACTAAACACAGGAAAAAATTGCCTGCAGTGATTTTGAAGCCTCCAGTAGAGGTTAGACAGGGCAGATAGCTGTCAGATATGATAAATACAGATAATTCTGGCTTGGGACCAAGAAATAGACTGCATAACTGCAAGGCCCCTTCTAGCTCAATTTGCCCAGGTTTCTATATAGCACATGTTATTAATATGCATATTAGTGTCCCAGTGTGGTGCATTTTAATATCACTCATACTGCAATAAAACTTTATTTCCGCAGGAGGACATTCATACAAAATTACTTTGTGCCGTCTGCAAGAATGAAAAGAGTATGACTTTTGCAACTCAATACAACGATGTTTTCGTGACAGAAGACCGGTGAGCAGTGGTGATGTGCTGGAGAGGAGTGCCTGGTGTGTGTGTGCGTTGCTGCGCCCTGAACAAGGCCGGGGCATGCTTGAAAGTGGTGCCTCCTGAACAAACCAGGAAAAGCAGAGCCACAGGTCACAGGGTGGTCACAAGGGATTGGACCACCGGGAAACAGTTACATTTGCAAAACAGACAGAAAGAGGCTTTGTAGAAAAAAAAAATGAGAGTTCAGTTTGCTTGATAGGAAGATATGAGCTGTCACGGCCTGGGCTGGTTGCGTAACTCGATGGACCTCTTCACTGGACCCCCAGCACTTCCATGCTTTTGAATTCAGGGCTGTTCTTTGGTTATGGCTCCTGGATGCCAAAGTGAAGGAGAACTCTAACACTTTTTGTGCAGCAAGACCCTACAGTTTAATCTCTTTGGCCTCTGAAAAGAGAGGTTTCAGCCCTCACATTTTCCCAACAAGAAAGGCAAAGCAGGTCACGCAGGCTCAGCAAACCAACCTGCTAATCACCTTCCCTCTGTTCTTGAATAAGGCAGGAACAGTGCAGATTCCTGGAAAATGGCTAAACCCTGAATGCAGCTCCTGCACCAATGCCTCCCATGTTCCTCCTCCCCAAGCTGCCTTCTCTTATCATTTGAGCCTTTCTGGTGGGCAAAGCCAGCAGCCCTGCTTACAAAGATGGGATCGATCAGCATGTGTACCAGGCATGTCCCTGAATTATCAGATTTGCTCATATTTTCATCTGGTATAGCCACAACAGAAAACATGGGGAAGAAAAATATAAAAGCAGTATAGGCTTTCTGTATTTGTGACTTTTCCTCTTTTTCTCCCAATACAGATCAGTGGTGTCAGCATTTGCTTTTGCTGTGCCACAGGATTTGGTGATTATAAATCACAAGTCCTTCCTGGGTTCCTAGCTACCTAGCATACAAATCTTTGACCACTCACCGCATTCATTGCCTCATTTTCTCAGCTTTTGTCTGAGATCCAATGGTTTCTGTTCATCTAATGGACCTGTGTTCTTGCTTCCTCTTCTGCCCTGTCATTAGACTGGTCTCCAGTTACCATAGAGATTGCAAGCCTCACCTTGCCTGCTGAATCACAGTCCCTTTGTTGCATTTCATGACTGCTGAAGGACATTAGTTTGCTCCAGGCACTAAAGCAGAGAAAAAGGCGTATTTGATTCCCTCAACGTAACAGTAATTTAAATGAGAGCAGCCTCAGACTGTGGAGGGACTACAGAGAGCAGGTTATTGTGCAAAGGTCATTGTGTGGCGACTTTAATGAAACGAAGTTTCACAGAGTGCTTGATGGCAAATGAAGGTGGGACCTTGAGGTCTCGAGAGGAGACAAGACTATTCTCATTCCTCTAATGCAAAAGCAACGATGTCCTTGATACAGAAAGCCAGAAAGATTAAGAGACACTGATTATAGCTCCCAGGCATTAGCTGTGTCTGCTGTGACCTGACCCTCCTGTTAGCATGAGACTGGCTGTGCATGTTGTGCCTCCTGTTGTAATGATGATGATACATGTGGCTGAAAAGAAACACATCTGGCTGGAGCAGCTGAAGGTAGCGTGTTCTGTCTCCCATGCAGGAGGGCAGAGAAACAAGCCCCAGACCTCACCTCCCATTAGCACTTCTCTGACATGGCAGTGGCCAGCAGAAATACAGAGATCTACCGGAGCAGCACCTGGAAGGGAAGGGTGTAGGAGGGCAAAATCACATAACTCAATGCAATGGTATCACCTGGAGCTGTTGCCTACCAGAAACCTGTCCAGTTGTGTTCCCTGTGCTCCTGCAGAAATTAAAGAAAAACAGAGCAATGTTTTCATCCTGTTAGCTCTGAGTGCCCAAATGCCAACTATTAGAGGCCAGCGCTGGTAGCCAAGGGAACAGTCCTCCCACAGGAAAATAAGCAAAACACAGCTGAACAGCATGTAGAGAGGATGGCACACAAAAGGCTCGCCAGATCATGAGAACATTTGGGTTTTGTTGTGGGGTTAGGGTTTTTTTTAAATACAGGTGGCTAGTTTTAATCTTTTATCCATTTTGAGCACTTAGACCGCCTGCAATCTAAAGTGCTGGTGCACTCTTTAGCCTTTAATTGGTCCTGGGAATGCAATCCCATCAAATAAATGCACAGCTAGGTCTGAACTAAAAAATCTTGCTCAGTTTCCAAAAATCAGACCTCCGGGTGTTTGTGCACCCACCCACAGGTTCAGCCCTGGCTACAGATAGAAAGTGAAGAAGCCCACGTGTCGTGGTTTAACCCCAGCCAGCAACTCAGCCCCACGCAGCCGCTCACTCACTCCCCCTCCACCCAGTGGGATGGGGGAGAGAATCAGAAAAAAAAAGTAAAGCTCGTGGGTTGAGATAAGAACAGTTTAATAGGACAGAAAGGAAGAAACTAACAATGACACT
>JAVKLA010000090.1:7233674-7255445 GCA_034782735.1 Sagittarius serpentarius | reverse complement strand
CTGTGCCCCTCCAGCCTTCTTGCTGGCTGGGCAGGAGAAGCTGAAAAGTCCTTGACTGAGTCTAAACACGGCTTAGCGACAACTGAAAACATCAGGGTGTTAACATTCTTCTCATACTAAACCCAAAACACAGCGCTGTACCAGCTGGTAGGAAGACAATTAATTCTATCCAAGCTGAAACCAGGACACCTTCATAATATCAGAGCAAGATGGTTATAAGCCAAGATTTGCAGTACAATTTTCACCTCTTAATGGATTTTGGTTACTTCTCCTGAACATAATCTTCAGGTTCAGAATAGACTGCTATTAGTAGAGTCTATAGTCTCTGCTATAGACTGCATTAACCACGTATAATTTATAATATGCTGAAATGAGACCAGCCGATCTTTTTTTTTGATGCTTTGTCACTTTGGAGGGAAAACAGTCAAATAGGAGAGTGCCTTATCCATCTAATGCATCTGTTACAGCATCATCTGTATCTGTGTAAAAAAGATACAGGTGTGTCTGGAACAGGCAGCAAACTGCTTAGAGAGAGCCTGAAAACACTTCAAAGTGTTTTTGATGGTGTTTTAATGTAACAAAAGAGCCTTCCTTAATTTGGGTTTGCCTTTTCAACCAGTGGTACAAAATTGGATGATATGTCATAAATTTATCCATACTAACACACTTGACAGGTTTTATGAAAATAGTTCATTTTATAATATTTAAACTCTGCAAGTCTCTGAGTTCTCAAATGCTATGAAAAAAACTCCCCACAACATGCGCTTTATAGGTGGCTTTAATTATCTGCAATGCATGTCACTGTTGTTGAGGCTGTTCCCAGGTGCCCCTTCGCTGTGCTGACTGGAAGTTCCCTGGGGGGATGACCCACAATCATTAGTCCTGGTGGAAGAAAGCCTGCTCTAGTGCAGGGGGTTCCTTTGGACTGAGACCTGAACAAGGCACTCGGAGGCAGTGAGCACCACAAGCTCGAAAAATAGATCAGGGCTTAAAATGTCACCCAGTTCTCCAATGCCCTGAGCCACCTGTAATTGCTTACTTCTGAACATAGCTTCCAAACTGTTTTATTACGAGACTGTTACACCCCGCAGAGGTAGCATTTACTTACCTTTCCCAAATGAAACATGCCCAGAATAGTACCTAGCAAAGAATCAGGCAAAGCGTGTCCCTCTAAAAGAGCTTTACCTTCTTAACTGCCATAAAATATTAATTGTGTTAACAGAAAAATTAATCTCATTTTTGTCACCACTGTTTTTTTTTCTTCAGGCTGCTGAAAACAAGAGCCGTAGTAGGCCTTACACCCACGGTACGCAAGAATGTTTTTCATATACTGCCATCTGTTGTTACCATGTAGCTGTTTCATCTCCGCACTGCGCCGCTGGGGTTTTTATTCCAGCAGTAAGTACATCCTTTCCAAGAAGTCTGTTAAAAGTCCAGTTAAGTTGGAAGAACTGCTTTAATTCACACATCGTCTGCCTGAGACAGGATGCAATGACATTCTAACAAGTCTGCTTTCAATTGTGGCAATAGCCAAATTAGTGGTGTTTTTTCTCCCGCTTAATTTACTTCAATAGTAAATTTGTATCTTTATTCAGACCACAGCCAGAGCATTCATGTTTTAAATCAGCAGTAAATTTACAGCAAAACATACACACACACATCACAACTTTGCATATGTTCATACACACCAAAATTATAAAGGATGTATTCCAGTTCCTACTTACAAACATTTGCATTGGAGAAAAAAAAAAAAGATGCTATGGACTAATTTTTCAGACCTCGCTCTCCCTGTATGATTGCTCTTCAGTCAGTCTGATGCTGTAATGCACTGAAGCTTATTTGCACTAGGCACCATGGATTTTTATATTCAAAATACGGGCTATATTCCTATATTCCACAGACTATTCCTATATTCTTACTTCACGTACTATGGAAATCTAGGGGCAATATAATTCCACAAGAAAAACTATATACAGCCATCTTGAAACTGGCTGCTGATATTGTTCAATACATTTGAAGTGGAATATATGCAAGAACCTTCTTTCACTTGTATCTCTTGAGGTTGTCACATGCAAAACAACAACAAAAAAATCATACAGTATCAGGGTTTATTTTTGTACATGATTCATCTTCCTGTTTTCCTCTCAGTTTGCATCTTTTGGTAATTTATTACCCTTAATTATCCGAAATCCACTATAAATGTAAAATTTAAATTTTGGATCTAGAAATATTAAAACATCTCAGTTGTCACCCAACAGAAGTCTGTTTCAATTTTGTAGGCTAGACCTCCATTTAAGAAGGCAGCAGCTTAGTGTAAGTCTATCCCAAGACTGCACAATGCTATAGAACAGCTTTTACTTGTATGCTGAAGTGATCCACCCTTCAGTTTCTTCACTGCTTTCCCACATGGCCCTTTTTCCCAAGCCCAGTTTTCTTACTGAAGATGTTCTTGGACAAGAAATTTTTTGCTTGGCTCCAACTGAATGCTTCATTATTTAGAAATCAAAGTATATCCAATAATGCCATAACATTGATTTACCATCGAATAATAAGCATTTGCAAAAATGAATTATAGTAACAGCCTGTAAAACTTACAGGCTGAATTGAGAAATCAAAACTTCTCAGATGAAATTATGACACTAAACATATGATTTAAACATCAGCAAGATACCAAATTATTATTTCTCCCTATAACAAGGCATCTCTTTTCTCCTAGTTACAAGTGACATTTTGATGGTATGATGACAAAGTAACTAAATCAACAAGTCTAAATACAACCTTAGGATAACAAATGTTACCTTCAGCAAATAAACCTTCTCAAGTTTCTCAAGCCATCCTGGTACAAAGCAGCCTTAGAGCAGATCACTCAACTGTGCACATTACCAAAGTTCCACGACAGCGTGTAAGACAGATGGCACAGTTCTGAATGTCCAAGCTGGGATTACCTTGCAACTGTGATTTTTGTGTGTGTGTTTGCGTGTTAGAACTGGTCTGAGCACAAGCCTCAATACTGAAGCGCTAGACACAAGAGAGCGCCTTTCATACTTGAAACCATGGGGACAAACTTCCAAAAGGCCAAAACTTTTTGCCTTCCTTAAAAAGGGGGGATCTAAGCAATACACTTCAGAACTTGTGTATTTAAAAATGTAGAAAGGCACAGCAGAGTTGGTCATGTTTGTTGCATCCACAGAAACATAAGTTTATTTGCATATGCAAATACTTACAGGATATTTATTTATTATGAATGAAAACTGTGTGCTCACAATTTAAACAAGTTCACTTGCCATTTAAACCTGCAGCCTTAATAACTGCAACTGACAGTTTTACTCCCCAAACGTCAAAGAACTTGAGGCTTCTTTCTGTTCTTTATGCAACCGTTTTGCCCTGTTTTTCAAATCCTCTGCCTTAGCATCATTCTTCTCAATGCCATCTCCCAGTTTGTACATTCGACTGGCATTGGCGCAAGCCCATATGTGACCCAGCTCACACCCTTTCAGTGAGTACTGCAAAGCACGGTTCATGTCCTTAGGGACCCCAGGTGCTCCTTGGAGGTATATTACACTGAGGTTGAAGCAGCTAGGAGCAAAATTGCCGTCACAGCCTTTTGTGTAATAGTCTCTAGCGACAACGGGGTCAGGTTTGTCATCGTTTACTCTCCCATCATGGGCCAACAGCCCAATGTTATGACACGCATTTACTGACTTCTTCCCACCTTTCTCACATGACTTCATAAAAGAGTTGTAGGCAGCTTTCAAATCTGGGTCGAGTCCTCCTGTCAGCCAAGAAACCAAAAGGTTAACGTAAGGACATGCTAAAACAGATGGGAGCTCTCTGCTTTGCAGCATGCTTCCCAGCACTCTTTGGGAAATACAGTATCCCTCACTTCAGATGCTACAGTCAGAATTTAGGACCTCAGAGACACTATCATTGTCTCAGTTACAACAGTTTTGCTAGTGTCTTCAAGTCAGGAAACCCTCCTCCACTCCCCAGTTATCACAACAGCTTACACAGACAAAAAAAAACCCCAAACAAACCAACCCAAAACACTCTTTACACTACATCTATGGATTTCTTAAAAGCTTATACCAGGCAAAGTATTCTTTTGCCAGTATATCTACACGTACACTGAGATTGTTACTCATTTTGAGCTACAGTAAAAATATCATGTTCCTTATTAGTATTGTCATTTGGAAGAAGCCTCACCAGTTTAACTGCTTCCCATCACCAGTTTAACTGCTTCCCATTACCGTACCAGCAGATACATTTTGGGCAGACTTGGGGCCTACTTATGTAAGCAGTATTACCAGTCTTTAAGTTTATATCTTCCCTACTTGCTCTAAAAGAGAACAGTGAGATAAGAAGAAATCCAGCTTTTTAGAACAGAACACACAGCAACCATCAGCACTGGACATACTGCTTATGCAGATGTAATTATGAAAAAATAATACATTTGGTTAACCTAAAGTTGAGTCTTCAGAAGGAAGCAATTTAAGGTTTTCCGCCCTTCCCCAGCTGTTCCTATGTGACCACAGAAGGGGCAGGACAGGTGGTTCCTCCTTCAAGGTCAGCAGGAAATGCAGGCGTTCGGCGCCTTTGCAAAAGCAAGAGCTGCGTTTCCCCACAGACATCAGCCGTCCTCTTTGCCCCGGTGCCCCCACACAGAGGGGTTCGCGCTGCTGGCAGAACCACCACAGAAGAACCCGCGACGTCCCCGGCCACCGCGCCGAGCCACCGGGCACGGGCAGCTGACAGGAGGGGGTCAGAGGCAACCAAAGGCAGCAGGGCGGGAAAGGGAGCCGCTATAGCGGGCCGCCGGGAAAGCGGGGGAGCGACACGAGGGCCAGGACTGCCCACCCCCGGCCCACCTTTGCCGATGGCCTGGTAGGCCCCCAGCTTGTAGCAGCTCTCGCTGTGTCCGTGCGCCTCGCAATTGCCGCGCAGCACCCGCGCCGCCGCCACGAAGTCCTTCCTCACGGCGTCCAGGTAGTCGGCGAGGCGCTGGCAGCCTGCAAGGCAGAGGTGAGGGGGTTGTTGAGGCTCCCGCCGGCCCCAGGGCCGGCGGTGGGGGGGTCGCGGTGGGGCCGCTTACCGTCCGGGTCCTTCTCCTTGAAGCACTGGTAGCTGTACTCGACGTGCAGGTTTTCCAGGTAGCCCCTCACCTCCTCCTCGTCCTCGAAGTTGATGAGCCCGGCCATGCCGGAGCTGACGGCGCCTTCCGCGAGCGCCCAACCATCGATACGGGGCCTTCCGCGAGCGCCGAACCATCGATACGGCGCCTTCCGCGAGCGCCGAGCCAGCGATGCGGCGCCGGCGGGGCCGCGCCCGCTCCCCGCGGCCGCCAGTTCCCCGGTCCCAGCGGCGACGGGCCGAGCAGCGCCGGCCGCGGCACGGCTCTGGCACTGCTCGGTCGTGGGCGTCCCCGTGGTCGCCCGCACTGCCTCATCTCTGCCCCTCGGCAGCACCAGAGACTGAGAATTCAGAAGGCTTAAGCAGTAACACACTTCGAGTATTTTACTTTCGGAGCTTTGCACCACTGGAAACCTATTTCTGCGGTCTTATTCTGGACAATCAGATCCATAAATTGAGACATTACCGTACACATTAACGCGCTATGCACGGCCTGGAAGCCAGGGCTGCTTTACCAATTCCCCAACTTGTCGCCTGCACGTTTTCGTCTCATGAGTAGCAGCTAAATAATGTTCAGCTCGATGTTAGAAAGGGGGAGTTGCCGCTAGTGGCTGGTCCTTTCTGTGGCACAACAAAAGATCTTGCAGATGCCTTCTGAAGAGACAGAACCCTGCGTCCCAGTGCCTCTGAGCCGGCAGTGCCAGGGTTGTTGAAAACACCCGGAGACTGGTAAGCAATCAACAACACACAACAAACCCCACTTCTCTAGTTATGGATGAGTTTAAGCCAGACGTTGATTTTAGGGTACTTATACAAAATGTGGCACACTATCCAATTCCAGCAGTTTTGAGCACAAACAGAATTTTCTGAGGGTATAGCATCACATTAGAAATTTGCGTGACAAATTGCTTAGTTAAAATTAATTTCAAAGAACATTTGAGTTAAAATTAATTTCTAAGTATATCTGAGAATGCTTTGTCCCAAATTATTTCAGTAATGTCACGCTGGCTTGTCAAGCTTTTGGGATAAAGAAAACTCAGCTAAATCTTGTGCATAGGCTCCCATAGGAAGAACCAGGTTGTTTATTAATGGCTGGAGCTAATGGCAAGAACTGTTGCCAGTGGGACTGATGGCACCACTTACTGGACATGCTGCCAATATGCCGGTTACAACTCCTGTTGAAGTATTTTCTTGAAACTTTTCAGACTTTTCAGTATTTGGGTTGGAGTTAACATATATTGTCCACATGGAGCCAAAATCTTGTTTTCAAAACGTATCGACCAAAACCACTGACGTGGCTGTAAAGCAGCAAGTAAGAAGAGATACATAGTTTGGCCCGTGCTGACTGCTACCTGAGAATTTTTGTGTCAAGTCCTCTGTTCTGGAGAAGGCCTTTGGAAGATGAACTGCTTTTGTACCAGCAATACTGTTTCTCTGAACACGCAGCTCTGAAAAATTTCAGTTTGCACAGGCTCAGTAGAACCCCTTTCAGTTTGTTGGTTTAAATCCTTCAAGAGTCTATTCTTGCTGGGATTTTGTCTCTGCAGTTTCTGATGCTGCCGTTGAGCCTGTGCCAACTCAACCATATGGCCTCTCCATACTAGGAGCGAAGTGGCGCAATGAGGCTTCCCTTGCTGCTGCGGCTCTTGAGTACTGTGGGGCAGGACAAGAACGGGCACTGAGAGCAGGGGATCTGTCTGTTGCTTGAAAGTCTTCACCATCTGAGCCCAGACAGGAGAAAGGAAGATAGTTCCTATCATAAATCCGGATGGAATGAAAAAAAGAAGGCAAATACAAGACATATGGTGATACTCAGGTTGGAGTGAATGAGTGAATTTGTTAATAGGTATGGAAAGAACGGCCTGGAAGCTCCAAAAGACATTAGGAGGTAGAAGACTCACGTAATGGACTAAGAATAACAGTACTAGCCCCTCCTTAATTTAAGCTAATTTCTGTGCCCATAATCATATAAATCATTTCTTTTAAGAAGATTAGATTTTTAAGTGGTTAAATTTAGAACACGAGGACTTTTGATCTTGTCAGATCCTGAGCACATAATTTATTTTCTGTGTCAACATCCTAATCTAAAGAACTGGGACTATAACTGACCTTTGCAATGTAGTCCCTAAACAGGCAAAATTGTGTTTGATCATATTTGTAGAATATTTTGTCATCTTGTAATGACAGAAACAGAAATTATTTTAGCAATTGTTCCTTAATGTTTGTTTGTGTTTTGCTGGTTTGCAAACGACTATTATTCAAAGCTGCTGTATGTAGAATCAGGAATTCTTTAAAAGGTTTAACAGTAAACTCATTATAATTTCATTTTACTTGGACAGGGAAATTGTATCACTCTCTTTGTATCCTGAAACAAAAAAACCCAACTTGTATTCCTTTCACCAACAATATGTTACAGTATGTATTTGTTGGGAGACAGGTTTTCATCACTACTACTGTATCTGAAACCTGAAATTATTTTGTATAAAAGCTTATGGCAAAGCTCCTCTCCAACTAAAAGGCAGGTGGCAAAACCTATTGTACTGGGGCAGATTGTTACTCATATTACCAGAATAAACTAGTTTGGGCAGGAAACATTTAAATTACAGAGGCTGATCTGTGAGCAACAAGTGTAAAGCTGATGTTGAATTCCTGCTTGTGAGAGGTTACCCAAAAACAAGGAACTGCTATGCAACTGCTTCAGTCCTCAGCAGCCTCTGCTTGGACACTCACCTACGCTGCGGTGTTGCTTCATCCTTGCTCCAAAATGAAAGCAACTAGGCGTCAGGGAAGTTCTCGCCCACACCGTAACGCGCAAGGCCAATGCGCTCTGCTGAGTAATATACCCTTCTCTTGACACTTCACGCTTTTCATCCTTAAACCTGGATTTTAAGGTACCCACCCACCCGGAGAGCAGGCAGTGTGTGCCTGGCGCGGCCCCTTTAAGGGAGGCGGGCTCGGCGCCGCTTCCCGGCCGGCTGAGGCAGATTCACTTCCAGGTCGGGGGGGTAAAAAACGGGGGGACGAGAGGAGGGAAAAAAAAAAAAAAAGGACCCAAGCTCTGGGACCCGGCTCCCTGGGCGCTCGCCTCCGGCACCCAGCGCCGCGATGGTGAGTGAGCGCCGCGGGCAGCGTCGGGCCGAGGAGCCTCTGAGGGGATGGGTGGGGGTCGCCGTCGCACCGGTGGGGGCGCGCGGGCAGGCTGCCCCCCCGCCCCAGGGTGACAAGAGCCCGGCGGAGGGCAGCTGAGGTGAACCGCCGCCGCCCCGGGGGAAGGGGCCGTTATGGCGGCGCCGCGAGCCCCGCTCTGTCAGGCGGGTGGGGGGCTCCTCCGCGCCCGGGCAGGTGAGGCCGTTGGCCGGAATGGGCGCGAGGCGGGCACTGGGCGCGCGCCTCTTCACCCCCCCGCCACCACCCTTCCCTCCCTCCGCTGCCGCTGAGGGGCAGAGCCGGAGGGGGCCGCGGCGGCTCCTTCCCCTCACACACACACACGTACACGTACCCGTACCCCCGAGCCGGGCCGGCAGCCCTTGCTCCCCTCGTTGTTGTGTAACCGCTGCGGCTGCCGCCCTACCCATTATATAAAAGGACGACGGAGACCCGGCAGAGGGGGAGGTTCAAGCCCGGCGCGATGCGAAGGGGCAGCGGCAGCCCGGCCCGGTGCGCCCCGGCATCGCCACAGCGCCGCGACGGCCTCGCTACCGCTGACCAGCTCCTCTCACAGCACCTTGTGGCGCCGAGGACCATGGGCTGCGGCCGGCTTCCCGCCACAGGGGAGCGGGGGGCAGCCCGACGGGCTGAGCTCCTCAGACGGCCGGCGTGAAGGACGGGTCAGGGCAGGGCAGCCGTCTCTGCCTCCTCCAGCTCATGCCTCCCCCCAAGTCTGGGTGCAGTCCTGCCGTCAAACAGCACTTTCCCATTGGGGCTTGCTTTGTCGAGGGGCTGTCTGGAAAAAGCCGTGCCACCGAAAGCACGGGTTTTGTGGTATGCACGGTACGTGGGCCTTGCTGATCTGTTTAATGTGTAGTAGTGTGCTCTCACAGCACGGAGCTGGCCAAAACTGGCGGTGGAGAAACAGCCTTTCTCTGTTGAAGACAGGCCTCAGAGCAGAACATATGGGTGCTGTTTTGATTGCTCCTCTGAGAGATGAGTGTGCATATTTGCTTTTAAAGGACTAGCAGGAACTTCCTGGGTTATCTAGTCTCATCCCTTGTTATCAAAAGACTAATTTCATTTAATCCCCTAATAAAGTTTTTCATCTTTATTTTAAAAGTAGGTACCTTTTGCACCTGCTTTTCTTTTCAGTGGACTGGGGTAGAACTTAATTGTTTGATGTTTTGGAGCTGTGTGCTGACATCTAAATTTATGGCAAAAATTCTAATTCATGGCATTTCTACGCACCTTTGTTGCTGTGCTGGCACGGTGCTTCACCTTAATAGCTTTTTTTCCTTCTATAGTTTTTATTCACTGTGCTGTATTTATAGGCAGCTTTCATATCTCTCACCTTTTGATGTGCTACAGTAAGAAAAGCTCGTTTTGTTTCCTACTCCCAACATGCTTTTCTCCCCCAGAGCCTTCTAGTAGCTGCTATGTTCAAACTGAAATGTTGCAGGTATCTCTTAACATAAATAGCCCCATGAGATCCGCGAGTGTCTTGAAAATGACATAATACTTCCTTGTTTTTGCTTTGTGCTTCTCCTGATACCTTCTTTGGCTGCCTCGCGTCGGTTTCTTGTGGTTAAGCAGACCATTCAGGTTCTTTTCCTCAGTCATTTCTAATTGATGAACTCGTATCTGAAGTTGATATTAATCTTGAAACACATCCCTTACTATGTAGTTTTAATGTGGCACTATTTAATTTTAGACCTCTCGTGATCTCTGCCAACTTTGTATCACTAGCAACTTCAGTCAGTATGTTCCCGCTTGCTGTGCCAGCATAGTTAATGTTAAATTTGAGGTCTGAGCATAATAATTCCTTGAATCTGGTTAATAAATTGCCTACATCTGTTTAATTTAAGTAGGATAATCATAAAGCTTTCTTCGGAACATAAATCACCAAACTGTATTTTTCACTGCCTTTCGTTTATGAGCACTCAGAAGAATTTTGATGACTCTTACTTGAGTTGATATTTCTTGATAATTTTAAGAATGTTCATTTTAAGAAAGTAAGTAAAGTTTTGAGGTTGTGGAGAGGTGGAAAACAGTCATAAACATGGTATGTCCAGCACCAAAGACTAAGGCTCTAAATTATGTCTTATTTTTCTGCTAACTTTTTGAGAGAAACAACTGTCACAATTTGAAAAGTCCCTTATCCTGTGCCCCATCTCCTTCTTTGAGACTTCAGAGAGAAAAAGGCAGGGGGGCCTGGCATACAGAGACCTTACATGTTTGGGTTTTGTCATACTGAGTCTGCAACTGGGTGTAAAAATTGGGGAGTACATCATAGAAGTGGTTCTGTTAGAGCTGAAAGTGGTATTTTTCTTCCAGTGTTTTATACTGGTTTATTGAGGGGGGGGTGGGTGGACCCAGAAAGCTACCTATGGAAAAAAAAAAGGTTTGATTTTTAATGTGTCTTGAGATACAAAACCAGAAGAAAGTGAATCTTTCTGGCTGCAGTTGGTATATATAGTGAAAAGGCCCACGCAGCAGTGTAATTTACTTCTTGTGCAAAGTTAGATTGCAATTAGTGATGGAAAACATCAGTTAAACCTGTCTCTTTTTTAGTTATTGTTGTATAAGCAGGTGGTTGCATGGTGATGCTTCCCCAAAGGAACAGGATTTTGTTTTGATACTCGTACTCAGCCAGTCAATCTAGACATAATGTTGGGTTTAGGATTCTTTAACTTATTCCAGGTACTTTAATATGACCCCTTAAGCTCTTTTTTCTTTTTAACTACATTTTGAAATATAGGTTAAATATATTCTAGCAATATTTAAAGTTGATTCAAAGAGTTTTTAAAAGAAAATGTGGAGGATAGTGTTCTTTGATAACCTGTCCAACTGCACTAGTGTGTGAGCTATAAGCTGAACTGGGTAACATCACGTTGAAGTCAGTATTGCATTTCAGTCCACTAGTGTATTGGATTACTGTTAGATGCCAGTAGCCATGCAGTTTACTCCCCGCCACCCCCTGGGGACTTTTGTTTGCTTTGGTTATATTAAGCACTTATAAAGTTATCTTTTAAAAAGAATTAAGTTAAATAAGCCTTAAAAAGCCCATCTAAATGCAATATTCTACTCTCTGTACTATTCCATAAGCTAGTTGGTTTTAGATGTGTCACATGACTCTTACGTGTTTCAGCTAATGAAGACGCCTAGACTTGCATCATGTAATGCATAATTCTGTGGTTTTGGGAATTTATTTTTGTGTTTATTTTCTGGCCACTGAATTAATTTGATAGAAACTGTGAGGTTATGTGGAAGTATCAGATAATTAAGATGGCTATGAAAAAGTTGAATATACATAATAAAAGTTCTACTCAAATATTGCTGGATGATCTTTATTAAATAAGTAAAAAAATCCTATGCTGTGGTTGACACGCATTTACAGTGTCTCATTAGAGTATTGGAACCAGAAAGTGAAATGAGCTGAAAACAAATGCTAGGTTTGTTTCCGCGTTGACACTCAAAAGCATAGCTAGAGAAAGAAACCACTCAAATCTTAACCTTCTAAGAGCTTAAATACAACTGAGCACTTTTACTATGAGGTCTTTAACTGGGTAACATTCTCTTTAAGTAAAGAGAAGCTGAGAAAAGGAATGCCGCTAGCTTACATAAAAGGTTTACAGACTGCATTCAAGCTGTTCTATTTTAGTAGCAGACAATCTAGGAAATGGTTTTTATGATGTTTGTCAAGGGACTTTTATTAGATACAGATAAAAATGTTTCGCCTATCTGCCCAGGTTACCTCAGGAGCCTTCATTAGGTGCGTTTCTTCAGCCTTTTGGCAACAAGTTGAAGAAACATTACAAATGTCTCCTATATCTGGTATAAGTGGAGTTAATAAAAACGATACTGTGTTGTTTGCAAGTGTAATTGATCCCTGCTTGTGGATTTTGTTCCTTTATTGTATTGCGATATCCTGTACGGACTACTAAAGTGATTACTTTATATGAAAATTAAAACAATATCTGTAACTTACAGATTGACCAGTTAGATGTACTGGTTGAAAAAACAGTTTTCTGAGTCATGCTAGTGGCCTATCTGCAAGGCTAAAAATTCTCATTGGAGTTTGCTTACTGATATATAAAAGTGTTTTAGCTTTTCTGGCAGAAATTATGGAGCAGTGCCAGAAGGAAGGAAGAGAGCCAGTATTCTGGTTTTGTCATATTTCAGTATCGAATTAGAAGCACAAGATCTAATGGGAGATGAGGATGTCTTTGCTTCAGTGGGAATAATTTTCATATGCCTTCGTGTAAGGATTCTGTTTTTTTTTGAATCAGCAGCTGTCATATAAGTCCTGGGTGTGTATATTAATTTCAGGTTAAAAAGAAAAATTTCCCCTTTCCTTTAAAAAATGTACTATTTTAAAATAATTGGTTGTGTTTTCTCTTTAGAAATACTTCAGGCATTGTTGCACGTTATAAAGAAACAAGACGTTCATAGTTCCAAATTCTGTTCTTCCTTTTCATATCAGCTTAAGATTGGAGGCAGGCAAAACTGCTGTTTTCTGGTAATGTGAGCAAGTCGCATCACAAAGTAACTCCTGTTTCTTCAATAATAAAATGTAATAATCAAGCTTTTAAAAAAAAAAAAAATTAAGCACTTGGCAAAATTGAGTCAAAGGAGTTGGAAGTTGCATGTCAAAAGCTGCAGAAAGAGCTTGTAATTGAGTAATTTGGAGTTTCTAGTTCCCAAACCTGTACGTAAGTCTTCAGGAGCTATTAAACTGCAGTCTCTCATTGTTGTCAATACATGATTCATTAAAGATAAGCTCCATTCCATCTTTGCCCTAATGTGGTACCTCCCAGTCTTCAAATATGTGCACCTTATTTTTAAGGCTTATTTCTGTCATTTTCTTTATATTTCTTCTATATAACCTTTTATATATTTCTGTACTTTTGTGATGAGCATATTAGGCAAATGCAACAGAAGAGAAAGGAAAGAAAGGTGAAATTATCCAGAACTTTCAGCATAAAAGGCAAGCTACAGTTTTTCGTATAGATGAGATCTGGCAACAGTTGATGCTGTTATTTTCAAAATTGTCTGGGGGAGTATGTACCAGTCACTCGGCCTTCTTTTGTGTGGTGCTGGGGATGATTCACAGTGCTGCGAGTCATTCTTTATGTTGATTAATCTATGTGACTGAAAACAGTAGACTATTATTAGACATGGAATAAAAAAGCCTTTGAGATTTTCATGTATCAATGTACAATCTTAAACTCTGAAGGAAAAGTTCAAGTTTATATTCTGCCTTGTCCTTTCTACGCAGGGTTCTACTATAGATGATTTCCAGGTGCTTAGTGTAAAAAGGAGGAAATTGGTATCTATCACCAGAGGGAATACTGTAATAGTTGTTACTTTATTGCTGCATAAAATTTGGAATGAAAATAGTTCTTTTTGAGTTTCCTTTTTTGATCTGAAGTAATAGCTGCCCTTTTCAGTATAAAAAATTGCTCCTAACAATATATGAAATTTATCTGCATTTCTAATATAGCTTGGTAGTAGACTTCTAATATGGGTTGACTTAAATGAAAGGTTAAAGAAATAGTTTAAATCAAGAAGTAAAATTTGATTTAAAATCTTCTTTCAGTCTGTCTTGATTAATTCTCAGTAGACTTCATAAATTCAAATGATCTTATCAGCAATTACTTTTCCTCCTCTGAATGCAAACAGGGCCCAAGCACAGACTGGATGTGGTTCTGGGGGTGACCGGGGGAGGAAGGCTGCTCATTAGCTTGGCCAGTTGTTTATTGTGTGACCTGACTTTGCATGGCTCTAAGGGAGGCGTTTCCTTTTGTAATATTTGCCTGTTCCAATAAGAATCAGATTAACAAAAAAGAATGATTTGCCTAAAACCAACATTATAGGGTAATGGAAGATTCATAGAGAGAAAGGTTTGACTAAATCTTCTTTGTTTCATTCTGTTTTGCATGACAGGAGGAAGCTTCTCCTTATTCTTTGCTAGATATCTGTTTGAATTTCCTGACTGCCAACCTAGAGAAGTTTTGCACAGAAAGGCAAGATGGAACACTATGCTTGCAGGAGCCAGGAATGTTTCCCCAAGAAGTGGCCGATCGATTACTGCAGACGATGGCATTTCATGGTAAAAACAATTATTTGTGGGTCATCAGTGAAAATATTCTACTGAAATGTCACGCTGCAGTTCTGGTGTATTTTCTGGTAGAATCTGCTGTTGCAGCTGTTAAAACTGTATTCCTTAATCTCTTAATAGAGAATTTCTGTTACTTCTGCTTTTCCACAGCTTCAGCTGAATGTTGCATTGCTATATAGATAGTTCTAAATAGAAATTCCTTTGTCTTGGGTTTATGATTTTAATTTAATGTTCCTTTTAAGTGAACATTTTTTAATAGATCTTCTTTCAATCACTTTTAAAAAAAAATTTGATTCTACTACTGTTAGCAGCATTCAAATATTCCAATATCTCTCACAGACCAATTAGTTGAATTTTCTTTACTGTGTGTCCTTGCAATTAAACTAGGAAATAATCTTGTCATTTTCATTAAAATAGTTTCTCATCTCTTTTAACACTTTTTTGTTGAAGTGGAATTATTTGCTCGAAACCAGTCCGTTTCGAGAGTGGTATAAACATCTGTGAAAATAACGTTTTTCATTGCTGCCTTTCTCTCCTTCTCACCCTTTCCTTGTCCTCCTCTTTCTCCTCTTTAAATCACTTCTTAGGTTTGTTTCTCACATTCAGCTTGTTTCTGAGCAACAGTCCTACCTTCTTCATGAGGGATATATATATATAAAAACTTAATTAGCTTCGTTTAATGTATTGATTCTACTTACTAATTCAGTCAAATGCTAAATTGTTCAAATGAGTTAAAGCAACATGAGAACTGGTCATTGATTGCTGGTACTATCTTGAGGTTAACAGAACTGTGACCAGGAAAGAATAATTTTCAGAAATTTTGGAATTCTGTTTTTAGCACATATCTAACCAGTTCAGTGAGAAAATCCAGAAAATGGAGGCAGCAGTCTGAATGTTTTTGAATCATATCCACATTTTATTTATTGCATGTTCCATGTTCTGAACCGAACAGGTAATGTGTAAGTACTACATCTTAATTTATCTGTCCTATTCTTAAACCTGGAATTTTCTGAAAGTGAGATTGTAATCTTAAAAGTGGAATCTCAAATATAAAATTTTGTGATCAGTGGCATAATGATCCAAGAGAATCTACTTTGCAATTAATTTTCTTTGTTAACACTTTGTACCCTTTGGGTTCTTAAAATAAAAGTGATGTTCTGTAACACTGGAGCCAAACACTAATGCTGTTTTCCAACAGGGCTTCTGAATGATGGAACTGTGGGCATCTTCCGAGGCAACCAGATGCGTTTGAAACGAGCTTGTATCCGGAAAGCGAAAATCTCTGCTGTGGCTTTCCGGAAAGCGTTCTGCCATCACAAGCTGGTAGAACTTGATGCTACTGGGGTGAATGCAGATATAACAATCACAGACATTATAAGTGGACTTGGCAGCAATAAATGGATCCAACAAAATCTGCAATGCCTTGTGCTGAACTCACTAACTCTTTCTTTGGAAGACCCATACGAGAGGTGTTTCAGTCAGTTGTCTGGGCTTCGTGCATTGAGCATTACCAATGTTCTGTTCTACAACGAGGACTTGGCAGATGTTGCTTCACTTCCTAGATTAGAGAGTCTGGATATATCGAACACCTCTGTCACTGACATAACAGCACTCCTCACCTGCAAAGACCGACTCAAGTCTTTGACCATGCACCACCTGAAATGCTTGAAAATGACCACAACCCAGATTTTGGATGTTATAAGAGAACTAAAATACCTGAATCACCTTGATATTTCAGATGACAAACAGTTCACATCAGACATAGCACTTCGTTTACTGGAACAGAAAGATATCTTGCCTAACCTTGTGTCTTTGGACATTTCTGGAAGAAAACATGTTACAGATAAAGCTGTAGAAGCGTTTATTCAGCAACGGCCCACAATGCAGTTTGTAGGACTGCTGGCTACTGATGCTGGCTACTCAGAATTCCTAACAGGAGAAGGAAACCTAAAGGTTAAGTGGGGGAATTAATTTTACTGAAAAATTACAATGTGCGGGAAAAATAGAACTAATAATTTGTAACAGATGTATGTGGGTGTTTCAGAAGGAGGTTGTAGGTTCATTTTTTTTAACTGTTAATTGTAATTACTGACTTTATGTCAAATTCCTACTTAATTCTGGCACAGAAACTTCTAAATTTACATAATACTATTGTAAGAAGCATCTATTTTCTGTGCCTTTTCGGTGAGCCTTAGATCCTGATTTAACGTATCAGAGCTAAGAGAGCTGAACTTTGTCTAGTCTGAAGTGATTTACTGGAATAATATTCTCTGGATTCCAGCACAGTATGTAGCAGAAGGCAGCAGTGTATAAGAGGTGGAGGTACAATTTGCATAAGCTTTGAGCAGTTCATGATTAACACAGCAGATACAATAAAACTTAATAACTGAGCTGCTGTTGTACTCCATCACCACTTCTTTTTCCTATTACAGTATTTCTACCTTGAAAGGTCTTTTGGTGATGAACGTGTAAGAAGCAATTACTTAGGATGAAAAACTTCCCCTTCTTGACCAAATCCTAAATTACTTAGCCCCTCGGGATGAGATGGTGTTTGCTGAAGTGCATTTATTAACTTCTAGTGCCAGGCAACTAGACGTCGTTCCCTCTTCTGTAGAATGTGTATGCACTTACTGGAGAATTATCCTGTCCCTGCTGTGAAGGGGTCAGAATTAAAGAAGAAAAAGAGATGTTTTAGACATGTTAGTGTCAGTGGTATATCATCTTTGACTCTGGGTTTTATCTTCTACTGTGCCATGAGGATGGTGGAAACTGCAGAGGGAATGAGGAACAGTTTGCATAATGTGTCTGTCCATAGTTTAGTCTGTCTCCTATGCAAGCTGAGTTTTGCACTTCACTTTCAAAATTCAGAATGCTGTTGTTACAGGCAATTGAGGTAACACAGCTACACAATTTTGTAATTTTTTTTTCCCCTGGAAATTTTGACAGTTGTTGATGGCCAAGTCTCTTGAGTACTTAGTTGTCACAGCTGATAACAATGTGTATGAATGTTGAAATGCATTGTTGCAGAAAGCAAGTTCCTGTTTGGTGTAATGATGTATGGCATCAGGAAATTATACCTCATGTTTTGTCTAAAATAATTCAATATAATCCTTGCTATTTAGAATACATGCTTCATACAACTGACTGCTATGAAAAGGCAGGAAGGAAGAAGGTTCTAGTAATGTGAAAATCACGATGGACTTGTAGCAGTGTAGTTAGCAAAAAGCAGTTTGCATTTCTTTCTTTCTGTCTGTCTGTCTGTCCGTCTGTCTGTCTGTCTTGGCATTGTTGTCAAGAGACTGTAGGTGGCGATCCCCCCCCTTTTTTTTTTGTGTAGCCTGAAATTCATTAGTGTCTATACTGAAATATTCAGCTGCTTAGTCTAGATACTGCTAAAGAATAAACAGGACAGCACTCATGGAGACATGTCTTTAAAGCAGTCCTGTGAAATTTTATTATAGAAAATTATTGAAAGATTGAACACTAGGCAGGCATTATAGTTGAGAACATAAAGCCAAGTGGAAATGCTTCATATAGTGTATAATTGTCTGCAAAAACATGTCAGTAAATATGATTGCTCTGTTCTAATCAGTAGAGAATATAAAACAAAATCCAAGATGGTATCAGTTCTTTCAAGGCTGGAATATATTCCTGATCTAGCAAGTTTCGAAAATTTGGCTCTATACAATACAGGATGCACAGAATGTGACACTTCAATCTATGAACATATGTGACACATTAAGTAGAACAAGTTCTGCATGCGTCCCTAAGAATTTTAAAAAACAATGATTGCAGCAATGATTCATTAAATGATAGGACTGAGGAACAAACCATCTACGGTTATACAACTAGCAGTTGTAAAGTAGATAAAATATAGTTAAATGGAAAATACAGCAGATTTGGAAGTGGAAAAATTTGCAGGTAGTTGCTGATTTAATATTCTGAACTTAAGATCGTATTAGTCAACAGCTCGTAGCTTCTAATGCAGTCTTCGCCTAAGTTAGCTCATTGTTTAGTTTTCACATGTATTTAAAGTTTCGTTTTAAGAATTACTTCTTATGCAGAGAGCATGAGTTAGTTCTTTAATAAGGTGCTGTAAAGCTGTTGCTACAGATATAGCTTATAGGAGACTTGATGTAGGCAAAGAATGGAGCCAGAGCTAGAACCCGGAGCCAAAAAATTACAGCCAAAATACCATCTTCATCAGTTTATCAGGTGCATTGGACAGAGCATTCAGTTACAAATAGTGCTTTTAGGCATTTGGTGCATCATAAGCAGCTTTTGTTAGTTACAAAGTGCTACTTTTACTTAGTGATTTCATACAGTTCTGCTTAAACACATGACTGAAGCCTAATTTTGGCTTATAACGTGGATTCTTCTTCATGAAGAATGTTTGAAGATTTTGTAGTTCTGGATTAATATGGCCAGATAAAGTAACCATTTGCTTACTGAAGGATTTGGCTACAAATATCACCACCTCTGAAACTGCAGCTTTGCACTTTTTAAGAACTAAATTTTTAAAGTAAAATGATGACATCTGGAACTAAAGATTATTTCTCTGTTCATAGGTGTCAGGAGAAGCAAATGAAACTCAGATTTCTGAAGCACTGAAGCGTTACAGTGAACGAGCCTTCTTTGTGAGAGAAGCGCTCTTTCATTTATTCAGCCTGACACATGTAATGGAAAAAACAAAGCCTGAAATTTTAAAGGTAAAAGAATATAGTTTTGATGACTGTCATGCATTGTTCCTTAAACTAAGCCCACCCCCAAAATCCTTGTATAAATTATTTTATAAGCTTGTACATTTTTTGGTTGTGATTTTTAAGATTATATTGTAATGTTGGATAAAAATTAACAACTCTTTAAACAATAGTGATGTAGAAGATGCCCTGTAGCTTTTTATGTTAGGTAAAATTGATCTGGACTAATGTATAGTATCTAAATTTAGTAGTATCTACATTAATTTTTTTTCATGTAATTTTGAATATGATATGAAGTTTTCTAAAGATGGCGAATTCTGTCATTAGAACATACCTGTAACTGGGTCAAATCAAAGGTCTGTCTAGTCTTATTCCCCAGGTACAACGGTGCCTTCTGCTGATGCTTACAAAACCGTAATAATAGGGAAGGCATTCAGTGATATTTATCTCCACTGTCACCTTCCAGTATGACAGCAAGTGAATAAATATCACTAGTGTTCTATATTGGGCTCTAACTTGGAAAATCCTAGAAACTTCCTTAGAAATCCATTCTAGGCACTGGCTTTCCATGTCTAGAATGGCAGCGATGCTTTAATTTTTACTGTCATAATAAAAAGAGACATCAGTAGGACAGATGATTTTTGTTTTTCCTATCCTCTTTGACATTGAACAAGTGACCTTGATTTTGTTGGCTTCAACATCAAAAAGACTTTGGCAATCATTAAGCAACAAGAAAAATATTTTCTTAGGTGAGATCACAATAGCATACATAGCTGAAAACATAATTCAGGAAAAAGCTGCAAAAAATATATCCTGACCTAGCAGCTTAGGATGTGATCTGAAATGGCTAGTCAACAAACAACAAGTCACTCCATCATTACCATTACACTGCAGAAACTGTCCTACCTCATTCGTCTCTCAAAGGGTTTGGTGATTTTTATCCCAGTGTGTAAAGCAAACCCTGGATCTTCCTAGGAATCTCTTGCATTTCACGCAGCTTCTCCTTTTAGAGGCTGCCACAACCAGTGCAAAAGGACTTGGAGAAATAGAAGTTGTCAGCTTTGAATCACTGAGCAGAAGGAAATGTTCCTCCAGAGAATTAAAATCACACCAGATGGATTTTTCACTTAAGTAAAAGAGAGGCAGAAATTGGGTGCTGTGAGTCATTGTTGTGGCCTCAAGCAGCAGTGGATTGCTCTCGGGGTATGTGCGCAAACGTGTAAGTAACTAACATGGGCAAAACTCTTGCGTTTCAGCTTGTGGTTATTGGAATGAGAAATCACCCCCTGAACTTGCCTGTGCAGTTAGCAGCAAGTGCGTGTGTCTTTAACCTAACCAAGCAAGATTTAGCAGCAGGCATGCCTGTGCGACTTCTAGCCGATGTCACTCACTTGCTCCTGAAGGCCATGGAACACTTCCCAAATCATCAACAGGTAACAGATGAAATTTCTTTATTTTCTGTAGGATTCCCTGTCTTGTGGGTCTTATAAAAGGTTTCTCCACATCTCATGACCTCATGGGAATATGTTTAATGATTCATAGCAAGAAAGTATTCTGAAACATGTATGTCTCTGAAGTAATTCTTTTTCATTCTCATAGCTGCAAAAGAATTGTCTTCTTTCACTATGCAGTGACAGAATCCTTCAGGATGTTCCATTTAACAGGCAAGTTTCATATGTCAGCCAAAATGAGTTGTAGCATTGCAGAGTATTTTTCTTTGTTGTCTGTTCATTCAGAAGGTTTGTTTCTGGTCTCAGTTTTGCTCAGTTTAAATCATTCCAGTGTGCTGAATTTGTCTGGCTTTTATTTTGGGCCTGTAATTCACAGTTGAATATAGGTCAGGAAAAAATCCTTTGGTATACAGGTATTTTTTACTTCACCTGGATGGGTCTATCACTAATTGGCTGTAACTGAAGTCAGAATTTCTCTGGGAAACTATGGGATTGCTTTTTGCAGAGATTTTTTTACTTCAAAGCATTTGGGCAAAACATTTTAAGTATGTTGGTCTGATGTTTTGGAAGATTGTGCCAAATTTTTCTTCCTTCTTTGGAAGCAATTTCTGTGCACTTAGATATATAATTAGAAGTAAGAGACCCTAAGCAAACAGCTTAAAGCTGACTGAGGCTCATGCAATACCTGTAATTTCACTGTGCATTTCTACTCTCTTTTTGGCATGAGGCATACTACTTCCAGCTTCTTTTGTCTTCCATGCATTTCTATCTGATGTGTTGTCTGTGTACACCTTTCTTTTAGTAAGACTTAGGAGACTTGTTGTGGTTTAGTCCCAGCCAGCAACTCAGCACCACGCAGCCGCTCACTCACTTCCCCGCCCCCACTAGGATGGGGGAGAGAATCGGGGAAAAGAAGTAAAATTCATGGGTTGAGATAAGAACAGTTTAATACAACAGAAAGGAAGAAACTAACAATGACACTAATAATATTAAAATGACAATAATAATAAAAAGATTGGAATACACAAAACAAGTGATGCACAACGCAGCTGTTCACCGCTTGCCGACCAATGCCCAGTTAGCTAAGCAGCACCCCTCCTGTGACGGGTTGACCCTGGCTGGATGCCAGGTACCCACCAAAGCCACTCTATCACTCCCCCTCCTTGACTGAACAGGAGAGGGAGAATATAATGAAAGACTTGTGGGTCGAGATAAGGACAGG
>JAVKLA010000090.1:7218338-7233574 GCA_034782735.1 Sagittarius serpentarius | reverse complement strand
GCTTCTAGCAACTTTTAAAGAAGCCGCCCCTGTGGCCCCCCTGCTACCAAAACCTTGCCACGTAAACCCATTACATTCCACCCCTCACCTCTGTGCATCACATATTTAAGAATTTTCATCACACAATATCACACAGTAACAAAAAAGAATTCTCCACACCAAAATCAAAATATCATCACAACACCGATAAAGTGGACAATTTTCACAGAAATCCACCCCTCGTCCCTTCACCACAATTAAAACAACATAAATTCCCCACAATCGTTCCACTCTTTACTTGTTACTTTCTGTCTATGTTTTGCCCGTTACCTCTCGCAATTACTATCCCTATCTCGAATTCCTCAAGTTCCTGGGTTTCAGCACCAAAATAACTGTGACGGGTTGACCCTGGCTGGACGCCAGGTACCCACCAAAGCCACTCTATCACTCCCCCTCCTTGATTGAACAGGAGAAAAGAACCTGCCCCTGTGGCCCACCCGCTACCAAAACCTTGCTACGTAAACCCATTACACCTCCCCAGGCCAACTCCTCCAGTTTATATACTAGGCATGATGTCTCGTGGTATGGAATACTCCTTTGGCCAGTTTGGGTGAGCTGTCCTGGCTGTGTCCCCTCCCACCTTTCCTGTGCCCCTCCAGCCTTCTTGCTGGCTGGGCAGGAGAAGCTGAAAAGTCCTTGACTTAGTCTAAACAGGACTGAAAACATCAGGGTGTTATCAACATTCTTCTCGTACTCAGCGCTGTACCAGCTACTAGGAAGAAACTTAACTCTATCCCAGCCAAAACCAGGACAATTCTGAAAATTAAATTTATTTTTAACTTCCAGGTTTGAAGCTGCCAAACTTGTTATGCAGTGGCTGTGTAATCATGAAGATCAAAACATGCAAAGGATGGCTGTAGCCATAATTTCCATTCTTGCTGCAAAGGTATGAAATTTAAGTTTTGAGATGATAGGATAATATTTCTAAAGTCTAGAAAATTGTTGATATAGTTTTGTTTGTTTACAGCTTTCAACAGAGCAAACGGCTCAACTTGGTGCAGAGCTCTTCATTGTTAGGGTAAGTCAGATACTTTCCTGACAGTCAAAAATACTATCCTCTCCAGCTACTTACGTTAACAGTATTTCTAAAGAGACAAAATAAACATAAGGAGATAGAATTCTGAGAATACATTAACCTGTATGTATTTGAAAGCTCTTTAGAAGAGAAAAGCCTAGAGAATTTGTTAGAGATAATATCAGAGATAGCGCCAGTGAAACATATTAGCATAGATGAAAAGAAACCAAAGTGGAAAAACTTGACACAGTTAATACAAAGTAAAATAGCAAGACATCTCTTGATTTGAAATCCATTGTATAAGACAAAAGATGCTTGAAAAGCAAATATTTGAAGTAAATGGTTAGTGCTGTCAATGTTCATGCAGGCTCCAGAGTTCTGTGGATGGCTTTATGCCATCCGCAATACTACACATGTAATTATGGTGAAAACAAAGGAATTCCCCTAGCAGGCAACCATATTCAAAGGGGAAGTAAAAAGTTTAATAGCTGTTTTATTTTGTATAGTTTGACCCTAAACATGTAGATCTTTATATATAAATAATAGCTATGCATTACCCAAGTCAGTGCAGAAAGAAGTGGAGGAGTTAATACATTTTTTGATATGCAATCATAACTGGGATTTTTGGATTGTTTTTTTTCCAGCAACTTCTACAAATAGTTAAACAGAAAACAAATCAGAACCTTGTAGATACTACCCTCAAGTTCACATTGAGTGCACTTTGGAATCTCACTGATGAATCTCCAACAACATGTCGGCACTTCATTGAAAATCAAGGGCTAGAACTTTTCATGAGAGTCTTGGAGGTGAGGAGTACAGTTTTGGTGGTGGATTATCAACGTAGGTTTATAACTAACATTGTTTCAATAATAAGCATAAATGATTACCTGTAGTTTTTTTTATTTTTTCCACAGTCTTTTCCATCTGAATCATCCATCCAACAGAAAGTTCTTGGACTTCTGGTGAGATGAAAAAGAAAAATAAAAAAGAAAAGTCTGAAATATATTGTTTTAAAAATTGATTAAAAAAAATTTTTTTTCCCCCATGTTAATCTGAAAACTTGCCTAATATTTTTACGTTCTTCTTTAGTCTTTGTAGTGTGCATTGTTTGCAATTGACTTTTTTTGGACTGTTTTACCAATTCTCCAAAAGCACTAGTTATATTGAAATTGATGGTTACAGTAAACAAAAAGAGCTTTTAAGAAAGGATAGTGAGTGAGGCTTCAGATGAGTCCAAATGCAAAAAGTAGGTTGAAAATCAGTGGAATTCAGAATTGTGCACTGCTGAAGTTTACTGAAATTCTGTTTGGGAATGTTAAAACTAGACTTCAATTTCATGTGATCTGCATGCTAATGGCCTAAAATTACTTATAAGAAAACCTTTTATTTTGAGGCAAATTCCTGCATTAGACTGGAAGAGTTTTTAAAAGCAGTAGTATTTTGGCATCTGGTGATCACTTGGATGTATGAAGATCTCATCCTGGTGTTTATATGTGTTTATTTACATAATGTTCAAGTTTATATGTTTATCTCCCTCATATCTTATTCTTTCTGTTAATATTTTCCCTTTTCTTTCCCCCCCCCGCCTCCAGAATAACATAGCCGAAGTTAAAGAACTCCATTCTGAATTAATGTGGAAGGACTTTATAGACCACATCAGTAAATTATTGCACAGTGTGGAGGTGGAAGTTAGCTACTTTGCAGCAGGGATTATTGCTCATTTGATATCTCGAGGAGAGCAGGCCTGGACATTAAGTCGCAGCCAGAGGACATCTCTCCTTGAACAGCTGGTACAGAAATGATGGTGAATTTTATCATACTCTTTTATATTTTTTCAATGTTTGTATTTAACAATGAGTGTTCTTGGTTCTGTATTTTGCAGCATTCTGCCATCTTGAATTGGCCAACCCCAGAATGTGAGATGGTGGCTTACAGGTAACTATTGTCTTGATTTAGAGTTTGGAGAATAAACTGAACTAGATTTAAAACTTGTTCCCAAAGCAGAGTGAGCTGCTAGCCAGACATGGTTTTGTCCAGTGGAAAAACACCTATCAGCTTAAAATACGCAGTGTGTTAATTTTCCCTTTGTGACCAAAGAAGGTTAGGGACTCCTGTAAAAGAAAAATGTAATGTTGTTCTGCTGCTTTTCTGTTAAAGGTATTCAGCTGCATGCCTAAAAGACTTGGACACAAAGATTAACCAGTAAGGTTATACTGGCTAGCACTAGGTTAGCAGTATCTGTTTTAGATAAAGAAGCTTGAGGACAAAAAGTACAATTAGATAATTACTGTCCATCTAATCCTTATAATTTCCTCCTGTTTTTACTCCTGTTTTTAAGGAGCAGGAGGCATCCAAATGGTATACCACATATCCACTATATATGATTTTTGCTAGTAATTGTCTTAAATTAGAGTTTTAGATGCAGCAGGCGAGCCTTCTAATATCAGGTGTCTCTCCTAGTTAAACCTGTAGCTGAATGAGTAGACAACATGTGACCTCTGAAGTAATAATAACTAGTAGTAAAGCGAGTTGCTTTTCCTCTCCTTTTTTTATAGGTCTTTCAATCCGTTTTTTCCGCTACTTAGCTGTTTCATGACACCAGGTGTCCAGTTATGGGCAGTGTGGGCCATGCAGCACGTCTGCAGCAAAAATCGTATGTATTAAGATAAGATAATTTTACCCTTAAAATTCTTATTTCTTAGCATATTATTCACTAGCATGAAGTGGGAAAAATAAGAAAGCTAGGGTATTCACTCCTGATCCTCTGGAGAAGCTATGTTTAGGCTTTGATTAAATGGGGCAGGAAAAGATAGTAATAAAAGTTCTTTATATCCTTTTTATTTACTGGAATTTTACTGTTAAATGCACAGTATTAATTCCAAAATGTGGACACGTGTTAAGATTAACTACATTGTTGGCTTGCACAGGTGTTTTTATTCAGAAATATAAATGTTAATAACGGGCAACAAATTTCATTGAATTAAGAACAATGATTGTAGCAGGTAGCTATCTCTTACTATCAGAACAGAAGTTTTAGGTAATCCACATCTCTAATCACCTTTTTGCAATAACTTGCTGTGACATGAAGGTCAGTTTCTTAATCTGTCTTTCCCATCTGCAAAATGAGAACACCAATGTCTTGTTTGTAATATGATTTGCAAGCATGTGATGAAATACACAAGTGTTGGGAAAGGAAATTAATCCCCTGAGCATAACTAAATGTAAGAGTGGACAAACCTTCCTGGCTTGTAATGCTTTTTTTTCCTGTCATAAATTTGTATGTGTGTCTTGTCATTAACTTCTAATAGATATAAAGCAGCTTTCCTCTAAAGTATTAAAAGTATTTTCTGTGCCAGTTTTTTTTTTAATTCCCTTTTTTTAATCTTACTACAGCTGCCAGATACTGCAGCATGTTAATTGAAGAAGGTGGTTTACAGCACTTATACAACATCAAGGAAAACGTCCAGACTGATCCACATGTCCAAAGGATTGCTATTGCCATCCTAGATAGTTTGGAAAAACACATTATGCGTCATGGGAGACCACCACCATGTAGAAAACAGCAACAAAATAAACCAAACTGAAAGCTGCAGGTATAGGAGTGTAAAGTATTGTCCCTGTAATAATCCTTTCTGATGTGTGTGTAGTTGGAGTAACTTGTAATATAGTGGTCACCATTAAAGTGATTTGCCGATAATTGTGGTACCCAGAACCATGTACGGTAACCTTTGGTGAATGTCAACTTTAATGGCAACCGCATATGCAACTTGTAAAGGGTCACTGCTTGAGCTGGTCATACCTGTAGGGTTACTGCTGGCTACAAAGAGATGGGACTTGTACAGATCAATATGCACATCTGAAAAAAAGACTTCTAGGAATATCTTGTTTTGTGACTTCTGGGAGAGAAAGTTATTTCATCCCTATGATTGCTGTTCACAACACAGTTTACCAGTTTGGTGTTTGAATAGAACTGTGTGTGGTTGTGAGATTCAACACTTTTACTGATTAAAACAAAAGTACGTGCATGCAGGATACAATGAGACTTGTAACTAAGGCGACCAAAATGTCCATTGTCTCATAACCCTTCTAAACTCAAACGGGGTCTTCAGCTTCTTTTTCCTTTTGCCTGCAAGCTGTGTTCTTTTGTTTTCCTTACTGCTAGAACAATGCCTCCTTGCACTTCAGCTCTCCTGAGTCCTCCCTACTCTCACAAGGTGAGGAGCAGCATTGCATCAGGGAAAGGGGAAACATGCTAAAATAAAGCAATAGAAACAGGATTAAAGTGAGAGACAATACTGAAAGGATGAACTAAGCTTGAGATTTTAAACTTGATAACAAGAAGGGGGTTTTGTTGTTTGACTACTTTTGGTTGTGTGTGGTATCTTTTCTTTTGTTTTTAGAATACCTATAGGGAAAGGAAGGCTCATTAGAGCAAAATACTGACTTGCCTTCATCATGAAGGGGGTTGCATGTCTTGACAGGAGGCCCAGGATATTTGGTCACCTTATTTATAAGAAACTTAAAGATTGGTCTGTTGTTTTCTGTAAATATTCTGTCAGTATTGTGCCGTGAATTATATTTCCAAGTCATCACAGTGCAAAATACCACCCAATGTTCTATGTAAGCCGTGTGTCAATTGCATTGTTTTGTGGAGTGTGACGTTTTACATAAAGATGCTCATTGTAACAACTTATTTCTTTCTTGGTTACGTATGGGTTTCAAATGATGTGTTGAATGAAACATATTGCACAGCATACAGATGCCTGGAAGCAAACTGCATGTCCATTCAAATTCAATTAAATTTCAGGTATTGTTTTTGTTTATCTGGTTAGTCTCCATATTTCTATGGCAACTAATTGATATTCAGAGACTCTTCTGTAAATATATTGGTAATTGAGTTTAAAACGAAAACTTATGTTTGGTAGCTTACTAGCAGGGATGGCTTCTTCATGATGACCATATTTTACTATTTTTAACTCCTTCCCTCTCCCAACTCCCATCCTTCAAATAAAAACATCACCTCTAATCTTCAGTAATCTAATTATTGTGTATTTCGGCTACTTCAAAAGGTACTGATCCAGTAATTCAATCAATGTTGTGTAACTGCTTTTTGTATGAAGGTATAATTTGGCTAGCATAATTTTCATGTGTGCTTCTGGCTTATATACAGTTTTCTTGATTCAGAAAGAAATTAAATTGGTTGTAACTTTGAATTATGAAGGTGGTTTAAAAAATAAAAAATGGCCTGCAAGCCTTTACCCACCACCCTTCTGACATGTCTGCTATGGGACTTCTGCTGTGAAATTGCCATTACATTAAATGGAATGCAAAACTTGTCAAAACTGGTGTTAATAGAATGAATATAAATCAACTGCTAGAAGACTTTAAAATAAAGATGACAACACTCCCTACAGTACTGGTTTTTCCTAATAACAGAACTTGCTGAAGCATCTTGACTAAAGCTGTGGGGGGAAAAAATACCTACTACTACATGCAGCACAAAATGAATGTGATACTGGCATCAGTGCAGATGGTGAAGATACCACTTCATGAAGTTCTGCAACCAGCAAGCACAGAGATTGTAAATGATTTTCCATACTTTTCTTGTTTTGTTCCCACATGCTTCAGGCAAACAAACAGTTCAGCTTAAAAGAATTCTGCTCAAAGTATGAATGCCTACAAGGTATACTAAATTTACTTGCATGTGCAGTTACGGAAAGGTCTCTTCACATTCCTTTGGAGTTTCAGGAATTCCTGCCAGGGTAGAGTAATTCTGGAAGCAACATTTAAACTTGTATTTCACCTGTGGCATTTGTCATCTTTTTTGTGAAGGCTGAAGATCCTGACTCTGCTTTACCTTTGCAGATCTTTGCATGGGAAACTTGCACATGTATAATCTGGTGAGATTACCTCACCCACAGAATTGTTTGGTTAACTTTTGGCACAAGTGAAATTGTGGTTTGCTTCGCGACTATCATAGCATGAAGTGACACCCAGTTCCAATGTGATAAGCCACATTTTGTAAGTATATTTTGATAACCTATGAAGTATTTACTAAAAATACATTTATCTAACTATACTAATTCACTTTTCCTTGAAAGCCCCAGTCTAGGGAAGTAAGAAGCCGTAGAGCTAAATTGTGTGGCATGTCTCAGTGCTGGAGAACCTCTAAGCAGAGGGAGAAAGTAACTTCAACTTCCAGTCAGGCAACAGAGGAAAACAGGTGATGGGAGAGAGGTGACACACCAGAGATGTGTGGCATAAACCGATATGGTGGTCATATATACATGCACATACAGGCCTTGCATTTTCTCAACCACTGATACCAAAGAGACAAATTCAGTTGGCTGGAGTGGTAACTTGGTGTTTTGCACTACTCACAGCACATCTGGGATGAAATACCATTGCTCTGTGTTAATACTGCTTGATCTGTCTGATTAGTTGGAAGAGCACTGACAATGAGAAGCACATTTAGGAAGGTTTTCTTTCTTTGTAAGTTGACTTCCTCTTCAGAGTGATTTTTTTTTTTTTTCCCATCGATGTTTAGATGCAGCATGTTTTCTTTGTTTGTTTTAATTTGCTTACACTGAGCCAAAGCTGCTCCATACTCCTTACTTGACACCCGAGAGCCATAACCACTGACTTGAGGTGTATGCACTTTTACAAGATCAGCTGTACAAAGTTACATCTTTATTTGGGAATTCTTACAGCAAAATGATCCAGTGGAGTATTCAGACATGCAGTCCAAGGCAAGGAGCTAAGTACAGAGAATGCAGTCATAAAAATAATCCCAAGAAATCAGTGGGTCCTCTTCAGTCCTCCTTTACCTTCAAAAAAATCAAGGGGAAGCTTGAAAGCATTATTTGCCGATAAACTGAGGTGGTCGTTTCTCCTTGAAGGCAGCCATCCCTTCCTGACGGTCTCTTGTGGGAATATTCTACGTTTAAAAAAAAAAAAAAAAGGGGGGGCAGGGGAAGAGAATGGTATGTTTTTCATTGACAAGTCTGAGTTTTTAAGTACTAACTTGGCAGTAGTGGTCCAAGACTAAGATTGCTTTTCTTTCAGTGATACATTAAGTCCCACCTTCCACATTTTGCAATTAGGAAAATAAAAGAGACTGGGTTGTAGTGTAAATCACAAGCAAAGCATCTAAGACAAAGACCACAGAACTATATAGGAAAACTGTTTTCCATAAACTCAGTACTTTACCATCTTAAAATACATTGAGAGGCACAGCAGTTACATTGTTCCATTAGCTGAGAAAGGTGCATGCTCTCAGAACTTGTCAGAAAGAATGACTACAGGAGGAATCTGTTTTTTGTTAAAACGAAAACCATTTGTAAAGCTCATCCTATAATTAACGTATTGTTGAAATTAAGAATACCCAATTACTTTGGACAGAAGAGTATTTAAGGAAGGACTTTGGTCTCAGGCAGGCTGAGAGGCAGCTATGCATGACAATATTCTGAAATAGGTATCTGGAACTGCACTCAGGTATGTTCTCAAAGCTTTAGATTTAGCTGTTAGTGTTCCCTTATAGAGAGGAAAATACAAGAGGATGCTGTGAATACCTGGCTTTAGAAAATCTACAGTTGTTCCTTTCAGCAATGTATTCTGAAGGTAACCTACCTGGGCATAACACATCCCCTCAATAGCCATCCCTGATGCAATGTCAACCTGGGGATGAGAGGGAAGGAGTGAGATTTGTCTGAAGTACAGCCCTCAAAACTACTTCATAGACCTCAAATCAATAAACGTTCACTTACAGTGAGTAACCTTCACTCCTGTATTAGAACTACAGTGTTAGCAACTGTAGAAAAAAAATCCTGTTGTATTAATTTTGTCTTTAAAGAAAATCTCTAAAACTCCTGAAATGGTTTTAAATGCCTTTTCTAAACAAGGATTGTAACTCATCTGTTCTAAACATTTTTATTGTAGTAATTTCTAAGAGCTGCCTGTCTGCTTCATTTACCTCAGTATTTAAAAAAAAAAAAATTACCTCCATTCCTCTGTTTATTGCCAGTTTTCCCATTTTCACAGCAAATGGAGCCTTTATTAAAAAAAAAAAACAAACCACAACAAACATTTAAATATAATATAAATTTAAATAAAGCCACATCAGTTCCTAACAGTGTAGCTGTCACATCATTATCCTAGCTCTAAATGATGTTTTAGTCTACAGAAATTTGCAGTAAGTTAGTAAGTATTTTTAAAAAACAATTTGGTGTTATCTACAGTTAATAGGTGTACAGGGTGCAGGGTTTCAATGTGTCCTGCAGGTCTGCATAACCGCAACTGGCGAGGTAAAACTGTCCTGTGGGTTAAGCAGCTGGATGTTAACATTTGTTCCTACAGAAATTGCATTCACAAAAAAAGACAGAGTTAAGAAACTTAACTATCAGGAATTAGGACTTTAATATTTCATCGAAAGGAATTTCAATTGTTTTGTTTGCTCTCTCTTAAAGGAAGCAGAAATGCCTTCTTTACATTGACCACATGAACAATACACTTACCTGAGGAAGGATTTCTTTAGCCAAAGTTAATGCCCTCTGGTAAGCTGCATCTCCCTCATTGTTCTGTGGCACTGTGTGATTTACTAATCCCATTGAGAAGGCTTGTTGTCCATCAATCTGTCTACCAGTGAAAATGAGCTCCTTTGCAAGACCTATTCCAACACATCTGGGCAGGCGCTGGGTTCCACCTTATGACAACAGCAAAACACCATTTTCCACTTCTGAGAAATGCCCCAGTAAACAGTATTTTGTTTCCTTACGTAACAAGCAGGCTTGAAAAATAAAGGGATCATGTGTTTCTTTTAATGACTACTATCTGAATATGTCAACGTTTTGCAAGGCATCCGAAAGGCTGCAGCATCCTTTTGAGTATTCTGATAAACAGGAAAAGGTGTAAAGGGACTTCCCTAAATTCATAGCAAGTCCGAGACAGGGCTTGGAACAGAACTCCTGATTCACAGATCTCTTGGGTCTCTGTAAGATGCTACTTCTAATTTAAATTCAAACCACTTCAAGTGCTCTAATGACAAAATATTTACTATACAGCCAAGAAAGTAAGAGACTGAAGATTTAATGGAGGTTACCTGCTCCAGGAAGAAGCCCTCTTGTGGTCTCAATAAGGCCCATTTTAGCTGATGAAGCTATTAAAAAAATAAATACAGGGTTCAGTTACTTTTTGATCTGTATAAATTTTCCATACTGACCTGATAAATAAAACTACAAACTGTCAATACTGAACTGGAACTCCATTTCTCTTGGTAGCTAGAAAGTCTGAATACTATAGTGCTTAATTAGTGTCCATCTCAAGCCAGATGAGGGGTGTGTAGTATGGCCGCTTACCCCTAATCTAGAAAAATGAACCTTGGGTCCATACTAGATGAAATGTAATGGATGGAAGAATGGGAACAGAAGAATGAAGTCTTCCAGTCCAAACTGATTTAAGTAGGGAAGGTTAGATCTAGCCAAAGTGCTGATCCAATATTACATGATAATAACTATTTAATTCTACCAATAAATAGTTTTCTGAAGGAATCCTAATCTTATCTAAAAATAGGCTTTACTTTTTAAGCAAGGAAACTGCTTTCCCTATAGTAACTCAATGTCATGATTTCTGGACAAATGCCTACTCATTTCCTGAACTGTGTTAAGTTCCTCTCTTAGTCTACTGAATTCCATTAACAGTCAGCTATTGTGCATGTAAGTTCTCTTTAAAATATAGTCACCAGTTACAAGAAGAATCCTGTATTAAGCAACACACAAACCTGCTACTCGAAGGTCACAAGCCAACGCCAATTCTAGTCCGCCACCCAATGCGTAGCCATCTATTGCAGCAATTGTGGGTACAGGCAGGGCAGCTAGAGAAGACAACACAGATTATACAGTTTTGTTCCAGAAGTTCTGTTCCACTCCTGGAATTTAAATGCTTAAATTCTAAAGCTTTTAGTAGTTCTCAAATTCAGAATTGCTCAGGAATTCATTTTCTTCTGCCACAAACTTTCTGACTGTCTCTGAAAAGCAGAAACTGTCTTTTTGCACTTCTCCCTTCTTTGTAAGAAGAATGCAAGACATTCTTCTTACATGCAAAGAAGCATGTAAATACAAAGTACTGCAACACAAAACAGGATGAATTGTCTCCTTGCAAAGTTATGATGTGAATATTCAGCTGTTGCAGTTAAACAGTCAAAACAAAGACACCATCCCTAGTCACTGTTACAAGGATTAGGTTTTCTGGTGCTTTTGTTAGCCAAGGCTCCTGAACTTGGTAAACACTGTTGTCATCACAGCTGAGGAACCTGTGGTACCTGGAGATTAGCTGCTTGATAAGATACCTTTTTAAAGGTATCCAGGGAGCTGGAAGCAGACTTCAGACCTGTGCTTGTTCTGTGCTGTAACTATCCCCCCTGCCCTGACTGCTTCTGTGGTTTGTGAGACAGGCTCATTCTCTCTACATTGTTGTTTGGTTTTTAATTACTGCCATTTTGATTGGTAGTTTAGTCAGATTTCACTTTGGTATTCTTCTCTAGTAAGAGCAGAATAATTCATAAATAGGGGAAGAAAATAAATTGCAGAAGTCCATATTTTGAAAAAAAAAAGGGGGGGGGGGAAGTTGTAGGTGCAAAAGCCCTGACATTCAACAAATCCATTTAGCAAATCCATTCAGAGATCCAAATCCGTGTTCTTAGGTCACTGCCATATCATGAGTGCTTCTGAGCATGTACTGAAAGTGGGACAACCAGCATAGCTCATTTTATCTAGCACTGTCTCCCAAGGATTACATAGAACTGTATATAGAATGATTTGTTATAGCAGGTACTTATTATATGCACGTGTGCGTGCTGCTCTTCGTCATAGAAAAGGCAGTACTGAAATGCATCTTGTCCTTGGAGTGGCAGCAGGATAGTTGGTATTTAATTCTAATCAGATCTTTGTTTCAGGCATAAGCTGGAGCCATTTGGGAAGCAACTCCTAAATGGATAACCTGCATCCTTCCCCTCCTGCAGCATTTCTAAATGTCTCAGTACAGGCAGTCTAGGACAGACTTCCCAACTGAGATAACCACTTACCTATTTCATCCATGAGATTTCTCAGCCTTTTAACAAAATGTCCAACTTCTGCATCATCCATCTTTGCACGTTCCTTTAAGTCTGCACCTAAATAAAGGAGAAAAAAGGTTAGAATCCAGGAACAGGGAAAAGATGTCTGAACTGTGTTCCCTCCTGCCCCTCTCAGAGGATGGACCATTTTGGAAGTCTCGAAATACAGTGTTTTGGTTAAGTAAGGTCAGTAGAAGCTGGAGTGTAGACATTTGGGCTGGAGCATTGGCTAGGGTGCTCCTCAGTGCCCTTCCAACAGATTTCACAGAGGAGCACCAATCACTGTATGTAAGGATGATAATCCATAAAAGTGGAAACCACAGACTTCAATACCAGAGGCACCTGTGATGGTTATAAATGGAAAACAAATAGTAGCACCATGCAGCCTGTGTGGCTTACTCCATCACATATATCTTCATCACTGAAACCGAGAGGCAGACAGGCGAAAGAGAGAACAATCAGTTTGTTATTTGCTACACAAAAGCCAGCCTGTTTTTCTTTTAGCATGCATTTCCAACTGCTTTTCTTCATAATCTGATCAGCATACAGCCCTAAGAGCCATCACATTTTTTAACAATAGTTTGCAGAGCCTTTGTTACTTACCAGCACAAAATACACCTTTCACCTCACTCTTGAACACCACCACGCGAACCTTCTCATCAGAGCGGAGTTGTTCCAGAGCGCTGAACAGCTATGAGGGAGGGAGTACAAACAAGAGGAGAAAAACTTTAAGCATATGGATGTATACACCTAAATTATAGCAAGCTCCTAATCTATGATAAAAGTTTCTTTTTCTTTTTCCCTGCAGGTGCCAGGAATTTCCTGGAAATCATACATGTGGAACCAGCAGGATCCTTCCATGAGAGCCTCAGAATGACACATTTCCCCATCTCTTTTTTTAATTCCATCCAGAGATGAACCTTTGCTGTAGCTTAAGCTCCCCTTCCTGCCCAGGCATGAGCCAGACTTTCTCTAGAACGTGTCAGCCTTGAACAGATCATCTGCTAAGGTCTGACAATGAGTATGTTTTTGTTGTAATTATGCAAGTGAGGACATTAACTTGCATCCAAGTTAGCTAACTTAAACTTAACTCCAGTATCTCTGTCCAGTCCGCAGCTGAAGTTACTGCAGCACAGACACACCACAATCTCTTTTTCTTCAGGCGAACCTGCCTTGCCCCAGTGCAGTCTCCCACTGACCTTCAGCAAGAGATTACGTTTTTGTTTCAGATTTCCCAAAACGATTCTTATTGCAGTTAGTTATTGATCATGATTCCAAACGCGTTCACAGGCCAGGCCCATACTCACTTCATTTACAAATACTTTTCCCAATGAATTTCTCGCGTGGGGTCGGTTCATTAGGATTTCAGCAATACCTTAGTAATAGGAGACAATTTCAGTTATACTTCATTTAATTCTCTGACACAGTAATTCAACTGGGAACAATATCTGCGTATGCTGCATCTTCTCTTTCCTGAAAATGCATATAAAGTATATTCTAAAACAATTAGTTATTTTAAATGTGGAGGTGGTAGACCATGTCTACGAAACCCAGTTATGTAGGACACCTGAAAAATTCAGTAGCACTGTGGATAATATAAATAAGCAGACTTTTAAAAAATGAACATGATGTCTAAGAATATATGTCTTAGAATCACTGCAGGAATGGAGAAAACCCCCAAACTCGAATGATTTATCTTAGGTTTCTGTTTCGAATGTTACTTAATTCAGTTTTTATTGTATAGTCGTACTGTGTTCAAGCAATGAAGAAAACCATCCTCTTGGGATTGCTGTTTGCATGAGAATAGCATGAACTGGTCACTCTCAGTTTGTGTTCCAGAACAGTTCTGAAATTGCAGCTCTGTTTAATTTGAAGTTAATGGGCTCATCAGTGGAAAGGACTTCACTCAAAGTTCCTAAGTCCAAGAAGAAAAGTAAGGCCACAACATCTACCTAACTTTTCCCTTGCACTTGTGTTTTCTAAATTACTGTCCAATGGTTTCTGTATGCTTTGGAGAGAAAAAAACATCTCTCCTGTTTCCTTGGCTGGACTTCTGCTCATTTTCCAGGACTTAACATTGTAAGATGCTGTTGCTGCTGTGGGTGCACAGATGTACCTTGCATCTGTTATGCTCGGTCCTGCCCTGCTAGAAGGTCTCTGTCTATTCCTCTACCAGCGGCCAGTTAGGAAACACGAGATGTGTCACACAGGAACAAAGACACAGGTAACAGCAGGCACCAGCAAACAATGGAAATTCACAATTCTGGTAACTACGTTCACGTATACGTGACTAGCAAAACTACCAAGAACTGTGCATAAGCTCTTGCAGTAGTTACCCCTACCATAAAGTAATTCCATTGGCAATCAACTAAAACTCAAATTGCCTAGTGACTCTCGTGCATAAATATGCACAGGCGTGCCCCGGTCCTATCCTACCTTTAGCACTGTACATTACTGATACCAGAAAAAACTACGGTATGCAAACCTGATCTTCTTGTATTAAGATCTCCTGCATACACAACTCAAAAAAAAAAAGTCATCTATTTATTTGGCAGCTGTGTTCTTCAGAAAAGTATTAAGGCATAAGTTGAAGTAAAGAGACTATAAGCACCCAGCCTGCTATGGGCTCTGCGAGGCAGTCGGTCACTTTTTGGGCGACGAGGGCATGAGAGCGAGGGGGGGGCTCGGCGGCGCCGGGACCTCCGTCCCGCGGGGGCCGGTACAAGATGTCCGGGCAGCGCTGCAGGGACCGCTCGAGGGCCCGTCCGAGGGGCAGCCAGGCCTGCCAGGGCCGGCGCCCCGGGAGGGGCTGGGACCGCGCACCGCCCCGCTCACGCCAGGTCGGGAGCCGATGTGTTTTTATCAGGAACTGGTAAAACTTAAGCAGATCGACATGGCCCCTCCCTGCAGCACCAGAAAACCGGCTCTGACACCCGACCAGCTCCTCTCACCCCTCGGAACTGGCGTTAAATGAGCGCCGGGGCCTAACCCCGCTCCCCTGCCGTCCCCAAGCCCCCACGGGCTGCAGGCGGGGGCCGCCGCACTCACCGCTGCTCTCCCCGCCGGACGCGCCCA